>JAQFVV010012431.1:1452796-1907407 GCA_028023455.1 Epiperipatus broadwayi | reverse complement strand
ATAATAATAATAATAATAATAATAATAATAATAATAATAATAATAATAATAATAATAATAATAATAATAATAATAATAATAATAATAATAATAATAATAATAATAATAATAATAATAATAATAATAATAATAATAATAATAATAATAATAATAATAATAATAATAATAATAATAATAATAATAATAATAATAATAATAATAATAATAATAATAATAATAATAATAATAATAATAATAATAATAATAATAATAATAATAATAATAATAATAATAATAATAATAATAATAATAATAATAATAATAATAATAATAATAATAATAATAATAATAATAATAATAATAATAATAATAATAATAATAATAATAATAATAATAATAATAATAATACGACGCAGCAACCTGGTCACTGATAACACAACAATCAAACCTCTAAGATGGCTCCCAATAACCAACAATCTATGCCATCAAACAAATATTTAAAAAAATAAAAAATAAATGTGGCAAGTATCTACAAATAAAAAACAGAATGTCGTCTTTGATTGCATACGATTAATATAGAGGACAGGAACAACAAAATCAGAACTCAAATACTGAAAAGCAAACTAAACCCAGAACTGCAATATACATACAAGTTGAAGTTTTGCAAATTGAACAATGATAACCCAAGACTTTTGAGAACTCTGATTACAGCAAGCAGCGCTCACAAATGTAACGTATACCTATGTATTTTTCACTCCCCTTAACAATGTTTAAATATCTTTCCCTCCTAATTTAATTTTTTTTTTGTACATCACAGATACAAACTTAAACTTGGTTTACTCACTAGCAATGTAAATATATGTATACGAAGTGTCTTATGGCAAATGTAACCCTATGGTCATCAATAAAGTTATTTTCTTTGAAACATCATCATCATCATCATAATAATAATAATAATAATAATAATAATAATGATGATGATGATGATGATAATAATAATAATAATAATGATGATGATGATGATTTCAGTTTAACTGAAAATGATTCTGGAATAGAGAGCTTCAAAGGAAAAGTTATTGTTGCTGATTCATATTAGTAGAATTTGAGTTCCAGAAAAATATAATGGATTGGATTCTTTGTAAATGTTTCATAACTTAGCATTTGTGCAGCAAACATGGTTGAAAGCTGAACTGAATTAAGACTGTGAAATATTGGTACACACTGAACTTTAACAAACATGTATAGAAGTATACTGCAAACACATAGATGTACAAACAAAAATTGATTATATAGTACCTCTTATACTGTTAGTAATATTTTCACATATGATGCAGATAACAAAAATTGGCTAGTGATTAAAATATATATTGTTATTCATACATTATTTCCAACACTAATTTAGATATTAATGAAAATCTATTTTTTATTTATTGCCCACATGAAAAAGTATTTAATCTCTACTGTACTTATTTGTTTTAAGACTAAATAATCTTTGAATAAATTATTCAACTAATGAGAAGTGTTTAGCAAAAAAATAAAAAGCAAATGACTAGTGTAAGACCTGAACAACTTCAACAAACTTCTAAGGGATAGAAACTCTAAATATATATTTTCTCGGAATTTTATTATGTCAATCATAAAATATTTGCTTTAGAGTTAGAAAAATATAATGGAACTGCCAAATGTGATTTTTTTTGTTAACAACTGATGTTGGTAAACAATATCTACAGAGTTAAGGCTAAGAATGCCTTCTATAACATTTTTACTTCTCTTATAATTTTGTATGTGATACTTAAATTGTTGAGATAAAAACTCCATCTGACCAAACTCTTATTGTTTAAATAACTTTTATTGAGGAACTCTAAGCTCTTATGATCACTTAAGACTATGATCTCTGATCTCAGCAAAAACTGACAGAGTTTCTGGAAGATCTAGTCTACAGCTAAATCTTCTTTCTCATTGATGAAGTAGTTCAATTCAGCCCCTTTAAATGCCTGCTTAAAAAAATACAGAATTTGAGGCTTTTATAAATCATCTACCTAGCATAAGACTACTCCTAATCCATAATTACTGCTGTCTGTTTGCAGATAAAATATCTTGCTAAAATCAAGATAGGCCAAAATAAAATTTTCTAAGATTGTAATCTTGATCTTGTCAAATTCTAATATGCTTGATATTCTACTTTCACTTCTCACTCTTTTTTAACAATACTGACAATGAAACAGTATCATAGGCAAAATTTCTGTAAAACTTGTGATAATAGTTACATAGACCAAGGAATGAATTGTTTCTTGGTTTTAAGTATGGGAAAGTTCTGAATAACTGCAACTTTCTCAGGATGGGTTTGATCCCCTGGTCATTTATTAAATAACTTAGAAAAGTTATTTTCATGGCAGCAAAAGTGCATATTTCTAAATTTTAATATTATTCATAGAATATGCCTAGAAAAATAACTTTAAATATTCCACACTGATGTGATAACAATATCCACATACATAATTTTTTTTTTAATTAACTAGAAAAAAATCATATTCAAACACCTGATTGAGCCAGCTCCACTTTGGATCAAACCAAAGGGCATCTCTCAAAAACATAGGATTGGATTTCATAATGAAAAGCAGTGCACTTTTAGTCATCAAACATGCAGTGGAATTTCTCAATTTCTGGCAGTCAAATCAAATGTGTAAAAATAGTTTTAATAGTTCATGGACAGATGAAGGAATATCATGCTTGGAATCAATTGATTCAACCGGCAAGCATCTAGGCAAACCCTGGCTGAAGAGCTTTTCTTGACAATATGACACTCAATCATCTTATTGATTTGCTACTGTACTTTTGTCTGGTATTGATATGAAATTGGGTATATCGATTGTTGGAAATAGTCAAGGCTAGACCAGTTTGTAAATATAAATTCATTAAAAGCAGTCAACTCTTCAAGAATACCAATATCAATAACAATCTCAATCTGTTATTAAAGCATTCTCCTTTTAACAATAAAAGTCGAAATGCATCTTTATTTATGGTTCAATATGTTTATATAGACGCTAAAGGTTGTAACTTGCCCACAGAGAATAAAATTATTTATCCAAAGAAGATTAAATAAACCTCATTAAACAGGTAAATGCAACCTGTTCTGAAAACAGAATAACAAATAGTCAATTTGAAAGTTATAATTCACTATTTGTTATTCTGCTTTCAGAACAGGTTATATTTACCTATTTCTTGAGGTTTATTTAAGCTCTTTTATATCAATAATTTCATTCTCTATAGACAAGTTGCAATCATTAGTGTTTATGTAAATATGTTGGACTATAAATAATAGATGCATTTTCACCTTTATTGTTAAAGGGAGATTGCCTTGACAACATATTGAGATGGTTGACTGTTGACGGCTTTCTCTGACTTTATACATAAACTGTGAGCATTTATTTTGGATAAAAAATAAATACAGAATCAAATATCTAAAAAAAATTTTTTTATTATAATTCTAAAAAATTAACAGGTATTTTCTCTATTAACTTAATTAAGAAAGTTAATTGCTCTAGTTTATGTATTTAAGGTGTATGATTATATTTTTATTTATTTAAAAATGTCAATACCAGAGTTACTATCTTCCCAAACACCGTTTTTAAAAAGTTAAGTCTAATTTTCATAAATTTATCTGTTGTTAACCTTATATTAAAAAAAAAAAGTAAATGAATAAAAAGAATTTTTTTTTGTTACTATTCAAAGTTAGATCATTTTAATTTCAAATACTTCAATAATCAAATAATTGTATTGAAAAAAAGATATTTATAATTTTTACTATAAAAGAAAACACTTAAAATCATTTTCTCTATATTTATTTAAATTATATGAAAATCATTTCCAGTGCAAATGTTCTAAATTCCTGTCAATTTTAATACCCCCTTCTTCCGTTAATTGCCTTAATGGAATCATGTTACTCTAAAATGAGTATAAATTGAAGCAGTTTTAAAAGCATAATGGGTACTATTTATCACTAACAATTGGTCATATTATTATTTTCGCTTGCTGAATTCTACAACCAAATTGTTTAAGTTTTGATTGTTTGGGAGAATAAGAAAATATGTGCTGCTAACAAAAAAAACTTATCCAAGGAAACAAACTCTTCTCAAGTTGTGGTAGTTTATTTTAATATCTTTAAACTTCTACAAATGGAGAAAGAGAGCGGAACTTTTTTATGGAGACAGGAGCAATTTGAGGTATTACATGTCTTATTTTCTTCAAACTTTTTCAATTTTATTTAGTCTTATTATAATGTTTTATATAAAATTAAAAACTTACTGCACTACTATGATATGAATTATACTGATTTTATTTGATTAATCTATTGCCAAGGCATTTATAGCTCATTATAATATATAATTAAGAATTCATATTTATTATAACTTGCTTATTTTACAACGTATTCAAGTATATGCTTTACTTTATAATACTTATTCTGGAAAATAATTACATTTGGATATACATATTATTTTATGATGAATTTGTTATATTTATATGACCATTCTGATATATATATAATTAATATAATTAATTGGTATTATACATTTATAACTTACCTGCCATGATTATAGTTTACCTATATAAAGTATAGAACCTCTTGTTTGAATACAACTTTAATGTATGTTTCCATTACAATATATATTCATTTTGTTCTTTAATTTAAATGATCACTTTAATCTTTGAAAATTATGACTGAAAGCTCCTTCCATGATTTTTAAATATTAAAAAAAAAGTCATCCTACTGTAATATTTTATCACATGTGAAAATCTCCAATCTCTTAGTGAGGATATATATATGATCATTTGGAATCATTTTTTGAAACATACTCTTAAATAAGAAACATGATGTACAGTCATGAGAGTAATCAAACTTGCAATTAAGGAAAATCACTTTATTCAAAGAAACAAAAGGGAAGACCACTCAAGATTTTTTTTGCCATTTGTTTTATTATCATAATGTTTGAAATGTCATCTGCATTGAATATTTGTTAATCTCATATTATTATTTTTATTCAAGTACATCTAACAGATATAACAATGTATTTAAAAGTGGTGTATATAAATGATTGTATTCATGTTTATAGTATATTGAGGAGTCAGATTATATTTGTTTGTAAACATCTATGATAGAGTCACTACTTTGATATATATTATATATTTTGCCTTGGATTGGCATATAATTTTTATTTTTATTGTGATAAATTTAAAATTATCTATTTATTTATCTCATGCATATATTTATATTGGTCTTTTGATTATACTTTTGTTATATGCATTATAAATATGAGTAGATGTGATTTAAGATTTGTTATTTAATTATTATTCCAATGTCTTTCTTTTCATTAATGGTATTTCTGCTAATAATCATATATTTATTGTGTAACTATGTTGGTGATTTCTTATTTTAGTTAAATATTATTTGTCAGGTCTTCCTTTATCTTAGTGATAGATACTAACAGGATCTTTATATATGTGTAGCATTGAGCCACTTTAGTGTAGACTTGTGTATTTAAACTTCTTTGTATAAATAATTTCATTCTTTGTGGGTAAATCACAATCTTTAGTGTTTGTATAAACATATTATACCATAAATAAAGATGCATTTCCACCTCTATTGTTAAAAGGTTACTTTGACAACAGATTGAGATTGTTGATAGTTATTGATGTTGGTATTGTTGAAGTGTTGACTGCTTTCAATGAATTTATATTTATAAACTGATCTAGCCTTGACCATTATTAATTTTATATATGAGGGTTCACTAAAGAGAGCTTACCACTAGCTCCAATCAAGCTTTAATTTATAAGTGCTGAAGGAGAGGACTCCAGACATTAGATTCTAAAATACCAACACTTATCTAATACATTACTATCAATTTGAAAACCTGAATTTTTCAGACATGTAAATGTTTTCAAATCCAGCCTTAAAAAACAGATAACTATATAGGTCTGAACTCACTTCAGTTTCACCATATATTAATAGCCTCAGAAATATAACATTGCAAAGCCTTCAAGGGTACACTTATAATAATTAATAAATCAAGAGACAAATTGTGTAACTTGCTTTTACGCTTGTATTAAAATGTTCACTAGAGGGAGCTTACCACTAGCTCTAATCAAGCTTTAATTTATAAGTGCCAAAGAGAAAGAATTTCAAAATCTCTCTCAGAATGTCCTTATCCACGGGCCAATTGGTTTTGAACTTAGAGCGCACTTCAATGGGGAGCTAGGACTCCAGACACTAGATCTAAAATACCAATTCAAAAGTCAGCACTTATCTAATATGTTACTATCAATTTGAAAACCTGAATTTTTTAGACATGTTTCAAGTCCAACTTTACAAACCAGATACCTATATGGATCTGAACTCAGTTCAGTTTCACCATATATTAATAGCCTGTCTAAACTGAGATCAGACCCATATAGCTATTTGGTTTGTGTCTATTAATATATGGTGAAACTGACCTGAGTTTAGACTCTTATAGCTATTTGGTTTGTAGGACTGGATTTGTAAGACATTTATGTGTCTGAAAAATTCAGGTTTTCAAATTGATAGTAACATATTAGATAAATGCTGACTTTTGAGTTGATATTTTAGATCTAGTGCCTGGATTCCTAGTTCCCCACTGAGGTGAGCCATAAAGCTCAAAATTAATTGGTCTGGGAATAAGGACATTCCGATAGAGATTTTGAAATTCTTTCTCTTTCAGCACTTATAAATTAAAGCTTGATTGGTCCTAATGGTAAGCTCCCTCTAGTGAACATTTTAATACAAGCTTAAAATCAAGTTACATAATTTGTCTCTTGTTTTATTAATTATTATATATATATTGTCTTTGACAAAATAGGAACACCATCTTTATTTCATTATCTACAAATCTAAAGATCATTGGTTTAATTCCTCTGTTAGTGCTACTACTCACCTAAAGAAGAAAGAAGAATATTACTACTTAAAACTTTGTGTTCTATTGTAACCCAAGTTATTGAATATATTTGGAAAATAATAGTCTGACTTTTCTAAAAACATTTAACAATGAACTAGATGATGGAAATTGTCCTACTTATACAGTAACTATAAGTAGAATTTTTATCACAATCTTTTAATTTGATATATGTATCTAATATATAATTAACATTATAGTGATATAGTTTTACAATAGATGATTAACTGAAATACAGGCTTATTATGTACCTGTATCAATATATATAATATATAGGATATATGAGCACAGACTTTTACACGACCCACCACTCTCCACTCTATCTCATAACACTGATAAACTTGAACACATATATGTTGAAAAGAAAAATAATCACCAACATACATATTTCATGCCAAACCAGCAATCATTAGTTGGTCCAGATTAATCATTTCTACATATATATACAATAAGTGCTCAGATATATATTAAGATAGCCAATCATCATACTTTTAATGGACAGGCTTCAATACATTTCACACTACAACTCTTCAACCATCCATCCAATTAAAAATCTGACGATGGAACGCTCAAAGGCCACCCTGAAGCCGAGTTCTCATCACACCCATGTTGACCTAAAGTCAATCAGACCCCACATGTACAGGACATAATCCATTTAAGACATATATGAGGGATGTACAGACATCTCTATTATGTAATAACTGAAATACAGGCTTATTACATATCTGTAGAGTGGTGGGTCGTAGGATGTCTGTGCTAATAGATAATGAAGTTTATTTATTGATATAATTAGTAAAAAGTTCATATAAATACAAATTGCTCATTCTTTATGGAAATTATATACAATAATATTGACTTCTAATTTCAAACTATTTTATTATCTTCTTTCTACAATGTGGACTAATTTCAATTTTCCTAAAATATGATCATTAAGTAGATGAAAATTAAAAAGCTTTTATTTATTTATACATATACATTTTGCATGCACATATTTTTATAGGGTCTTATGTATTATAATGATCCGGAGAATATGGGGACTTAACGTAATCTGCATTACAAGGGTGCCATCTAGGCATTTGAACCTAGAAAAATTTATATAGTAGGCAGATACGTAAGTCAAAAAATTTTTTTATTTTATTTTATATATTTTGATTCCGGTCATTAGCCCATTGTCACTAGCTCAGTGGAATAGCAGATATTTATATTTTATAATAAATTCTTATCTAAGAATATATAAAAAAGAATAAAATAAGCCACTGCTAGTAATTATACACACAAACATTTATTTACGCACATATATATTGAAACAGTAAGGTCTGCTTTGCAGATCTTCGTTTCACCTTTTCTCACCTACTTCCTACCCTCATACCTTAGTTTGAACTCCAATCTATCGTAGTGTGTCTGCAATACACTTATATACCGAAAATCCCGCCTAATTTTAAACCACGAGCACAATGCTCGTATTATATATATAACTTATTCCCAAATAAAATAAAATATTATGAATTATGTATTTGTTCACATAATTTACATTTATTTAAAAGTAGGTTATATAAGTTGTAATTGCGCACACACTATGATATGCATTTTAAAACATATCAAAATTATAAATTGTTAAAGTTATTTTGTTTGAATCTATTTACAAATATATTACTGTCGTAATATATTTTGATTTAAAATAAAATTCATTTAGTAAATTTTCGTTTAGTAAATAGATTCAAATATTGCAATTTAAAAGTAAAATTATTTTCTTTAATTTAATAAAAGTTATTCCAAATATTTCTGTTTAAATAAATCAGGGACAATAGTTTAATTAGTTAATGTTCTATAAGTTTATCTAAAAACAGCAGATGTCCACTTAAGGTTTTCTTTAATTAGTAAAAGTAATTTTTAATTAAATCTAGTTTATAATCCGAATGTCGACAGGGAAATTAACAAAAGAAATTAATTAATGTTGAATTCCTTTAGACATTCGGATAGATTTAATTACAGCTGATGAGACCGATATATTTTTGTAATGCTCCAGGGCAGTTCTATTGTTAATGTCTATTATAAAAAGAAGGGTTTTCTTTTGTTCTCCAGTTTTTCTTCTAATGTGTCTAAGAGAAATCATTCTGAGGTCTAATGTTTCTAACCAAAATTATAGTAGTAATTTGTAAATCTTGACATGAAAGAGTAGAGTGCAAGAAGGCTATTTCTCTCCGAAATGGTGATATGCTGCCGTAGACCATCGTAAGTTATCACACGGGGAACCCTGGAACTGCTGCTGCCAAAAATATGAACATTTCCAGATTTTGCTGTTAAATTATATAAAAACCTGCCGACCATCAAGCTGCCTAAAAATGCTTCTCCAGAGGTAACCCTAAATTAACCCAAGAGCTCTTGTGATTCCTAACTAACATGCTATAGCTATTCTAAATTGTTTTCTGAAATTTCACATAACTTTATTATGTACTTCTTTAAAGTGTTCAAATATAATCAACCGTTTTGTTCTATCCTTGGGTTAATATTTTCTATTTATTAAGCTTTCTGTTATTTTATTATGATAATGTGTCAGAATCATCTTTGACCCAAGTGAATCATTCCTTTTGTTGAAACTAAGATGCCGCTATAAAGGCATATTTTCAATTTCTAAATAATTTCCAATTTTTATTATCTTGCAAATCACTCATTCGAGGGCGATTCTTTTCTTTAATATATAATATAATCACATAGTTTAAAATCTACATGTTAATGATTTTAATCTAATATGAGAGTGTGTGTGAGGTCAATGATTAAATGTGTCCCCTAATGCATGATTGCGTATATAAATCTATACTTACTTTTCAAACCCGCAAGCATGCATTTTCCTATTTTAATTACCGTGTTCTACTTTAATTATAAAGTTCATCATTGATGTCGAGAATGTGCGGACCCTTTTAAATGAATTTCAGGGAATTTGATTGGGCATTTCTCTTAATCCGAGTGAAACCCATTCAGTATGTTTTTATATACACTAGTCTCGTATTGCTGGTAAATGAATTGGTTGTTGAGACCGCTTTGTTTTATTTTTCCAAGGATTCTTTACACGGCAAAGTCCACTCTTTTCGCTTATTGCAAGTTTCCAGGCAGAGGGTGTTCACAAATGACACCCCTGGGAATTAAACACAATCGTCACCCAGTCGCTAAGTTTCGGCTGTTCATCAAAATACTTTCCTACGGGTTAGCGGCGAGATGCCCTCCGTAATTATTCCGGATCTTCAATATTGTTTTATTTTATATTTATTTTACAAAGCATCCGTGACTTAAACGTGTCACACCCTCCAACTTTAATAAATTCATTATCAGCAATACTGACCTCCCAATGCAACTCTATTAATATTATTATCAAATAAATACTTTGATCACATTCCCACTTTGTTGCTTAGTAAGCTTTAGTCCGTGCTATTCTCGAAATCAATAAATATTTTAGAACACTTAATTTTCAAATATTTTCTTAAACTTGTATAATTGCTCAAAGCACCTCACACATGTTCCTATCTCGTCAAGCACATTATCGTAATGCTATTAGCCCGAGGAATAAAATATATCACTTTGTTTTAAAACCTTTTTGTCATTTATTGAAATATAATGCCCACAATTATCTAATACGCATCCCTGTCCCATATAAGCAGACAGTGGCATTATATATATAATTTAGTTAAATAAATTTTGTGAAATTATTTAAAACTAAATTTGATCTCTTATTTTATTTGATTCCTATCACTGTCTCGGTCTATATATATATTTTCTGCATTTCTTTTGTAAATCATAGATGTTAATTAGCTACCCAAACTTCTTTTAGTATAGAGTCTTTTGTTTCTCCCTGACCACCAGGCACCGGTCAAAGGTCATACTAGTAGTGGCATCAGATGCATTGTCACGTAGGTGGTGCTGTGAAATTTGGGCTTTAGATTCGAACTTAATATATCTAGAAGGCAACCCCTCCTAGAATGTTCAGTTGCATGTCTGGGGTTTGAATTCTGAAGTGTATTAGCGAGATAGACGATTCTGACTGTTACAATATAAAATTTAGCATTATTATTTTAGTATGTTTACTTTAGCATTTAACTATATTTTTAAATTTTATTTTAGATTTTAATTTTTATAAGTTCACACAGATGTATTTATAAAAGTTTGTTTTATAATGTTGAGTATAGATCGGCTGCATAGATTCCACAGTTAAAAACATTTCAAAATAAAAAATAACCGATCAAAATACAAAGTCATTGATAATGCCAATTGCAGAGGGACTACAAGAAACCCAATGGCATTCATCATAAGATGCCACATTGACATCGATGACTTATATATTCTAACCGAGTATGAAAACCACAACATAATTAACTGCTAACAAATCCATGCAACGTCCATACCCAACTTAAATTTAATGCATTTTTATTTAGAGTGTTGAGTATGAATAGACTACATAGATTTGCATTTGAAAAGAAAATATTCTATCCTTATTTAACCTTAGGCCAAAAGTTCGCAGTCAAACCAACGTCAATCCATCTGATATATCGATGCATTCAATATAACATGAATAAGGCAGCACAAAATAGGTTAAGAGAAGAAATTGCCTCTCGTCAGATAGGAATACTACATCTATCTGATGAGAAGAGCAGTAAAAAAAACTCCATAGGAAAGGACTGCGGTCATTTTGCCGACTTACGATCGCATTCCATAGGCAAAAAGGAAGTGTGCAGCATATAAAGTGATTCTGCCTGTAGCGAATCTTGTACTACATCTACTAATTACACCAATATATCCAATCCATTGACCTAATTTAACTATGAAACAAATAACCTAAGATTACCCTTCCCTAATATAACTTTACAAATCTATATAGCCATTCACGCCCGACTTAAGTTTAACATTTATATAATTTAATTTAACGAAAAACAGAAATCATAATAAAAACTTAAAAGAACAAAAAAATAAATAAATGGAAATGATTTTACAAAAAAAATAAATCAAATTAAAATTACTTATTAATAAATAAAGTTGGTCAGATAGGATTCTATTGCAATTATTTTAAATACGGAACATTTTTAATTTAATGTTCATGAATTATCTAAAGTTCTTATGGTTTTAAAAGGTCCATAATTTGTAGTTGTTTGTAATTTTGAATGGGAATTCCCACGCCATCCTGAAGATATTGGTATCCAGTTAGCCATTGTTTTTTTTACTTATCCGGAGGTCTTTTACTTTAGCTGGTCATTAATGTAGAAAACGTCATTTCTCTTTCTTTTTTTATAACCACTGAAGGAATTGAAAGTGCATCTTTCAATCCCTTCACCTCCAACTCTCCAACTTAACCCATCTCTGTCCTCTCTTAATAATCATAATCTTTTTATTTCCAAACCTTTCCTTTTATATTAATTTTGCGGATTAACTCAACATTACGTCATGATGATGAAAACCCTTTCGTTGAGGTCTGATTCCTAAGGGATTTCTTTTTATTTGCTATTAGTTTCTATTGTTTTCCTATCTGACCATTGCTTATACATTTAAATGTCCAAGGAATAGTTCACTTGGACTAATTAAAATAAGCATTTCCATTTTTCAATAACATTAATTAATTTGTTTTCCAAACTTAAAGATATATTTTTATCTCTAAATCTTTTTAAGTTTTTGTTGAAAGATTTAGTTTTTTTATTTTTAATAAAGTTTTATTTTAATAATTTTTTTCATCTGTGCGATTTTATATATATATATGAGTTTAGTATAGAATTTTAATTTTCAATTTTTAATTCTTAAAAAAGAAGTTTTATTTGCGAACTTTTATTTTTTTCATGTTTAATAATAAAAAAATAAGGTAACGTCGTATGTGCCCGTTACAGTATTTATTACAGAATCAATTCTAATTATTTTTAAAAGTATGTTACTAACTTACCACAATCATATCGATAGGAACAGGCATTAGCATTTTACTTTTAAACCGGTCGTTAATATGATCTTTTACAATCCACAATGCTGATATTGACAGGGCTGAAATGATTGCTTCTGCTCCATTGCTGGTAGGCAATTTAGAAAAAAAATCAATGTAAATCTAAAACATAACCAATAAATACCAAATAATAATGGAGTGGCCAGAGAAAAGTAGAAAATGGGGAAATAAAAAAGAGTAAATAATAAGGTATCACTTACATAAACAATTTTCGGAATGCCTTGCGGTTTTTTTAATTTAATTCCAAGGAAAGCATTTATTTGACTTGTAAAGACATGAACTGCTGCACCAGTTGTAAATCCGGAGACGATTTGGTCAGATAAGTAGATAGTAACAAAACCCAATTTAAGAATTCCAAGTATTATCTGAAATAAAAAAAATTAATAATGCATATGTAATTTCTTGTCTGTCGCAACTAATATATATATATAATTTATATTACAATACACATGTAAGATATTACATATGGTGGAGATGGGGAGATGGGAGTGGGATTAATATCAAGTTGTTGTAATTAATAACAATGGATAATATTAATATTTAATTAAGTTTAAAGTTTATATTTGAACTAAAAATGATGTGATAATCTTTAACTAGTTATAGCAAAAAAAAAAACCATCTAGTTATTGCATAAAATATGACACTTGTAAATTAAATTATACTCTTATACATAAAATTATTTAATAAATGTTTTAATCAGTAATGAAACTAATGCTTTTAAAAATGTTGAAAATTTTAAGGTCCTACGATAATTCTTTCACGGAAAGAGACGTTCTTAAATAGTTGTTAAAGATCATTTAAATTAATAAAATAAAACAATGTCTTTATTTAAGAAATCGTTTTTTATTTCTTAATTATATCAATTATGATATAAAACATGATAATATGCTGATCAATCTCTAATAGAATATATTAGAAATACTCTTCGAATTAATTATGTATTATAGTAATTTAATTCTTTTATAGATTGTGATATGCTAATTTAAATGTACATAATATAACTTAAAACCACTAGGCTTCTATTAAGTAAAAAAAGATGCAAATATATTTGATATATAATGGTTCAAAACATAATTTACAGGATTTGTAAAGTATATGTTGCGCTCTAAAGCACACCAGTGAAGCTATTTTTCAATACTTTCTAGCTTAGCACTTTCGGGAGTTACATGTTACCATATTCATAACTTGTGCTAACAATGGTTTTGTATTAGCTTGTGCTATGTTAACGTACGTAAATATATGCAAATTGTCTAGACTGTTTATTTTTTAGAAAGTGAAAAGCAGGAGTCTCTCTTATTGATGGCATTAGGGTTGTCTGTTATGAAACATGCTTCTTTTACTTTGCGTTTGGCATATTGCACTCAGAGCACACAATCATAGCTGTAATAGGTTTGAATGTGTGACCAGAAGCTTTTTGATGTTCCAAAAATATTGAGCTGCTTCAGATTTGATTCACAACTTATTGTATACATATTCTGGTAACCAGTGTCGCATGTGTTTCATTGTAGTATGTCACCATTAGCCAATTTGATTAATAAAATGTACATGTTTGTGTCCAATAGGCTTGCTAAAAATATTTTGTAAATAATAATAATCATAAAAATAATAATGATGATGAGAACAATAATAGAGAGAATATTAACTTATTCCCAAACATAGTAAAGCCTAGAAAGTTTTAAAATGTTTTATATAATTTGTGGTTAATTTTTATACAAGATAGCTATTTTATTTATTCAGATAAATAATAGTATTTTACATTCAGTAATAGTATTTTTATTTAACTTTTTATATTTATAGTACAGTTTCTCACAGAGTCCTGTGATCGTGCTGCTGTGATTTGGCTTTAAATCACTTTTTTAGCTTTTTTTATCATTATCTATGGTCAATTTTGTGTTAAAAATTGAATAAAATTGTTCCGTGAACTACTAACATCTTCAGAAATTTTTTGTGAGTAATAAGTAAAAAGTGTCTACCAAATATAACTTGACAAAACTAGAGGTTGCTAATTGTTTGATTTTTTGAATATAAAAAGAACCTCCTATTCTATTTTTTTAAATGATAAAAAAATACATAATTTTGTAGTATATATAACTATTTGTAATTATTTTTATATATTCGTTATGATTATTAAAAACAAAATATGTTTATAACTATAAAATTTTGCTTCTTTTCTTTAATGTTTATTTGACAATTAACAAATAATTTTCGACCCATAAGATCATAACCTTATCTCTCAAACATATCAGCTAAACTGGCCTTATTTGAAAAAAAAATGACATTAATATTATCTGATTAATATGTAAATTCATAATTTATATATTCTACTTCTGGGGAAAATAGATTTTAAAAAATATATTTAATTTTTAAAAATACAAATTAAGAAAGTTAAAGTAAACTGAAAGCAGTGATAATCATGGTCATGATGCTCTGTCAAACAGTGATGATTTTGAATTTTTGTGGTAATTTAATGAATATAAATGCAATTTTAAATTTTAGACAAGTATTTCATAGAATTGTTATGACTTTATAACAATTCATTCAGATTTAAAAAATGAAATTGATTCAATAAATATTTTATTTATTTACAATCACAATTATTACAAAGACGCAGTAAACATAAAGTCATTTGTTCCTTATGTATTTTATATTTTTATATTATATATAATTTTTAAAAAATTTTGTCATTTGTAAATTTAAATTTGCAACAATATTGATATATAATATTAAATATAAGTTTTAAATATTAAAATTAAAATGTTGAACTATTAACTCAAATCGCATTAAGTGTGAGCAGCAAAAAAATAAATGTGAGTGGGTTAAGTAAGATAATCATTAAAGCATTATTTAAAACAATATATTTTAATTCATTTCCCACCAATTACAGTAACTTCATGTATGACAGATGTATAAAATTTCTAGATAAAATTTATTTAATTTTTAAATAAATAATTTTTTTTTTAGTTAAAAATTAAAAGTTACACAATTTTAGTTAAAAAGATACTGAAATGTAAGAATTTTTTTTTCATATGTCAAAAGCATTGATCATGAAGCGAATCCTGGCCAGCTGCTTGGAAGGCAGCTATGCTAACCACTAGCCCACCAACACTTGACAATGTAAGAATTATTGCCCCTAGCAAGTTTGAGATTTCCAAATAGTTAATATTAATTAATCAATCAGTTGTTAGAGAGAGAAAACTTGTGGAGAGTTCATTGTATTATATTTTTTGCATTTCCAAATCAATATTTTCTTTCAATTCTTTGACAATTTTCTGTTTAATTAAAAAAAATGATTTCTCTTACATAAAAAAGAAGCTATAGTTATCTTAAAATGTCTTATTAAAATAAGTAAATTTTAGCATAATCAATCAAGTTTTCTCCAAACTGTAATTATATGTTTAAGTGTGCATTTTAATTACATTTCAATTCATAAAAAAATAAATATAAAATATTTCAAGTACACCCACAAGTTTATGGACTGTTTTTTATTACTTTAATAGTTAAAATATACAAAGCAATAATACTAGAAATAATTATATTTAAATAAAAAAAGTCATATTTAATTATTTTCTAAAATATCAAAACTTTTGAAATGTATTTTATTTTTTTGAATACGCAGAAGACAAAATGTTATAGAAATAACGAAATATATTTTGAAATGCGATTATTTTTAAAATTAATTTTTCATTATTGTTTGTAAGCAGTTAAAACATTATATTATATGAAGTATTCTAGTTTACAATAGACTTTTGCATTTTCTAAAGCTGAATAAAATTTTAAGTTTTGTTTAAACAAACTTAAAATTTACTTTTATGCATTAAATCTCCATGACTTTTAAAACATATATATGAAAATTAAAAGTCAATTCATAGTTTCAAAAAACAAACAAACAAATAAATAATATTTTATTAGTTCATTTTAAAATAAGAAAGCATTTCCATGCTGCCTAAAAATCGAAAATGTTAAATAATAAATTTTTATCATTACATATCTGCTAATTTGAAAATAATATCAAAACTTTTAATAATAATAATTCACTGTCCATGCTATAAATAAATGTAGTCTACCAAACAATAATTGAAGTTTTAAACTGAATTCCAAGAGATTGAAAAAGATTCAAAAAATACCATAAGAAAGATGGAAGGATAAAAAAAGAATACTTGTTGGTCTGTTGTGAAAAAATGGATTGGAGAAATTGAATTAAACTTGGAGAGATTTTCATTCTGCAGTGGATTGATAATAGTTGAAAATAATAATGATGGATGAGTTTACCAAAGTGAAGAAAAAAAAAAGATATCTTTGCTACTATATTGTAATAATTTAAGTGTTAGAAATATTAAATTATTTAAACATACACAGTTGTGACAAGTCAATTTCAACTTAAACTTTGAAAAACTCACTGATATCTTTTCTTCAATGTTATTTTCAGTAATGAAATAATATTCTCATATAAAATAATAAATATTAGAAACAAATTTAAAATTTTAGATATCTATAATTACCACCTACATTCAAGAAAGATATTTAAATAAAGGAATTGTCCATTTTCTGTTTAATAAAGTTAAGAATAAATGAAACAAATATTAATCAAATGTCCAGATATTGTCAATATTTGCTGCCCACGGAATAAATTACAATATACTTGTCATAACCAAAAAATTGACAAAGGAAATGTTTATTTTGTTTCAAATAATAAAGTTTGAATTTTATTTTGCCTCAGAAAGGGCGAGGTGTGGGGTATTATTTTAAACGTTATCTGAATATTTTAAACAAAAAATTTTGAAACTTCGTTTTATCTTAATATTATGTTTACTGTATATTGATTCTTATCAAATTTTATATAAATTTATTAAAATTTTACTTTAATATATAAAATTTTACCTGAATTATTCCTGCCAAAATTGTAACTGCAGCAGCAATTCCCAGAGCTTTCTGGATTTGCATATCAGCAGGACTTAAACCAAGTGGTGCTGCTGTAGTCAAACTTTCATCATGACTTTCATTGGATTGAATTATAAAGTCACTATCAGAGGTGGATTTTGTTATATTCCCACTTAATATGTTGAAACTTCCAGCTTTATTTATACAATTAGCTACCATTATGCTTATTATTGCAAATGTTCCTGTAAAATAAAATATTGATTTTTCTATATGTGTCTATGTTGTGTGGTAAAATATATATATATATATCTTTTGTCCATGAAAATATTCATTTCTATATATATATATATGTGTGTGTCCATGACAAGAATGAATTGTTTCAAAAATCTAGTTTAGAAATGTTGGATGTTAATTGACCACACACTTTTGATATATATAATCACATATCAAGACAAGCTTATCCTAACTGTTAATCTTCAATCTGTTGTTAAGGCAACTTTTATAAATAAAAGATGATTTTTATAGAAGTTGCCCTGACAACAGTTTGAAAATTCAAGTTGTTATCATGTTGTGACATTTATAAAATAATCAAGCTTTGTTAAAAATCAGATTTATTATCAAAGTAAAAGTAATATATGTATATAGTATTACAAAGAGTCTCTAAAGTTTGAATCCATGAACAATTTATTATATATATATATTTAAAATTTAAAATTGCATAGTTATTTAAGATAATTATAAACTTAAGTGTTGATTAAATTTATGATATAACTACAAAAATAAGAAGCCCCTCGATTGACCAACCTCAACCCTAAAAATGTTTTTATAAAATAAATTGCATTAAGAAAGATAGGGCAAACAATGATTAATTATCACTGATAGTAAATTATTTACTTCAGATTTTGCAACAAGAATTTAACATGCAAATTAATATTAGATAAATATATAGAAATAACATTCATGTAATAAACTAATAGATTTAGTAGAAGTTTCAAACTGTAGTTCTAAACAAAAGGCAATTAACTCTTTACACATGAGCTGTAATTTTATATTCAATCAATATCACATTTTTGTTGAATGTTTGGAAACTTTCATTCCAAAGCACAAGAAAGAATTTTTGAATTTAAGTACAAAAGATATGATGCAGCTTTTATCTTTTCAAAGACTCTATCTTGTGCCTTGGATTGAAAATTTCCTAACATTCAACAAAAATACAACATTGATTGCATATGTAAAAAAATAACATTAGGAAACTGCTAGGATTCCACAGCGATTGTCCTATATGAATCTTCTTTTTTTATACACATCAGATCTATCTCAATTTTTTGTATTGTTAGTTTAGAATCTATATCAAATATTACATAACATTAAATTAACTATAGTAAATAAATTCTGGAATCACACTTTTGAAATTCATGATAACTATATACACAGTCAATTATCGATTATCATTAACAAGCTGTAGATAAATGCTAAATTTATACAAGACAAGGAAAGAGGGAGAGGGGTTACTTCTATAAAACATGTCAAAATACATTTCATAAAAATGTATTCATAACCAATAAAATTTTCCTTTCTCTTTTTCAACGAAGTTCAATTTGAGTGCAAAATCAGTGTCAGTGGTATGAAAGATTTTTAATTACAAATTTTAAAAAATGAATTTGCTGTATTCACTTTTGAGCAGCTTTATCTCTTCAATATTCTGGAATCTCTTGACATTTAAAAAACTCTTTCAGTGGTTCAGAAAAATAATATCAGATAGAAATAAGTTAGAATGAGGCAATTTTTTTACCAGTAAAATTTTCATTGTTAAAATAGCAGTTTAGAAAATACATTTGCTTCAAAGACCAAAAAAAATGAAAAAAATTTTTTTTTCATTTTGAGAAAATGACTGACTTAACTTAATGGAGACTAATAATGAAAGAATAATTAATAATTTAATCATAAACATGTAGTACATATATATATACTTTTTATACTTTATTAATTTATAATAGTATGGAATTCTTTAATCCAAATTTTCTAGAAAATTTTATCTCACCTATCTAATTACCCATCATCTCTTTATAGATATTTTACAGTCTACTGGAAACTCAATTCAATATTTAAGTTGTCTATCTATAATCATCTCTTTGACATATCCAGATTAATGCTGCATTTTAATCTCTTAATTTTTCAATGATTTCAGTGATACCTTTTTGTTTTCTGACCCAGTGTTTTGCTTTCAAACATTTTATGTTGTTTTTAATCTATACTTCTCCATATACTTTGCTGTGTGATTAAAATCTCTATTGCTCTTCTATTAAATGTCCAAGTCTTACATTTATTATTAAGTACATTTATTTAAAACTTTACTTTTCAGGCAGGTGAGTATAATTTCTTTTAATATTAAACTATTTTTATCAAAAGAGTTTCATTCAAGTTTAATTATATATTTAATTTTATTTACTATGTTTTCATCTACAATAGTAATTTAATCAAGGTATTTATACTTATTAGCTTCTTCTAATCCATTATTATCAGTCTTTATTTTCTATCTACTTGTTGTTGTTGTTTTTAAGCAGCTATAGAACTGTAATTATTTTAGTCTTTTTATGTTTTTAAATTTCTTGATTTTACTTAATAGTTTTTGCAATTTTTCTCCAATTCTAAAGTATTACTTAAGAAAATAGTCAGATTATTTGCTAAATATAAATGATTCAAATAATCCCTAATTTATTTTTATTTATTTGTTTATTAATTTTTTTTCTTACCATTTGAATTCATAAAAATACTTTGTGTAAAATTGCAGTAAAAAATTTAGGAGAGATGGGATTACCCTGCTGAATACTCTTATTATGATGTTAATTTTGTTAGTGTTAGCATGGGTTTTGATAAATATTCATCAGGATTTAAAAAAAGATTTTGGTTTTATGTTTTGATATTCTAAAATTATTAAAATGCAGATAGAATCAAATGCTTTTTTATAAATTTTCAAATCTAATTTAAAAAAAGCTTTCTTCTTTCCATACTTTTCTCATTATTAAGGCTATGAAATAATAATTATTTCTAAATGCATTTGTTCATTGATTGACTTGAAACCAAACTTTTTTTGTCAATGACTTGATTTTAGAAAAGATTTTCTTTCTACTTTTCTTCTGTATTATCTATTTCTTCAACCAGTATTGTAAAAATATTCATAGCAATTCCATAATTTCCTAGAAAATTTTTATTCTTCATAGATTTAATTGCATGGCCCATATTTTATTATTTAATATATTTTTCAAAATATTGTAAAAATTACATTATTCCCTCTCCCCTTATTACTATAGAGTTCTTTATAGTATTCTTCCACACACATCATCCTTTTTTATTATTATTATTATTGATCAAACAATATTTTTTCCAATACCAAGATGTTTTATATTTTTGAAACTTTTACTCTCTTATATATGTAGCTTTTTTTTTTTTTTTTATCATTTGTTACATTTTTATATATCATCATTAATTAGTATTCTTTCACGTTACAAAATTTCACCTATTCAATTTTTTAAAATAAATCCGTTTTAAATATTTTAAGATATCTTTTTTTCATATATTATTTGGACTCAATTGAAAATTTATTGGTAAATTTCTACTTTTTTTTGTACAATATTAGTTATTATTTATTGATTTCATTCAAATCTAAAACATTTTTGAAATCTTTTAATATTTTAAAACTATTTGTAAATTTTTATTTAAATTTATTGGAATATTTTTGAAGATTAAATATTTCAAAATTTTTGTCTCTAGCCTTACATATCAATAATCATTTAATACTGCCTGCTTTAAATCTTATAAGCACTTTGCATTCTTTAATGGATTTTAAATCTGTAAAAAAAAGGTAAGCAAAATTTCTCAGTAGAGGGCGACAAACGCAAAGTTTCATAATTAAAAACGCAATAGTCATTAAAATTGACTGAATTGGACAACGATTGAAAAATGAAAGTCAGATGGTTCAATTTAATGTTGGAGACATAAACAAGAAATAGAAATACAATTTGTTAAATGTTTCATTTTTTAATCGTTGTCCACAGTGATGACATCCCAAATTTCTAAGAACCTATTCTCTAAAAGTAGATTGTATTTAAGAACATATTCTGTTTATTTTATTTTTTTCTAAGCATGGAAGCAAATCACTTCTTGGTTTCATACCTAAAAATTTTTGGCGACTTCTCAGAAATTTTGCATGACCCCTCCCCCCATACACAAAAAAGTACTGCAGTGCACATGCGCACTATGATGTACTTTGCAATCTCACTTATGGAATTAAAAAAGAATTAAACCCTTTTTATAATTAAAAAAAAACTTAATTTATTTGGCAAAATATTTCTATATTGACATTCTAGTCACATCATATGTCTCTTCAGGTTGATGATGCTTTTTGACTATAGCATCATCAGCTGTATTGTGATTTCTTAGCCAAACTTGAACTGAGTCACTGCAATCCCAGTGATCTAATGGAAGACCTATCCAATTTATTACTAGAAAAATTTGCCACATTTTCCACTTCAAGGTGATTTGTTTTATGTGAATAAATTGTGTTTACCACAGAAAATCTTCATTCAGCCTTGGTTTTAATTATATTTTTAGCTCTTTGGATAGTTTCATGTACAACATGTTTCTGGTGATTTCTCAAAACATTTTCAACATAATCACAGAAATCATTAACTGAAATCTCATGGTGAAATGCTATGTAAAAATCTAATAATTTCTCTTCAAATTCTTTCTAGAGAACTACAGCTTCTTCCAGATTCCAAACATCTGGGTTCACAATTTTAACTAATTGATGAATTTTATGATTTCTATCTTGAATATCATTACTTATGCTATTACAATCCATTAGTCTTAATTTCATATTTGTTATCACTACATTCAGTAATTTTTGATGGGGAAAAGACTCACTCATTTGTTGTCTTCAACAAAATTAATATGCAGGAATTCCTTAGAAGAGATAGTTTCATTTATTATTTTTTCATAACTACCACTCTTCTCTCTGAGATATTGAAATGCTTTGTTTTCTTAATCAATTGTTCAGCATGCAATATATTTACACTTGTTCCTTGAATAGCATCCACCAACAAAGCAATTTCTTCTAGAATATCTATTCTTAAAGCTAGATCTCATAAAATTTTTGTTGGTAAGATGTTTAGCCATTCCAGAAAATTTTTTATTAGTAAAAAAAAATCATATAGTGCAGGATAGGCTCACCATGTTGCAACTGCTGTTCTATGACAGCATGCTGCCCATCTTGGGTCAAAAACTCTACAATTATTTAAAATTTTCAATTTCCAAATTGGTTGAAATTTTATTTAATGCCATTTGGTTTTTATTAGACTGGCGAAAGATTTTACATATTTCATTAATAAATGCTGTAAAGTGATTCATTTGCTTTATGTCTTTGATAAAATCCTCTGGCACAAGCTGAAGGTAATGACTCAAACAATGCCAAATAGTAATGTCAGGATAGTGGTTTTTTATTTTAACATTCACTTCTGACCACCTTCCCAGGATCACAATTACTCCATCTGAACAAAATCCAATCAAATTATTCATCAAATATGGATTATCAAATCCTACTGATTACAGAATTTGTAGTAGAACGGTGTAAATGGTTTCAGCATCTTTGTTTTGTAATTCCACTAAATCTACAAAAATTGTTGGTGAAAAATCTGCACCTTTAACCTTAATAAAAATGATAAGGACTGTTTTGCATGATATTGTTGATACCTCATTAATTATAAATATATCTTTAAATTCTAATCTATTATTTTTCTAAAGCCTTTCTTTTTAATGTATTTCTCAATGTGCTTGACAATTTTGACCACCAGGAATTGAGAATGAAGTCCCACTCCCATATCTAATCCATTCTTTTTTTATAATTCTATCAAATGTTCAATATCAGAAAACGGTCAGTTTCGTTTTGCTAAAATGCAAACCATACTGAAAATTTTACAAATGGAGCTCATAAACTTTTCATGAACTTTGTCTATGAATTTGAAATTGCATTTTTTGCACTTTCTTTCAATTGCATCACACATATCTGGTGTGCTTTTGATGAAAAGTATTCCTTTATTTTATTTTATTTTGAAGAGAGGCTTGTTGAACCATTTTATTTTTTCCACTTGGAACAATATTACTTCTCCATTTTTTTGACACATGAGCTGCCTTCACTTTTATTGACTCGATTTTGATATAGTTATCACAATCAAGTTTTTTTCCAATAATAAGTAAACCACAATATTTTTCTTTAAATTCATTGGCTTATTTCATATTCCAGCAACCAGGAAGGTCACTATCTATATTTATTTTATATGCATCTTTTGTACTTTTGGAACTGGACAGCTTATTTGTGTTGTCAACATTATTTTCCGTTGCATCAGAAGAAACAGAAAAAAACTTGATTCAAAATATCATCCTTTACTATCGTTTTCGATTTTGTATCAGTTTTTGGATATTTTATGAAGGAATCTGATATTGTTTGGCATTTTTGTTTCATTTCTTGTGAAGGGTTTATTTTTTATTATATTCTCGTATTACATTCACCTTAGAAAAAAAAAATCTAATTAATTGATTTTTAATACAAATGAGTTGTAACAAATCATAAAACTGAAATAAAATATTAAAATTAAAAAAAAAAAGAAAAAAAATATTCGAAAACGAGTCATGCCACTTGATGAGCCAAAGGTATTGTTATATTTATCATCTTGCCAAGTTATTCTAGAAAAAATATGTTGAACTTATTGTTAAAAAAAAAGACGCACTGTTACATCAGATATAGCAAACTAAATGAAAATAATGTACTATAAACTTACTACAGCTGATCATCTATTAAATTTACTAATCAAATAAAAACAAATCTTGTATGATAAATATGTAAGTGAAGAAATAAAGTATTTAAATAAAAAATAAAAGTTAAATAAATATTTAAAACAACGTCGGCCTAACAAAATCATTTGAATAATGGTATTATGGTATTGTTTGTTTTCGCAATGATGGATTCTTTTGAATGAAGTTATTTTCAGCAAGAGTAAATTTCATTAAAAAAATTATGGTGATACATAAATACATTTGTGCCGAATTTATTTCTAATTTTTAATTTTAATGACGCCTCTGTTAAATGTAAGTAAACTAATAGTTAATTAATTTCTTACTTACTTTGTGTAAAAATTAAATATGGGTTCCTTTATCACTAATAAAATAACACTTTTTATTTGTATACTTTTAAAGAAACTAATTTGAAATGCGATAAATAATGGATTTAATTACTTAAAACAAAACTGTTGTGAATTATTTCTTGCAGAATAATTCTTAATCACTCAAATTTCATCGCGCATATCACACGTTCCAAGTATAATATCGTATAGTCGAATTATTCTGGGGAAAGCATTTTGAACCCAATATGTTCAAAAAGAATCATTGTTACATTAGATATAGCAAAAAAAAATAATACAAATAATGTTCTAGATTATTGTTGGAAATAATTAAGTAATTTGTTAATTCAACTCATTTTTAGGATAATAATAAAATTTATTTTCGGATAATTTAACTACCGGTTCGGTAATTTTTTTTAATTTGAAGAATCGGGTTCGCGCGCTAATTTTTTTTAATTTTAAGAACCGGGTTCGCGCGAACCGGTGCGAACCGGTTGGATATCATCACTGGTTGTCCAATTTAATCACTTTTAAAATATTGCTTAAGTTGATCAAAAATATTCTGTACTTCTATATAAAAAAAAAAAATCTACTTCTTTATAGCAACGAAAATTTGTGTGCTAATTTAAATTATCTGCATTTGGTATTTTTCATTAAATCAAATATCTAATCATGCCATTTTGATTGATATATCATCATCACATATATATTAACAAATATAATTATACAAGTTTATACAAGTAGCAAGTTCATCTAAAATACATAGGTATGGATTTTTATTGTAATTCCACTATAGAGATAATCCTTTCTCCTCAATTATGCACATTACATCATATTTCTATTGTATTTATGTTTTATAATTAATTATTTTCTATTTATCTGACCAAGCCACCAGATTAACCTAAGAATTTTATTCTCTAATTAAAAACAATTAGATACTCATTTCTTTGGCTAGATAAATCTGGAAAAAAAAAAATCTGGTCTTACATTTCCAAAGCATACCAGTCACCACAATTTGAATCCAGATGAAGTAGAATTTTTTTTTTGTTTTGAGATATCAGAATTTTCACATAAACTTAGTACTTTTCTCCAATAGTTACATATAACCAATCTAACTAGCTATCTGATCATTGTTTAGAAATGGATGCTACTTATTTTTAGCTGGAAAGCAAAATAAAATCATAAAGGCTTTTATTATAGGAGTTGATGAGCCAGTTAAGTATTGCCTTTTCCTTCATTGTTTTTATAAAGGTTTAAGAAAAAGGCAGTAGGTTATTAAAAGCAGTTTTTAGATAAAAGTATTAAAACTAAGATAATAAAGCCAATTGCTCAAGGTTTTAATAGATTTATAAATTTGGATGATAAATCTTAACCTGTAGCCAAGGCAATCACCTTTAACAATACCACTCTTATTTATGGTCTGATATATTTATACAGACACTATAGGGGATTTCAACACAGACTTTCAAGCACCCTTCAATGATCCGCACCATCTCGTACCTCTGATACACATGACCACACACATGTAGATAAGATAAATAATCACCAATATATGTACTTCATGCTAAACCAGCACTCATCAGTTGTTCCAGATCATCCCCCCCACACATATATATAATCAGTGCTCACTTTATATTAAGATAGCAAATCTTCATACTTTAATGGACATGCTTCAATCCACTCCAATCTCCAACTCTTCAGCCATCCATAACATTGAAAATCTGATGATGGAATGCCCAAATCCCAAGCTGATGCCAATATTATTGTTATGTCCATGTTGACCTCAAATCACTCTGACTCCTCATCCTCCCATCCTCTTCTATGAATTTAAATGGATAATGTCCTGTATATGAGGGATCAGAGTGACTTGAGGTCAACATGGGCATAACAATAATATTGGCATCAGCATGGAATTTGGGCATTCCATCATCAGATTTTCAATAGTATGGATGGCTGAAGAGTTGGAGGTTGGGGTGGATTGAAACCTGTCCATTAAAGTATGAAGATTTGCTATCTTAATATAAACTGAGCACTGATTATATAGTATGTGTGGAGATGATGATCTGGACCAAGTGTTGAGTGCTGGTTTAGCATGAAATATGTATATTGGTGATTATTTATCTTTTCTACATGTGTGTGGTTATGTGTATCAGTGATATGAGATAGTGTGAATAGTTGAAGAGTGCTTGAAAGTCTGTGTTCAAATCCCTTGTATTTACAATTAAGCTCCAGGTATATGAAGAATGCCTGTATTTCAAATATTATACAGACACTAAAGATTGCAGTTTGATTTCTTGGTCAAGTTGCAATCTTTAGTGTCTATATAAATATATCAGACAATAAAGGGGATACAGGTTGAGATTGTTGATAACTTAAGAGTTGATTATTATCATAAAAAGTATAAAAATTTTGATTGAGCAAATGCAATTGTTACTCTATATTTCACTCCACTTTAGCACATTCGTTGCTTTTACAAATAGGCTGATATTTTATAATTCTTCAATAAATTGTTATTTAATTGGTATTAATATTAATCTACTTTTAGCATGAATGTAAAAATCTATGCATGAATTAAGGTTTAAATGATTGGCATTGTGATGATCATAAAATATCTATATATTGAGTAACATTGTAATATATTATAACATTAATCCACTAAACATCACTTGATCATCATTTCTTATGCTTGCTCATAACTGTTATTAAAACAGGCAAAACTCTCTAACTACTGTATGGAGAGTTTTGCCTGTTTTAATGTTATAATCTTCATAAATACACATCTTGATTTGCACTTTTTTTTTTTCTTTAGATCTTAGAAAAATTATTTAACTAATAATAAAATCAATTAATATTAATTGCACAATGGGCTTTTTATTTTTTAAAAAAATGCTGTAAATAAAGATTCGGGGTTGTTTGTAAACATGCATATTTTAAATATCGCGAATATTATTTCCTCTATAAATAAATTTGAAACTAAAATTTCAATGCTATCCAAAAAAATATATTATTACATTTTTAAATTTTAAATTAATCAATGTTGGGTTTTGAATATATTAAAACAAAGAAAATAATTCTAGTCCAAACTAGTTTGTTGCAAGTTTTTAAAAGTTCAAGTAATCAACCAGAGTTAATTTTAGTTAATTTTTTTAGTTTTAAGTTTTATTTGGCATTTAAGAGATTTTTCATTTAACAAAAGAACAATTATATGATGTAATATTAGGTTTTAGTAATAACATACTATAAATGCTTATTGATATATAATCTGAATATGGATTCTGTTTATAATCTATAGGCGTGGTGCAAAGCCTGAAGATTAAAACTTAATTATTTCCATACACTTTTACATGTACTGACGCATATATATATATACACACACACATTCTAATAATTCTAAAAATAATTACAATTTGTAGTAATTAATGTCTTCTCAACAGCAAAACATTATTTCAAACTTAGCAGTTAAAACAATCGTGCAGTATAACATATTACAAATTTTATGAACTGCAGAATTAACTTGATTTAAAGTTGGCTTGACTGCATCTAATATTAATAACAAGAAATGTAAACTATAGAGTCAATGGTCAAAGGAAGTATGACATTTTTCTTACATGTAATTCAAAACAAAAGTATATATATATGTTATATAATTTTCTTATATAAGCTATATATATATTTTAATACATTAGTTTTAAATATACATATAATCCAAGGAAAATCATGACAATTAGTCAAAATTATTATTAAACAATAATTTTATATTTGAGGTAATTTATTTAGGTTTTATATTACCAAACATTTCAAATCTGAATAAACTCTAAAATTTTATAAATTTGATAAACTTAATAAATGAAGGTAAACACAGACTTTCCTCTGATTTTTAACCCATGTCTTTCGTTAGACATCATAATTAGTTTTATCCATTAGATAAACGTCAGAAGTTAGGTTTATCTATTTATGTTTTGTTAAGTGCAACTTTGAATTATTATTTATTTAATGTAAATAAATTGTTATTCCCATTACTAAATTGAAGTTATAAATCTTATTTTTCTGGCTGTTCAGGGGATATACATGGGTATATAATTCAGACAGCATTACCTTTATGCATGTGTTTCTGCCCAACTAAAATCTAGAATATTATCTTATAAAATCTTGTTATATACTTAACAGAGCTAGCTTTTTATCATATCCAATTTAAACTTGTAGTGATAAAGATTAAGGACTTGAAAAACTAGATTAGCAAGATTCTTCATTAGAATCATTTTATCTTGATATTAAATCTGGATTCAATTTTGTATTTAATAGAGTCTCTGTTCTTTGGGAATTATACATATAAACCTTTGAATTGTTAAATTATACATATACTTGTCCTATTCATACCATTACAATATTTTGTATGTTTAGTTGAATAAACTTGAGATCTATTTTATTTGTTAGTAGATGAAACCATGGTTGTGTAAGAATTTTGGTAAAATTTTGTTGTTTTGGCTAGTATTGTAGTGTTATATGGATTTCTGTTTTATATGTAATAATATATATTCTTGATTTTTAATAATTATTACACAATTATTTTCCCAAAATAATCATGAATCTTAATAAAATTTATAAAAACATCAAGTTTTTAGGCATTTAGCATATATTTTCTAGAAGTAATATCACAAAGTTAAAGACTTCCAAGGACAAATACAAGGGGCCAGCCATCAAGGCAGAGTTTAAAAGTCTTTCAAATTACCACATTTTCAATTATCCTGACATCTGTAGATTTTTTTGGGAATTAAAATATTAGATTTAAGTATATATATGATTTTAGTAGTTAATTTTAAAAAAGGTTAGCAATTTCTTTCAATAGGTAGTGAATTAAATTGTGTGATTTCTCATACAAAGTGTATTATTGGAAAAATTAAGAAAGTTTAATGAATGATTAAATTAATTAATTTATGACTGATCATGTTTTTATTTTAAGTTAAACATACCAATCAAATTGTGGTCAAGGAAAAAAAAATATTTTCTGTTTTTAGTGCATTACTTCTCAGATTAAGCAAAAGCACTTTTTATGAAATACTTTATATATATATTAATTTTTTCTTTTTAGTTATGGATATTTTGTGCAAACTTTTTACAACTATTCATATTCAAATTTACAAACTAAGAATGTAAATAATGTTATGTATTTCTAAGTTTTAAAATGAAATTCACACACATTAAAAATCATTTACTAGAATTTTTTTTTTGGCTTATGAAAATAACCTTTTTTAAAAAAGCAAATTTTAATTAAAGAATCAAAAGAAACTAGGATTTCATTCTTCATTTGTTTTGTTTTTTTCTATTTTAAAGAATATTTTAAAGAATATTTATTGAAAGCAACTTTAAAAATTATACATATCATCATTTGTGCACATTACTGTAAATTTATTAATCTGATATTACATGTTTTGAAATTCAGCCTGCCAACATTGTTAGACTGGATAACTGAAATATTTTAGAACCATATTGCTTTGTCATCATATTAATAAATTGTAAAGGAAATCCATTTGAAGAAGTATGATAAAAATTGATTACAAGATTTAACCAACACACACAAACGTAATTTTTAAGTTAAACAAAAAAAAATAATTTTTTTTCCAAGTCCTATTTTTTTTTTATTACTAGAATATATTTTTAACATATCAACCAAATTCTAATAAGAATGAATCTAAAATCAATAAACTGTCAGATTTTTTAATAGATAAAAGGTGAAAATTTAAAATAATGACAATTCTCCAGGGCAAGGAATGGCAAATGACATCAGTAGCTATCATTTTACAAATAAATATTTTACCATTAGTGAACTTTGAAATGAATGCCTATTTACCAGGTAAAAATTGTATTATTAATTGTTTGGCTAATTACTGATTTTTTGAAAAATCTTTTCCTCCTTCAATTTGTTGGAAATTAAAAGTTCATACTCCATATCAATGGTACAGAAAAAAGATGCATTAACCAATTTGTCATAGACCTCTTCTATTATTGTTGGAAATCATTCATATGAATTCTTTCTAAACATATACATGTCATTTTATTCATAAAATTTTCAACAGAATATATGGAAGTAATTAATTTTCTTAAATTGATATATTATATATCAATTGTTTGGAGATAACTGATATAACTACATTTTAATGATCACCAAATGACATTCTATTTCTTTTCTTCCAAGTATAGAGAGTAATATTGATATTAAAAAAATAAAAAATAATAAAAGAAAGCTAAGCAAAATAAAAGGAAGATAAAATAAAAAAATTAAAAAATGAGATGTGGAAAAAGTGACATGATGTGGCAAAGATACATGCATTCAAAATCTTAAGCTAATTGAATATTTAACTATTGGGTTAAACAGCATAATAGGAAAGTAAAAGTGTCTATTAAATGGCTAAGCACAAAACTGGACACCATACTGATGAATGTGAATAGCTAAGAACTATTCAGAAAATCAGTTAATGTGATGTTAAATATTAATATTCTGCATATATATATATATATATATGTATGTGATGTTAAATATTAATATTCTGCATATATATATATATATATTGTAACTACTTGGGTTACATGACACACAATAACATAATGTGTGTACAAATATACATAAAGCTGAAAGGAAAAGTAGAAATAAACATAGACATAAATTTTTGTAGATATTTTGCTACATTCACTGGGAATAGTAATAACTGTAAACGGTTAAATAACTCTGGATTAAAAACAGAATTTTATTATAAATTAAAATATTTAAAAAGGTCTAAATAAATTAATATTGTACTCTGATTTTGAATTTAAAAACAAGCATGGTTTATTTTTTTTATTAATGCTTTACATGTCTATTATCTATTTTTGAAAACTTTGTAGATTATGCTTTGAAATACTGTCAAACTTGCTTTCAAAGGGATTAGAGATAAGAAAAAAGTTTTTAATTAATAAACTGGTAAATTTCTATTTATGTAAATCTTTGTATATCACACTTTGATAAAAATTTCAAAATTGCTTTCAAAAGGATTAAAATTCTTTTTAATCAAGAGAGATAAGAAAAAAACACTGTTTTTAAATTTAGTGATTTTTATTACCTCGGCATACCTCTTATAAAAAGGGCTGATAAAAATATCAGATCAGTTTGGCTGGTAATATTTTTGAAAAGCAAAATTGACCCGCTGCAATGTCTGGTTTGTAGTTTGGCTAATATTTTTGTAAGAGTTAGCTGCAATTTGTTAGTAACTATAGCAGAGAGTGACAGCAATAGAGTTGGCTAATGGCTCACTAGAAAGTTGGACTGAGCTCCCATGAAGATGTAGCTGAAGTCAAGATAGGAGGAAGCAGTTGTCTACTAATCCACTAAGCTGGAGTTTTGATTTACCTGAAGTCTGGGTCAGTTATTAATAAATCAATTATCCTGTACAAATGTGAACAAGACAGCTGACTGATCTGAAGGATATGTGGAACCAATCAATGCGAATATAAACCTGATTATGACAATGCAGGACTATACTTTCTTGATGGATCATAATCTAAGCTTACCAAGAGAACCCCAGCTTGCTGAAAAGTAATTATATGTATTATGCTGTTTATCTATACATGCAAGGAACCACAGATAAACATGTTGTGTCACATGTATATAACATGAGTTGTTTTAATATTCTTTAAAATGACATTTAAAAATATAACTTTAAATGCAAGTAATAATTTTGCTTAAATTAAAAATTTAAAAGTGACATATATAGAACAATATTATATTAAATCATTTTTAAAAACCTTACAACTAAAAGCCAACCTGTGATTGTGCAACATATATAGAACAATATTATTTTAAAATGTATATTTTAAAAGAAAAAAAACAGATTTCAAATATCTTCTTAGATTATAAAATTAAAAAAAAGGAAAGAAGCTGCTGGGACATTATGGACTGTCAAAAAATTAAATAGTATGACATATTTTTTTATACTTTCAATACCAGATTAATTATGAAAATATAATATTGTGATAAATTAAAATATATAAATGTTAATGTGAACATATGCACACAACATATATGTTAAATCAAACATTAATTACATATTGTAAAATTAATAATTTTATTTTGACAAAATTAAAATATATGATATATGATTAGTGTGTAGCTGCAATTCAATATGTACACACATGTGTTAAATATGCTATTAAGCATTATAAATATTAACCCTTGGATTAATTGCTTCAAATAGATTCATACATGATTTTAACTTGCTCTAATTCCTGAGTTTTTATGTTACTGTAGTATATTTTGGCTTATTTTAAAGCTTAAAAAGTACCATAAGATGCTTTCTTCTCATGAATTATTTTACAAGTAAAAAATCAGTAATATAAGCATTCTGAATTAGAACTGAGAGAGAAGCCATACCATTGTAAATTCTGATTGGTTGCTTTGATTTGCTTTGATTTTTGCTAAAGAAAAACCAATTATCAATAATGTTCATTGCTCCAATTTCTGTTTTGACTTTGAAAATGAAAATTAATGTCTTTGAATGTTTTTTTTTATTATTTTTCTTATACATCATGAATTATTTTCATAAAATACACTGAAAATAGTTATTTCAGAAAAATAGTAAGATTTTAGTAAAAAATTGTATACATTTACATGAACGTAAATTGAAAAAGAAACCATCAATAAGAACAATTTTCACACCTGTCAACAGTTTAAATTGCCCAAGCTTTTTATTTGATTTTCACACCAAAATTAATAATTTAGAATATTTTTCTGGCATTTATTTACATATTATAATGTATTTTGGTAAAATATGCTGAAAATATAGTTATTTAAAAAAAAACAATAAGATTTTAGCAAAAAATTATTTACTATTTCACAATGTAAATTGAGAAAGAAAGTTGCTGATGTATGCAACATTTTCTAATTGGTTATGAACATTGTTTTTAAATTTTTGCTATAAAATATTTTTATAAGAATAAATAGAAAATTATTTTTGAAAAAACTTTTGTTCACTTTCATAATCTGACAAATTATTAATATACTTTTTACAAATAAAACTAAAATGAATATAATAGTAAAAGATGAATATATTTTTATTGCTGATTCTGTAATTGACCAATCAAAAGTTTAGAGTTTTAAATCACTCAGCCAACTAGATTTGCGGTCAACTGAAGAGTTAATGTCATTTATTATTTTGACAATTTGAAAGTGACAACTAAAAATATTTATTTTATAACAAGTCAAATATGTTCAGAAATTACATGCACATACTTGTATATATGTATAGCAATGCTTGTCAAATAGATCATATATGTAATATTTAATCATTTTTTATAATTTTATTAAATGTCAATTGAAATATTTCATAAAATAGTAAAAATCATATCTGTGCATCTATATACATATGTGTGTGTTGTATGTAAACCTATTGGAACATATATGTAAATCATAATGTAATAAATCAATTTTTGATTTTATGTTAATCAACACATATGTAAAATTTAATCATTTTTATTATTATTATTAAACATCAGTTCAAACATGTTTATTTTATCACATGCCTGTGTGCTAAATGAGTTTTAGGTAAACCTAGTGGAACATATATGTAAACCATAATGATAACTTGAGATTTGTATAGTAACATTGTAAATCACAATGTGATAATTTTTGTTGCATGTTAATCAAAATCAGAAGAATTTTAATGTGTATAGCCATATTCTAAAGACATTAATATCATTTTTATTGTTATTAATAAACTTATTTATTTGTTAAAATTATTCCAATGTACTTGATTCTAAAAATTTTACATTATGTAAATTATCAACATCTTTATCACAGTAATAGTTATACAGCTTATATTCTCTAAGTTAGATTCATACATAATAGTCTGATATATAAATGGGAGTGTGTATTAGTGCTTTTTTGGTATCCAGTGATGATCAATCATCATCATCCTTATTGGCTCATAAGATTATATTTTTTAAAGCCCATGCACTACATTGTATTTTAGTTTAGTTTATTAGAAATTTAGTTTATAGTTGGCCAGTACATTAATGGTACTAAAATGCTATAGCATTGATGATGATCAGCATGTTTTAATGTCCCAGCATTGTTGTTTCTGATTATTATGTATTTTGATGGATTAGCACTTTATTTGTGCATCCAAATTATGTAAATAACTGTCTCAAGCTGGCAAAGGCAAAATAGTTGGTCTGGTCTACAGTGGATCCATTTCAAATCCAGTCACAAGATGGAATGTTGATTTATTTTGATTATTGACCACTCATAATGAATGGTTATTTCTTTTGAGTATTCCTTATACTTTTTATAATGGTGGTTGATGGTTAATTAATTGTGCTTTTAATTGCTCTAAGGAGTTAACTGGATGATCTCTCAGAGATCTCTTAATCTCATGCTCTGTTTTGTAATGTATAAAATTGCTTATATATATATTTGGGATATTAACATTACTTTAATATATTTTCCTTTAATATTTCTAAATTCAATATCTTATTATATAATATTTTATCTTACTTATATTTTATATTAAATCATTTTATTTGAAATATTCTCCTATTATCCCAAGTATGATCACCATAATCTCCCCATCCTATTATAATATATAATTTAAAAGAATTATTTTTTTTCTTGTCACTAGTGCTAATTCTCAAATAGTATTATATACAATCAGATTTATGTGCTGCTAAGGTATCATAATGCTATGTTGCTAAATATGGGCTTATAATCTTTAACACAACTGATGAGTCAGCCATCTGCCTTAAATAGCTATATATCTTGTGAACATTTGATTTCTTCTTTAGCAGTATTATTCCAATTGGCAACATATATATTATACTTGTTTGGAAATTAGTACAGTAGTAAAAATATAGCTTAAAATAGTTTAGGAATAATAATTAAGAAAATAATATATGAAGATAACTGACATATTTTGGGACTAAAAGGGTTAAAAATAAAATATAGTCCCTTTAAATATTATATATATATATATAGCATGATAAATATTATATATATATATAAGCATGATCTGTTTAAATATTATATATAAGCATGATCCACTATGTGTGGGCAGTATTATTGTATCTCAAAGTGCTACTCATTAAATTAAAATGGAAATTATAAAGAATAATTAATAGAAAAAAAAATTAACATTGTTAGGTAAAAAGGATGTGGAGATGTTGTAAAACGTACCTTATTATTGCTTTATTCAAACACATACAAGTGAGCTAACTAAAATATTGTAAATAAAACTAACATACAAAATAGAATAGGTGCCCCTTATAAATTTTGTTTTAGGTCAGAAATCAAGTGCTGAACAGATTGACTGATGTATTTGTATTAATATTTATAATTCAGATCATTTCCAACCCGCAATTATTAGCTAAATCAAAATAAAGTGTGTAAATAACTTCTGGAAATATTCATGGTTGAATATAAAATATACCTTAATATATTCAAATTTTCATTGTTGTATAATTTGGTAATATATGTTTGCAAAGGGTGCTGAATTAACCATTTTAAAAACTGGGTAAAAGAAGGGAATGTCATTCTTTGTATGGAGACATAGCTTTATTGGATAATATTCAGTTTTGTTCTTTAATGATATAAATGTAATTCAAACCACGTAGGAGAAATTTTGAAAATAGTAAATAATATTGGAGTTAATATACAATTTATTAATTAAATTTTAAATAATAAGTGAAATAATGCTGAAAGCTAAATAGGATAATTATGTAATTAGAAACCAACCAGTAACCACCTAAACATTCACAGTAAAGATAATAATCAATATTTTTCACTACTGCCAAGGCAACCTTCTCACCTTTTAATAGCAAAAATGGAAATCCACTCTTACTAATGATCCATTGAATATATATGGACACTTAAAGATTGCAACTTGACCACAGAGAATGAAATATTGATACAACGAAATTTAAATAAACCTCTTTTAAACATGAAATAAACATGTCCATGTAATGCAGATTAGTGGACATGTTTATTTCATGTTTAATTAAAAGAGGTATATTAAAACTTCATTGTATCAATATTTCATTCTCTATGGTCAAGTTGCAATCTTTAAGTGTCCATATATATTCAATGGACCATTAGTAAGAGTGGATTTCCATTCTTGCTATTAAAAGGTGAGACGGTTGCCTTGACAGCAGTGACAAATATTGATTACTATCTTTATTTTTTTTTTCCATGTGTCATAGCATCGGCCGGGACGTGAACTCACAACCGTCTGCAACCAACTACTTGCTTGAATGGCGGCTGCGATACCTCTCGGCTAACAACGCAAGACTATCTTTATTGTGAATGTTTAGGTGGTTACTGGTTGGTTTCTAATTAATTAAATTTTGTATAGTCTAATATTCTAGTATTGTAGAAAATATATTGATTACAATAAAATAAAATAATTCTATAAAATTTTAACTAAGGGAACTTATAAATAAATAACCTTAATAAGATTAAAATCAGCAACAAAAAATATTTTGTGTTGTCATTAAAAATGAAAAAACTCTTAGTAGTAGGGGGAAGGGGGGGCTATTGACTTAAAGATTTAAAGCAGATAAACAGATTGTGATATAAATAGAAAGGCAAGTTATAAAAAACTGAGAGACCAGCTTATTTAGTCACAATTACTTGGTGTTCATCTGAATACAATTCTCTGCAATACTATATTTAAAACAAATAGTGAGGAAAAGGCATGAAGCATCAGTGGTTTATTTGGTCATGAAAAATATCAATTCAGCATTAGAAAGCAATAATTTTCATTTATCTACAAATGTATCATTAGTAGGATAGATTACTGAGCATAACAGTTATTTGGATACTCTTATTGGAAAAATGATTCTTGAAGGAAATATGCAGCTGAAATGAGCCTTATTCAGAATTCTGGTACAAGTGAGAAAATACTTGTCATCTATTTTATTTCACAATAAGTTAATCCTGATTAGTAAGCCAAGAAATTAGAATATAGTTTCACACAAAGCTGAATAAGTTGGAAATAATATTCTTGTAATTGTAAACCAAGCAAATGACAATATAGCATCAACAAATTCTTGCACCAAAATTAAAAAAGAAACTTCTAAGAACTATTTTAATATAATAATAATAAAGACCTACAGTATAGTGTTTAATTTTGAGCAATTATATATATTTTTTCTTTTATAAACCAAATGCTCTGGTAATGAATGCTTGGATTGCTTTTTATAAAATTATCATTTGGAAATAGTTGCGATTATTATATTTTTTTATTGGATAGAGTAGTAAGATTATTAGTAATTTTTGGGATATCTTGAAATCAAGGATATACATTTAGTAATGCATATTCATTTTCAGAACAAGCAAACAGATACATGTGTGAGTATTGATTATTAAACTATATTTATAATAAAGCATAAGATTTATATACATATTATTGTTTTTTTTTTATATTATTGTTTCCTCATCTTATTATTAAATGTTAATATTAATTACTGTATTTTGAGAACAGACTCAGTAACTCTCTTTGTTTTTATCATTTTGCACATACACCTGGGTCTCGTTTTACGTGATAAATAGGTTCCTCAGAAAACACGCGCAAAAATAGACGTAACTTACATTGAAAAAGGGGGGATGTGGTCTGTGATTTTTCAAAATTCATGTAAAAGCAAAGCACCAATGTAAAATTACTTTAAAATCCACGCAAAAAAAAAAAAAAATAAGGAAATAAAATATGACTAATAAAAAATTTCAAATTTGAAAAAAATTGATACAAGACAAACTTTTTTTAACTATAATATTTAATTTTATTCAAAATAATATATTTTTATGCATAATTTACAGTACAGTAATTTACATTTTTGTATACACGTTTTAATTATTATTGCTATTTGCCGAAAAACACGTTCGTTTGTAAACTGGTAAAAAATGAAATTTTTCACAAGAGGAAATACATCTAACAACAACTTCACACTCATGTTGTATCAATGGTTTTCTGGTGACAATGTAATTAGTAATTAATCTTTGAGATGATGATTTTATTAATTGTTTATGAAGCTCGCGATATCCAGACATACAACCATTTAGTTCTCGTTGGAATTTAAGAGCACGTTAATGATTAGTGTCATTAATAAGAAAATAATAATTGATTATGTTCTTTTTTAAAAAGCAAAAACAGAATGTGATTTAAAATGCAAAATTAACATGCACAATGTTTGAACAAATTTACATTATAATCTTGTAAAATTTAATGTGTGTATACATAAAATATGGAAATCATAATTTTAATTTTATTATTGCATTCTTACTATTATAAAACACTGAAAATATTGAAATTACTAAGAAGAAAGTCGAATTCCAATAATGTTCTATTACTTTCAATATAACGTAAGTGTGCGAAATTTATTATTTAAAGTAATAGCACATTATTGGAGTTTGACTTCCGGTGAAACAGTAATCGTGTAACTTCAAATCATGTTAAATAAGTCCGCGTAAAAAGAGACCTGGGTGTATATGTAAATTTATAGGAATCAGTCAACACTTAGATCATCCCAATATTGATAACAATCACAATAACAATAAATAATGTCAATCTGTTGTCTAGGCAACCTCCTTTTGACAATAAAGGTGAAATCCCAACTTTATTTATGATCCAATATATTTATATAAACACTAAATATTGCAACTTGACTACAGAGACTCACACTGTTGATACAAAGAAGTTTAAATGAACATTCTTAAACATGTAAATATGATCTATTCTGAATTCAGACTAACAAATAGTCAATTATAACATTCAAACTGCAATTTATAACTTTTGAATTGCACTAATAATGTATTTCTTGGATGTATCTAAATCCAAGCTTTGATCCTAAACCAGAATCCAATGTTGTGATTAAAAGATGCAGAATAAAAGTAAAGTGACAAAAGATACCAAAATCTGGAGTCATCTAAATAATTCTTTAATTATCTGGAAAACAAATAGGACTTAAATAATTTTTTGGGGGAGCTGAGTTAGAGGATAAGCCTTTATTTTGATGTTGCTCAATGGACATTACATTTATCTTGACATTTTAATGTGGAATATACTCATTATCAGTTAAACCTTCACATATTTTTATATAAGTAGAAAATACTATATTATTTGCATTTTTTGTATTATATTTTTGTTAATTATGACTTCTGTTATAATATATATTGTAAGTAGATTATGTTCAATATATATATATATACTTAAAAAATTAATTATAAACTACTTTTTTTTTACTTTCAAATTAAAAGTTAAAAAAATAGTTTATGATTAATTAAAATTAATTTCAATTAGATTTTTTATTTATTCAAAACTGAAAGATAAAAAGACACAATTTGAGAATAATTTTGTCAGTTTGCAAAATTTTACTTTTTATTTTTCACTAGATTCTTATTAATTTATATATCTTCTAAGTCCTCATATTTATAAACATATATGTTTAGATTTAAATCCATATAGCATTTTGAGTTAGAAATTAAAGAGCATTTTGACTATTAGAACAAATTGTTTAGCTCAAAGACTTTCAATGGTGATTGATAATTACCTAACAACATCATTGCTAACACAATTCTTTAACCATTACAGGAAAATAATTTCACTCATTCCTTTATTTATTCTATGTGAATATTTAACTTAATATTTATATTTAACTCTTTGAGAGAGATGGAATAGTATTTACAGGATATAAAAAGATGAAATTTTTCTAAATAAGAGATAAAATTTGTCTAATCCCTCATATCTATAAAAAATATATTATATAATGAGCGTGCCAATAGCTCTTAACAAGCTTTTCAGAACATCCCTATCTTCAGAAGTGAGGCGCTAGAATATTCAAGCATTAGATTTAAAATACCAGGTCAAGCCCAACACTTTATGTAAGTTTAACTATTAAGTAGAAAATTTAAAATTTTTAGATATCCATATGTCTTCCAATCCAGGTATTTAACTTAAATAGCCATATGGGACTGAACTAAGTTCAGATACATAATATATTAATAGCTTTAGCAATATAAAATTCCTTAAACCTTAAGAACAATAACAATAATTGCAAGGAAATAGTCATATATCATGTTACTTAATTTAATAAGCTTGTATTACAAATATTATATAATGAGCATGTTAATAGCTCTTAACAAGTTATTCACGTGATATATGACTTTATTTCTTTACAATAAATATATATTTATGTGGATTTAAATCCATATAAAAGCTTTGAATTAGAAATAAAAAAAAAAGCTCGTTTTATTTCTACATAAACCCAAGGAAAAAAATTATTATGGACTCGTAGAGAAAATTATTTAGGTTAAAGCTATCAACAGTAACTAGCAATACCATTTAATGCAATTCCATTGACAAGTAAGTGGAAATAAATTTACTTATTTTTTTTACACCGTAATTAATCAATGGAAATATTTAATTTAGCATATATATATTAATGTTTATTTTTATTGTATTTCTAAAAGAAATAAAAAACATTTTTATTTTATTCTTACCCATGGATATATGTCTTGATGTACCCATCAGTGTATACACCAAAACAGAAAAAAAAGTAACATAGATTCCATAAATAGGTGGTAAACCACAGAGAATGCTGTAACCCATACCTATTAAAATAAAATCATATATGTATAAATATTGTGATTTCTACCGAGAATGAAATAAAATATAAGAAATCTATATTGCAAACAAAATACTAATTATAAAACTATGCTTAAATTATATTAAATAATTCAATAGTTTATTTTTTAAAATGAAATATATTATAATATTGTGTTTTCAAAATGCAAAATTTTAAACCTATATATATATCATTAAAAACCAGTCAACACTTAGACAATCCCAATATCAATAACTATCAACAATTTCAAACTGTTGTCAAGGCAACTTGCTTTAAATAATAAAGATGGAATATATATAATACATTTCCAATGATTAATATTATGTAATACATCAAAAGTATTAAAATAACTTTAAAATTAATATAATTGATTTAAAAATATTCATGATTCCTTTCCGAAGTGTTTCAGATAAATTTGTATAGGTTCAAGACTAATTGCCACGTGTTCAACAAATTTTACTTTCTTTCTTCAGAAGTAGTATCTGTATTTGAAAAAGTTTGGAATATAAAAGAAATATCTGATCCACCATTACAGAAATATATTTATATGTGTATAAGATACCATAACCAGTGCTAATTACAAATATCTGCTATGCCTATAACATATGCTCAAATCTTATTTGGTAAAATTTGAATTTTTTTTTTTATGTTCTAATAAGGCTTAGCATTTTTTTTTCCAGATAGTTGTTCTATAATTAGTCTAGCTAATCATCCAGTATTAACAGTAAATTGGTATTTAAATATTCCTAGCTAGAGGATAAAATAAGAATTAAAACTGCTTAAAATCTCAACCCTTCCTATTTGATTGATAAATATTGATTTGTCCTTTAGTATCCCTCAATGAAAGAATTTTGGAGACACCATGACTCCACAAAGAGTTATTTAAATGCTGCTTTTATTATACTTTTACTAATGTATACACTATCTGGATATAAAAACAATATCCAGATCTCCTTTTTAGAATCCAATCATTCCATTTTATTAAAATCTAAAAAAAAAAAAAAATTAACAATAGATTCAGTGTCTATACTAAAAATATTGTAATATTTTATTTATTAAAAATTTAAACATTTTATTTCTGATACAACTGGAAACCACTAAAATCCATTATTATTTAAAATTCTAATCTTTAAACATGTAATAAAATAAAATGGTAAGCTACTGTCTGGAATATGAAATGCGGTCACATAATTGCTTTATTTTATTAATATAATTAATAATTGTAACAATTATAAGTGCACCATTTTAAAAAATATTTTTATATTGAAGTATAACTAAAACACAGGCTTATTGTATACCTAGTGTCTATATATGTAATATATAGGGTATATGAGCACAGACTTTCACATGACCCACCACTCTCCACACTATCATCAGATTTTCAATTAGATGGACGGTTGAAGAGTTGGGGTGTGGAGTAGATTGAAGCCTGTCCATTCGAGTATGAAGATTGTCTATCTTAATATATATCTGAGCACTTATAGTATATATGTGTAGAGATGATAATCTGGACCAACTGATGATTGCTGGTTTAGCATGAAATACGTATATTGGTAATTATTTATCTTTTTAACATATATGTGTTTAAGTGTATCAGTGTTATTAGATAGTGTGGAGAGTGGTGGGTCATGTGAAAGTCTGTGCTCATATACCCTATATATTGAAGTATAATTTATTATTTAAAAAATAGTAGACTAAAATAATTTCGTTTTATTTATTAAAATGTTTTGGTCTTCAAAAAATATACGTATTTGAATATTACTCTGCATTAGATGCCTCTACTAAAAAATTGAATAATCAATTGATAATTGATATTGTCATTCCCAAACCGATTTTTTGCTTTTGTCTAACGAATGAGGATTAGAATTCAAAGTCATGATATATTGTTGTGGTCATATATATATATTTTATTAGTTATTTATTAATGTAATTATAAAATGTAATTAAATAAAAAATTTAATATAAATTTTTTTTAACATAAAGATTTTATAAGCAGAAAACACCAACAACAATTTTAAGTTAGATTAACTTCTCAAGCAGTATTCTATTGTTTTGCTTGCTGAATCATGCTTAAATTTATATTAATTTACTAGTGCCATCAATTCTTTAATTGTAAAACTTTTACTATTTTAGTAATCCATAAGTAACATATTAAGCTCTGTCATATAAAAAAAAAAGGCAATCATTGCTAATTAATAAAGTAAAAAGACTTTGCTGGACTCTGTCAAGTAATTATGCAAAATTCGTTTTAATGGTTTGTTATAGCTTTAACAGTTTGTTTTAGCATTTAATTTTAAAGCTAACATTATGTGTATAATAAATCTTTTTCATTATTGATGTAAAGATAAATTAATAAATAAATTCATGAAAGATAAATAATATAATGCCCATTGGGAAATCTTAATATCTTGAGAAGATTGTGTGTGTGTGTGAAAAAAGAGCTTTTGTCTTTAAACGAGTATATAAAAAAAACGAGAGAGAGAGAGACAGAAAAATAGAAAGGCTTTTACTGGCAAGAAAAAAAATAAAAGATTTTTGGTTTAAGAAGCTGTCCCACCGAGATAAAAAATAAATATAATTAAGATTGTATTCAGCCACCTGTAAGCTTTTGTTGTTGTTGTTATACTATTATTACTGCTGCTGCTGCTGCTACTACTACTACTACTACTACTACTACTACTACTACTACTACTACTACTAGTACTATTACTGCTACTGCTGCTGCTACTGCTACTGCTACTACTACTACTACTACTGCTACTGCTACTGCTACTGCTACTACTACTACTACTACTACTTTTACTACTACTACTACTACCATGCTTAAAAATGGATGTAAGAGACTTACAATAAACAAATGAATTAAAACTTACCATTATTAGATATTTTATTTTTCTAAAAGGGACAAGCAACATGTATTTAAACAGTACCAATCCACTACCCCTAATAAATATCTTAGTCATACTATTTTATTGCTTAGCTTTAATCTGCATCAGAAAGACCATATAATTAAAAAATAATTTCTGACAAAGAAAAGAAAATGACTTTGAAAAGAATTTTAATTCATGACTATAATTAAACTAAATGTTAGATTTAAAGATAAAGTAAAGATTCTTGGCATTTGGATTCATTATCTTAGTGCCAGTGATCATCTTTTGTAATAACAAAACATATTTTGTCTGCATATTTTATTTTAGTACATTTATTACTTTTAATGGTTCTCAATCATAGATAACGTAGCAAATAATTATATCGAAAATAAATTGTATAAATTTGGTGTCATTAAAAAAAAACATATCTAAACTATATTGAAACCAGTAACTTTCAAATAAAAGAATTTACTACTAAGTACAGTTTGCTCTAACTAACATTTTGTGGTACAATATACAAAAAGAACATGCCATCAATTACTAGGATGATACTAGTTGTTAAAATAAGACAATGCTATGAAATTTACAGGAGGGTATTACATTTATAGAGAGAATACCAATGAATTGGTTGTCACCTTTTTATAATAATTTCTCTTCTCAGACGTAGGCTTTTAAAATAATTATAATAAATAAAATTATACATATAAGAGAAAAATGCTTAAAATCACTGAATCAAAATATTAAAATATATATATATCTTTTAGTGATCACACCCAAGCTTAATTTGTGTTCTAAATTTATTATTTCATTGATTTATAATAGTTTCAAACGCATAATCAAAGACAGAAAGTCATTACCTTCATTCAAATAATTAGATTGGTTAAGAATCTATTCAGAAATATTTAATTTTTGAGCAAGTTATTTTCCCATTAAATTAAATTTTCACTGATAAAGTACAAACTCGAAAGCAAAAGATTCCTAGATGTATAATTGAAAATTATACAAACTGCAATGTTAGTATTTTAAGATTCCTAGATTGAAGCTCAATTTATCACTTCTGTAGTTAAATGCTATACTATATGACTTAATGCAGTTATATATATATGTGTGTGTGGGTGTATATGTACTTGTGTGGATGTATTTATGCATTTATCTACGATTGTGTTGATTATCAATGCAACAAATTTAAATCAATATTTTTAGGCAGCAATCTTGCATAAAGATATATATATGAAAAGATTGAGTATTTATATACCTATATGTGTATGTGCTATAGATATGTGAATCATTAATTTATCTTAAAAAAAAAAATCAAACAAGATACAATCGAATGAACACACACACATTTATAAGGAGAAATGTGAACTGCAATTAACATGTCAAATAGGCCAAGGACTGGAAAACAAATTCTATTAATGAGGTTGCGAACATGTCAGGTGAAATCTAAGAATTGGCAGAGATTTATGTTTTCAAGGATACAATTTTAACTTTCCCACTTCACTTCTAAAACAGTTTAACTTTCTCAAATGTCTTTTTTAATTTCTTCATTATGGTTAACGGCTAATTTCAAATATGTAAATTAAGAATCAAATTTAATCGCATGATTTTTAGATATTCTTCATCAAAAGTTTATAAAGAAATAATAATTACCCTGTCTCCCGATCTGACGTACTTACAATAATAGTCCCGCCCAAAGAATTAGTTTTTTTTTTTTTTACAAACAACTCTATGTTTACGCGCCCGCACGATCGTGTGGATATACGGAAATGTGTATATACACATATGGATCTACGCAAAAACATATATTCACACATCTTTACTGATTACCATATCTTTAAAATAGAGACAATTATGTACATATATTTTTTTACTACCAATCTAATGATAAAACTAAATAATTTTAAATTATAATTTCAGCAGATTTGGAAATTTTAAAAGTGGATAAACGCGCACAAAAATATTAATTTTATTGTGGCTATTATAGTTCAGTCAAAAAAAAATTATCTGGGAGAAACAGTGTTAATCTAATTACGCGAAGAAAATGTCGACTAGATTCGAATTATCTTTTAAATCTATTTAATTATCTTATGCTTAATTAATCTGAAGATCTAACAACATTAATATACTAAAATATATAAATTACAACAATTCTTATCCACTGGGGGGGGGGGTGTCTTTTTTTTTGCAGTCGATTAATTAGTCTAAAAATATTTTGCTTTTCATGTAATAAATATTATTTAATTCCTTCACGGTATTTTATTTATAAAATTTTTGTTTTTCACAATATTTTTTATCTCTTATAAATGAAATTAATCTAAGTTTGTATGTAGTTAAGTTTTTTGCCCACGACAAGATAAAATAAAACATGTTTCTTTTCATGGACAGTAAGTTGCCATCTTCCACCCACCCTCTTGGTATAAATTATTCCAAATCTCAATATCATGAAGTTAACCTTTTTAGACTAGATATTTATGTATTTATTGAAATGGAGATTTTTAGGCTTAGTCTTCTGGATAATAGAGGCCCACTGACAATATCATTATTATGTTAATATTCACAACTATTAAAGGTATATGCGGAAAAATCCAATCTATATTATGAACATTATTGGAAACTGTACATAAATGAACGAATTTATTTTTTGAAAAATAGTGAATGCCAAGAAATGAAATAAACAATTAACTTTATTTTTTTAAATATTAATTTTTATAGCCTGAATATTATAAAAGAAAAGGCCACTATTAAATAAAAAGTCCCATAATTAGATAGCATGTTTACATAACGTCATCTAATTTGTATCTAAAATTTAATACGAAATGTATTTAGGCTATGACATTTTCGTTTTACTTTTTATGTAAGTGAAAATTGATGAAGCGTTTTTAAAATACTTGCAGCAAAAATAATTGAATTAAAATGACTAATTTTAAATATATTATAAGACGATGCCACTCTCAGAAAAAGATGAAAATGATAATATTCAGAAAAACTAAGTGTAACCTTTTTCAGCTATTTATTATATTTCTCTTTTTTACAAGTGAATTTCGCATTATTTTCTCTAAAAATCTTCATAAGATTTAATTATACTTTTTCTTGTCTTAATTATCTTATGACTATTTTGTCATGGAATTTTTTAAAATTTACATTTCTGAATGTTTAATTACTAATAAATATGCTGGGCTGCAAAGCAATATAGGATGACGATGGGGATAATTGATTATCAACAGCGATGCTGCATATCAAACTATGAAAAGAAAGCAATTATGTACTACTACTCCTGTGCACTGGTATTGAAAATTATCAATAATAATATGGCAAGAAACACATTCTGAAAATTGTGCAAGATAGATTAAAGCCTTATATTGAAAAAAAACAAACAAACTATTGGTTGTACAAGTTGGCTTCAGAAAAGCTCAAAAAATTTAAAAATTATTGCTAATATTCACTGGATAACAGAAAAGAACGGTAATGCCAGAATGTCTACATATGTTTTACTGATTACAATGTGTTATACAAGCTTTAGTGTCGTTGATGGTAGAGTGGTGGATGTCAAAACTGCAGGTTCATGAATTGCATTTCTAGTTTTATCATATGCTTAAACTTCTCATGAATTCTCTAAATCAATAGAGATTTGATATTAATCACATTGGTATTAACCACAACGAAAACAATGATTTAATCAGACCAGAATATTTTATTACTTTTATGAATTTCAACGTGGGACTAAAAGCTACAATTAAAATGAATATAAAAAAAAACTAAATAGGAATGCATATTGTCATCCTATCCTTAACTTGTATTGTTTAATATATAATGAGAAAAATTATACTGAATGCTAAGAAATTTCAACAATCTTAGAGATACTGACGACATCTCATTCATAATTATAAATACAGCACAAATATTATCGTTAGTAAAATTAAAGAACGAATGAAAAATTGGAATTGGGGTTAAATCTAAAAAGGTTAGCATATGATCGATGATTAAAGAATTAAAAAAAAGTAGTCGACAGTTTTTGCCTACAATTCCTACCCAGTAGCTAATATAACACTGAGCATAATAATAAACGCCAGTCAAGATTTTTAGATATAAAGATATACTATTCAAGCTCTGAAGTTTCTATAAATATGAAAATGAATACAGAAAGAGAAAAATAGAAAAAGGAATGCTTTTTTAAAATTATATTTATAAAAGCATTTGAGGCTAATAAGTATAGCAAAAAAAAAGAACTAATTCAAAAATACTCAAAACATCATTATTATTCTACATTTCTCTGATTCCATAACACTTCGTTTATTTCTTATCGGTTATTATAACAATATAACTCTCATTGTTATCTTTTTCTCTTATATAAGACGTTTTCAGATAAATTTTGAATTCTAAATTATATATCAAATTAAATGACCAGATTAAAATAAAATGAAGATAAGTAGAAATGAAGTGATTAGATTTCATTATTACAATAATGAATTTTCCTTTGAAAAATCTCAAAACCTATTTTGAAGAAGTGCTATTTATATGATTTCTAGGAACCAATGGCTACCATGAATGCAACCAACAAAAAGTGCACTCTTTAATATTCCTACAATTGACGCAGGTTTAAAAGGTAATGGCGAATTGAAAGTTCCTAAGCCCCCCCCCCCTTCAAAAATATGATTAAAATAATTAAATAAAACTGCAGTACTTATATCACTGATGAAAATAACTTTTACGTTTTTGTAAAAATCAAATCTGATTACTAATTTTTATTCTTTGCTCTTTTTTCCTCCCTTATTTCCACTAGAAGATTTAGTTTCACCATAGATACTTCAAAAAACTTTAACAGTTCTCATTTCAAACTTTGGTTCTAAAATGTCACTTATATCATTATCAGGGGTTAGCATTATTTTTACATAAATTTTATACGATCAAGAGAATGCACAGCTTTATACTCTAATTTCCATTCAATTTCTATGGTATTTCATTAATTTTAATTTTTTAATTATTTTTAATTTTTGCCGATTATTTACACTTACATATTGTCTAATTGCATTTTTATTCTATGCACTGTTAATCATGTATTATTCAAACAGTTGTCTTTTTAACTCAAAGGCAATTAAATCTTTCTTTTTTATTTCTGACTCTAGCTAACTGTTCAATCTTTTTCATTTCAAAACATTTTACCCATTTCTAACTGTTTGTTTAATATATGATTTTTTTTTTTTTTTTTTTTAGAATGTTTCAATAGAAGGATCTATAAGACATTTCCCAACTAAAAGATAGATTTCTGAGTGATTTTATGAAATCTTTCAATTTTGTCATTGATCTGTAAATTGGACAATCTTTAATTACTTAATTGATTATTTATGCACCTACATAAGTCATTAGCTGTTAAATTCCATTTATGATGCAGATGATCCAACAAATTACGAGTTGTCCGGAATCTGTTTATGAAATATAAGATCAAAACCAACTAGTTTTATTGTTGGATTTAGAAAAAAATTGCTTGGGATCTCATAAGAATTCCATTTTTTTGTACAATAATTCTGTGATTATAAATTTTTTGGTTGAACATCCAAAATACAGAATTTTGATATGAGATGAGTCTTAGGTGATGAAACTATATATTGTTTTATTGTAAATCCTTGGTCTTAATCATTTTTTATACATTATCTGTGAGACAACTTATTTTCTAGTATATGATAGATGAATTAAAAACAGGAAACCATTACAAAGAAATACACTTGAGAATGTTAATGTGGGAACTCTTCCTTTAAGTAGGAGCAGAACATTCACCAGAACAATATGCTAGTGCTAAGAAAACAGTTCATAAATGTTTAATTTATGAAATATTATATATATATGTATGTGAATGTAGTTTTTTCCTTTCTCTGAATTTATTACCATAATATTTTTTATAACTACACTATTCCATTTTTGAACTGTTTTTTTTTTTTTATAAATTAATGTATATAATTTTAAATTAAATTGTATCAAGATATGTGTAAATAAGGTTTTCTATTATCTATGGTTTCATGTAGAAGATAATGATTTGAATTTTTTGATGCTAAAACATAAAATTGATAGGTTTAAATTAAGAGTTCTATATTACATTTCCTAAACAATCAATTATAGATAAACTAATGAGTGGATGGGCAAATAAGTATTCTACCATTATTTTGAAACCTGACTTCAAAATTGGTTTTGCATTTAGAAATGCTCAAAGGGTGCTTAAATATAAACCTGTAATGATAATAATAAAGTAAATTGTTTACAAATTAAATCCTACTTATTAATATTAGTAAATATTCTTTAAAAAATAATTTAATAAAAAATGAAATAAGTAAATTTAAAGTCATATCTTATATTTACTTGATTGCAATGACATTTTGCAATATTAAGTGGCAAAAGATTAAATATTGTATAGTAATAAAAATTGCTTATAGAAATGGTAAGTAAAAGGAAAATGTTTAAAAATTTGATTATTTTAAATTGGGATGTTTTAAAAAAATTAATAAAGTAAAAATATATTATTTAAATTCATTACCTATTTACATTCATCTGAAATTTTGATGTTCTAATTAGCAAAAAAAAAAAAAAATCACAATTAAAATTGAAACTTTTTCATAAGTTTTTTTTTTTTTTTTCAAAAATTGGGCTAACATAAAAATGTCTACTTTGTAAAAAAAATTTCTGCTGACATTTGCAGGATAATCATATATAATAAAGGTGTAAACTTTTTGATTTCACATTTAATGCAGAAGTGAAAATAAATAACAAATAAATGGCATATACTTTGAGAACTACAGTCTATTACAATGATGTATTTTTGTAAGAACACTAAAACTGTCATCATTTTTCGACCCCACCCCCCTCCTATTTTTTAAAAATGAACTTTTAATGTAGAATTAAAAATATTTTGATTTTGAATATTCATACAGTTTGTGAATAATTCAATATCTTCATTAAAGAATGTATTATAATTATGATACTGTTTGTCCATGTTATAGAAAATGATGGAAATAACCTTGTATAAATATTAAAACTGCAGTCATATTTTACCAAGTTATTACTTTAAATATTGATCACCATAAATCAAATTTTTTATGATGTGATGCACTGTAATTTCTCCTTATATGGAGTCAGGAATCTCTCAGTCACTATGTCCAGAAAAACCTGTTAGCCACTTTATCTTCCATTTCCATTCTCTGCCACAAGTTTTCCTAAATTCTTCTCTATCCTGCTCCATCCCATTTCCACAATATAATCTTTGTCAATTCCATATCCTTTATATCTAAATTCTCTTTATCTTTTCCCAAATCCAGCATAAAAACCAATAACCCATTTTCTGTATAATCACTTTGTTTATATTTATTCTTCCACAACTTCATTATTTGTACTATTTTTGCTTTCAGGCATGTACATTCAATTGACAGATGCCTAATATCATCTATGTCTTCCTTACATAACTTACAAACTAAATGACCCACATTTTTCCATTTATGTGTATATTCCTGTCATTTTGTTCAAACTTTAGACAGTAAACTACTTTCCTTTCTATTATCATAAATTAACTTGTACACAATATTCTATTTACTTCTATATATATTTAAACTCTTTTTACTCTTCATACTAGTTCTCCAACTCTCAATCTCCCTATTTTTTATTAATGTATCTATTATTCTATCCAATTTCTTACCACTATAACACTCAACAATTTTTCTAACACAATCATCCCATCTTTTGTATAAGTATACTGACATAAATTATGTATTCAAATCCTCTGCATACTTTACTACCTTTCTCACCCATCCTGTTGCTTGCCTTTTACTCATAATTTAATTAAATACTATTTTGATTATTATTTTACTATCCATAAACTGCAACCTACCAAACATTTTCATTTTACTTTTTGCATCTCTCATATAAAAACTTGACCACCCCATTTCTCCTTGAATTGCCTCCTTTGCTCTTCACATCTCTGCATATAATGCATGTCTTCCTACTTCCCTTTGTACTTTCTCTAAATAATCTAAAACCCTTTTACTAACACATAATGCATCATTACCATATGTTAACCCTGCTACTGCAACTCCCTTCCATACTATTCTAGCTACATCATATTTATTATATGAAAATACTATTAGTTTCTTTACCAAACCCTTTCTTTTCTTTGCTTCATTTACCAATTTTTTCTCCCATTCATTCAAGCAATTCTCCTGATTACATAAGATGATTCCCAAAAACCTATATCTATCCACCACCCTTAACTTTATATCCCCCAATAAAAATTCTACATCTTCTTTTTCCCCAGTATTAACCATCATTATATTTGATTTTTCTTCACTAAATTTAATCCCCATCTCTTTACCCACCCTTGCACATGTCCTCAACATAATTTCCATATCCTCTCTTTTTTCAAGTTGACAATGGCCTAGTGGCACCCCAGTGATAAAAAAGAAGCAGAGTGGCAGGTACAATACAATTGCAAATTTCTTACTTTTAGATATTACTGTTAGGCAATTGGGATTTTCACACAGCTTAAAAATAAATTTAATTTCTTTATAAAAATTTGTCTACTTGTTTTTAATTTTAATCTTAGTTGATATTAGAAGCTGCCACCACATTTTACAGTGTCCCTTGTTATTATCTATAGACTTTTAATGCAAAATCATAATTTATTGCTTTTGGACTGCTGTCTATAGGTGAGAATTTCACACAATTGAAGGATTAATTTAACTTCTTTATAAAAATGTATAATGAATATTTCTAGTCTTGGCTAAAGTAATATTGGTCTGATATTAAAAGCTACTACCATAGTCTGTTTCATTTGCTATTAAAAATAAAATTTTGGTATAGAATCACATTTTTTTTTTGCTTTCAGATTACAGTAGGTAGATGGAAATTTCAGTGAACAGATTGGTTTAATTTATTTATAAAAACATATTATAAATATTAAATGCTGACCATATGGTTTCCCTTTTGTAATCTTAGCTAAAGTAATAATCTAATACTATTAGAAACTGCAGTTATATTTTTGTTCTACTTTTTAAATTAATGGAAATAAATAATTAACATAGAATTGCAAATTATTTGTAATTATGTTTCCGTACATTTCAGAATCAATATATATGGATTGACATAGCATTCAAATTTTAATCTAATTTTTTTAATAATTCATCTTTTTAATTAACATAAGTGTTATGAAAAATATATTCTTTGTATATATATTTTTGAGATCATTTAGCTGATATAAAAGTGTTTAAAAAATAAAAAGGATTTGAATTTATGTAGTTTGAATTAATGATAGAATATCTGTAAATCTAACCATAATTACATATTGGTTATAAATATTTAAATAATAGAGAAAATTATTGAACTATTAGCTTCTTAAGTCAATTCTAAAAGTCTTAATAAGGTACAACAAGTAAAAATTGCATTCAAGTTGGAAAAGCTAAAATACAAACACTTATAATAAGATTTTAATTATTTTTCCATTAAGTACATTATTATTGAATGCACCATTATATATTGAACCACATCCATTTAGAAGATAAGCCAGCGTACTCTATTTGCTCGATTTAACTGGGTTTAAACCTTATTTATCATAAATTTATAATTTTATATTATAAATATTACATGAATGGACCAGCCTTTGAGCAGAGGGGGAAATATCAGTAGCAGAGCTATCAAAAATACCTATGGTCAGGCCGAGCCAATGCATAACACAATCACATTTCCAGACTGCAGCCCACCTTGACTGCTAGATTCAAAGCCCTACTATCCAAGCACTTTATTTGTTTTGAGGTAAACCTCAGGTGCCAGCTAGTTACGAGAACTAACATGTTTGGACAGTTGTCCCATAATCCAGTACTCAAAATATCCCATGACTAGCTCAATCAAAAAAATAATCTAACACATTATTGCTTTAATTAGTGGTAAAGTATTGACTGACAAAATTAAGCTTAAAGATAACTATTATTCTAATTTTTAAATGATTTTATATAGAAACTTAATTAAATTATACTATGATAATTACATATAATGACCACACACATTCTTAATTTATGCAATGAAATCTAAGAGAGCATTCAATAAATACATGAAATTAATATAAGATCATAAAGCATTAATATATACATTTCACAAACACGCACATCAATAGTTCTTTACGGATGCTATAGAGTTCATTTATTAACTGACTCTGGGAGGCTTTAAGGATTGCAATGGCTACATTAATTAGAAATGTAAATAATAAAAGTTGCTCATTACCTATAGGATTTGAACATTGCCTTCTTGCTGGTTGTTACTGTGTCGGTCGAATGTGTATGCTGGTTTAACTTGGTTCAAAATCTAGATGAAAGTACCTCGAGATCAATCATATACAAGATATAAAAATCAAGAATACTATGGACTCTATCCATATTCATCTATTTTTTGAGTCTAACAAAGAATCAACAACATATTCAAGACATGCATAAACTATTTTCTCCACCCATCCTGCTAGCATCAGGGGTGAAACAATCGACTAGAACTACGTCAGCCTAAAGTTAATGTAATGTGCCAATAGATCAAAATATGAATAAAATACTTATGCTATGCTTGGATCATCGGAAATTAACCTAATAGATTAATCAAATGTATCAGCATAAAAGAAAACAAGAAAAAGAACTAATGCTTTTGCTTTAAAAAAAGACAGACTTTAATAAATGATATAAAAATTAAAGTTTTAATCTTCACTATTCCACAGGTAACACATAATCAAATTATTAACTATAAATGAGATGATAGTAGACTTAAATATGATTTTGCGGTATGTATATTGATTTTCCAATTCAATTTATTTTAACAGCAAGTAAATTTGATATTATAATTTGAATGAGCAAGTCTGAATAAATCTTGACACATTTAATCATGCCTTAATGAAACTCTCCAATAGTATTTCTCAGATTCTGGCTCCCAGGAAATTAGTGTGTTTTTTAGTGGTGCATGACATAATAATAAATCATACTGTAAATTTCTGACAGAGGTATTTTTCCCATCCCATTTTTAATAAAATGTTGATTTGTTGTCAAAATGCGAAAAATTAAAGAATTGTGGATGCAACTCTACACATAAGAATATTATTAATGCATGAAGTTAAAACTAGCCCATACACCAATAGATTTACTGGATGTTAAACATGAAAGCCCCCAAAAGATGGGAAATAATTATGCATACTCGCATAAAGATAAATTTCAGGTTAAGGCACAAAATGTCAATCAGCTAAGCTCAGCTAGTTAAGCATTTGTGTCAAATCCCTCATTTCTTGGGAAAAGCAAGAAAACATTTATTTAAAAGGGCAGCTGTGATAATCCTTTCCTGACTAAGTGAATCAGTAAGTAAGTAGATGGAGCAGAGCAACTAAATTTGCACCCTACAACAACCTCCCAACACAATATATCTAAAAAAAAAAAACAATTTTCCCAAGCTAATAATAGAATACCCAAATACGTGCAGAACTAAAAGAATTTTGCTTAACCCCAGACTCTACTGTAATACGTCATTATAATTAGAATGTTTAAATTCATCCTATTTAATAAGCATTAGTTCATCTCGATAAAGCAAGGGTTAAATAAAATATTTTACAAAGCATTCCATCACTACTTTGTGCTGTGCATATGATTTAAAATGTTCGATGCTTTTTTTATAAATAATAATTATCATTAAGCAGACAAAAGAAAAAAATATGCTTTATCGAGAAGATCGAATTGGCAAAAAAAAAAAATTCAGGAAATTAACATCAAGACATAAATAGTAATCTATAAATTGGAAATATATTTCAGAATAAATAATCATACCACATAAAGAAACTAAAATAAATATATCATGCTTATTTGATTTTAGAAAATGAGGAATAGCAAGGATGATATAACATTAGATTTAGATAATTACATAAAATAAAGTTAATGAGTTAACTGTGAATAACAAAAAAAAGGTATAAATTTGAAAATAAGAAAAGTAAAAGTTTGTGAGGAGTTATGATGAAATGTTACAGCACAGAATTTTAGTCTTTGTCCAATTCCCACGATGGCCTGACTTGACTGATAATCGTAGATTCATTTATCCAGACAATGTGCTTATTATTTGAAGCAATGGTATGTAACACATACAGACAGTTCACAGTTTGGTTCTATTTATTTAATTGACACTCTTACAGCATTGCATAGATCAAGGCCCCAACAGCTGGCAAAGCTGATGGAACTAGCCACCGTACATGGTCATGTCTGCAAGGTTAAAATAATTTTTGATATTTCACATAATTCAAATCAAATTAAAAATCCTCATCAAGAAACTCTGCAAGAATCTAGGAATCAATCTCAATAAGAATTCTAAGTAAACATCAGAACAGAGGAATAATAAGAAGCAGAAACAGATCTATCATAATAAAAAGTAGTTATTTCCTTTGTTCTACCCCACTTTTTATACCTTTCCAGACAACTCTTTACCTATTATTTTTCATATGATTTCATATCTTGATAAGCCCCCACACTCTTTTGTTTCAAAGCAACTTTTTTACTAAAAATAAACTTTAAGGTTTTACTATCTAATTGAGATTTAATTTTGTATTCTTTTTTATTAAAGGCCATATTTAATTGCCCAAAACAAAACTCTAATTTATAAGTAATTAATTTAGGAATGTTGGCAGGCTTATCTCAAAATAAATCATACAACATGTATTTTTAAATAGAATAAGACAAAAATATATTATATTTCTTTTTCTTGTAACAAAATAAAGTTTTAGCTTCAACAGAATCCTGCATTAATTATGCATACATGCTTACAATACATATATGCTTCTTTAATAAATTCTGAAAAAAATTTTTTATGAACAATTTATATTTTGATTAGATTTACTTTTAATGAATCATTTCAACCTGAATAACTAATTTCCAGGATCACTAAAGAGACAAAAAACACTTTATATTTCTATTTAATGCAAAGCTCTGTTGATACTCTGATATAAGCCTAAACCAGGTTTGAAATACCAGTTGATTTATATAAGGCTGTGAAGCATGGATCTGACATTAATAGTTCTTTATGCATGCTATAGAGTTCATTTATTAACTGACTCTTGGAGGCTTTAAGGATTGCAATGGCTACATTAATTAGAAATAGAAATAATAAAAGTTGCTCATTACTTATAGGATTTGAACATGGACTTTTTGCTGGTTGTTACTTCACATGAAAATATTTCCAACCAGTTGGATTCAAGGTTTTTATGTTTACTATTCTGTGGAATTATTCTTTGAGATAGTTAGATATTGAAAGTGGATTTTCAAGTTGTTAGATAGGCATTACTTTTCTCAGGCAGATTGGATGTTTCATCAAACTCAGGCTGGAGCATATGCTATATGATTCCCATGGCTGTTAGCACTGCAATGTTTTGGTAAACACTGATTAAAAAACTGATAGACTGAATTCTTAGACTGAACTGAACTGATCTGATTGTGATTTCAACTGCTAGATTGATGAAAATCCAGATTATTTATTAAGATGACCTGTTGTCATTTTGGTAATTGGTTTTTATGTTCACTGGCTATCTCTGTTGTTGGAATTCCTCCACTGTTTTTGAATACATTCCTTAGATAAGCTTTTGATTATGTGTTTTCATTTGGTAGTCATTGCAAATTTGTTGTTTTGTGGATTTTTAATTCATAGCCATTGCAAATTTCATTCTTTTATGTAGCTTTTAGTATATACAACCCTTGAGAGAATTTCTTTTAGCTTACAACTTTCATTTATTCATTAATATTTAGCATGCACTTATTTATTTTATTAACAAGCTCACACTTTGCTATGTTTAAAATCCACTCATCATTTATGCACATATATATTTTAAAATCAATTCATTATTTAGTTTTTAAAATTCCTTTTTTTTCTTTCTTTAATAATTTAAACGAAAAGAGAGATATTTTTAATTTTATGTAAAAGATTTATATTTCAAGCTTTTAGTCTTTTTCCCCTTTCCAATTATTTAATTGTAACTTTTACTGACTATTTTCTTTTATCAAGCTGTATTTTATTTAAACTACTAAAACTCTTTAGATTTTTATAAACAACAAGCTCTCAAACTGAAACCTTCACATTATTTATGATAATTTTATTTTTAATAATTGTAAACACAATTACATTAGCATTACATTACACCACTCTCCATTTAAGAGTAAAATGTATCATTTTTGACCATTTTACCTCTGACAACTTTAATTATTAAATTTGGAATATTTACATGAATTTTTATTTCTCTAAGTTTATTTTCTTTATCTAAACTATACATGCCAAGGTCAATCTGTTTTGACTATGCTTTTTTTCCTTTATGCTGATGATATTGCTTCCAATGATCTAGTACTAGATGATGATCTCCAGGACAGCACCATTTTTTGTGATGCAGGGACTTTGAATAACATGGACGCAGAGTTTCTGGTTTACACCGACTTACTTGTATTTGAAATGAAACTTCATTTGCCAGTTTTTCTACTGGACTTTGGAAACAAAATATGAAATATGGGGACTCTCCCCCAAAGAAGTGATTTGTGGCTTACTCTGGTTGTTCCCAATGCACATTTTTAAAGAGAATGGGGACTCTCCCCTGAGAAGTAATCCCTGACAGTCCATTACAGGTGCTAATTTTATTCAGCCAACAGCTTTAACTTTTCCTTAAAACTCAATTCTATGCTTGCTACCCTTCTTTCTTTTAATTGCAATCTCTTATACATTCCTAACTTAAACTTAGATTTACATATATATTATTTTAACTTTACAATATTATTTTTAAACCATTTCTTTAACTTGCTATTTTATTTTTATTACGATTCATCCATTATTATTTTTTTTACAGATATTTTATTTATTTATTTAGTTTGAGTTTATTCTACATATTTCTGCTATTTTACTCATTTATTTAATCCTATAAACATTACTTTGAAATCATTAATTTGACCTATTTATTTATGAACACTTTTCTTTATTATATGTGCATGACAGAGAAAAAAAATCTTTTATTCAGTGAAGCCTCTGTTATTGTTGTATTCCAAAACATTTCATGATTGATTTTTTTTTCTCACCTACATCAAAAGTTTTTTTTTTTAATTCATTATCCATTTCCAGTCCTTTGTTTATTTCCTCTACCATTCTGTCCATTAACTAACTCCTAAACATTATCAGGTGGTTCTTTCTTTCTACCTTCTAACTCTATAATATAAATTAACTTTCTCCTTTCATCTATCCCTCGCTTATAATTTGTTACTTTATCTATTTCCCGTTTCATCCTATTTTAGGCCTCGTAAATCAGAAAACCTTTACACTTAGCAAATTTCCATAGTTCTTTAAACTGAGAATGTTTTTTCCTGCCCTTTCTCTTTGTTTTAAATCTATGTTTAAAATGAACATGAACATTTATTTTAACCTTTTCATTTTTATTTTCTTGTAAAAACTCTTTTACGTTATTTTCTATCTTTATTATTTTCATTTTCAACTTGCTATATTTAACACTATCTTGTTCTACTATCTCTTGATCTATATTTTCTAATTCATCCTTCCCTTCATTTACATCTCTTACCATCTCAACTTTCTTTTCTGTTTTCTGACTTTCTTTGGTTAAATCTAACTCTGTGGCTTCTATAGCTATCTGGTTTCTCTCTACATTACCTCTTATTTCAGCCATCATTTCTCTCACTTCTGTTCTGAGATCCCTAATTTTTCCCTTCAATTCTGCTTTGAATTCTTGCATTTCTTTCATCATACTCATCATCATTTTCATCAACATCTGTGTCTCCGATATCTCTTCTTTCTCTATTATTTGGGGATTTTAAAAAAATATCAGGCTTTGTTCCAGCTACATTTTCAAAAATTTCAATTTGTTTATTAAATTAACACTTTAGTTTAAAACAATTTAAATACTAACTGTTTTTTTTAAATGGAACACACAACTGACTCCACCCCCTTGTCCTTTTTCTCTACCTGTTTTCAATGCCTTAATTCCACCCAAAATATCCAACTGTCTTTCATTCTCTCTTTTCATTTAAAGAAGAAAAAGTTTTGGTCAATTCTTTATTTAAATTATACCACTTTAAAATATAATTATGCAATTTAGTGTTCCTTTGAATTTTTATTTTCAAACAGTAAAACAAATATTTAATTACTGTCATTTATGATGGTTTGGATCCACATTAGGAAAAGCCAAAATGAACTGCTTCCATTTGGAAGATGATCCAGTGTACTCTATTTGATCAGTTTAACTGGGTTTAAATCTTATTTATCATAAATTTATAATTTTATATTATAAATTTTATGTGAACAGACTGACCCTTTGAGCAGAGGGGAAAATACCATCAGTAGCAGAGCTATCAATAATACCCATGGTCAGACCGAGCTATGCAATGCATAACATGATCACATTTTCAGACCATGGCCCACCTCGACTGCTAGATTCAAACCCCTACTATCCAAGCACTTTATTTGTTTTGAGGTAAACCTCAGGCATCAGCTAGTTATGAGAACTAACATGTTTGGACAGTAGGTTCATAATCCAGTGATTGAAATATCCCATGACTAGCTCCATCAAAAGAATAATCTAACACATTATTGCTAGCTTCATCAAAAGAATAATCTAACACATTATTGCTTTAATTAGTGGTAAAGAATTGACTGACAAAATTAAGCTTAAAGATAATTTATTTAACTAAATATTTATTATTCTAATTTTTACATGATTTTATATAGGAACTTAATTAAATTATACAATGATAATTACATATAATGATCACACCCATTCTTAATTTATGCAATAAAATATAAGAAAACATTAAATAAATACATGAAATTAATATAAGATCATAAAGCATTAATATATACATTTCACAAACACACACATCAATTGTTCTTTATGCAATGCTATAGAGTTCATTTATTAACTGACTTTGGGAGGCTTTAAGGATTGCAATGGCTACATTAATTAGAAATGGAAATAATAAAAGTTGCTCATTACCTATAGGATTTGAATGTGGACTTCTTGCTGGTTGTTACTTCACATGAAAATACTTCCAACCGGATGGATTTGAGGTTTTTATGCTTATTCTATGGCACTATTCTTTGAAACAGTTAGATATAGAAAATGGATTTTCAAGTTGTTAGGCAGGCATTACTTTTCCCAGTCATGTTGGTTGTTTCATTGGACTCAGGCTGACATCATATGATTTCCATGGCTTTTAGCACTGCATTGACTTGGTAAACACTGATTAAAGAACTGATAGACTGAATTCTTAGACTGAACTGATATGATTGTGATTTCAACTGCTAGATTAATGAAAATCTGGACTATTTATTAAGATGACCTGTTGTCATTTTTGTAATTGGTTTTTATGTCCACCAGTTATCTCTGTTGTTGGAATTCCTTCACTGTTTTTGAATACATTCCTTAGATAAGCTTTTGATTATATGTTTGCATTTGGTAGCCATTGCAAATTTGTTGTTTTGTGGATTTTTAATTTGTGCCATTGCAAATTTCATTCTTTTATGTAGCTTTTAGTATATACAACCTTGACAGAAATTCTTTTAGCTTATAACTTTCATTTATTCATTAATATTTAGCATGCACATATTTATTTTATTAACAAGCTCAAATTTTGCTATGTTTAAAATCCACTTGTCATTTATGCATATATATATTTTAAAATCAAATTGTTATTTAGATTTTAAAATTATTTTCACTTTTTTTATAATTTAAATGAAAAGAGTGATATTTTTAATTTTATGAAAAAGATTTATATTTTACGCTTTTAGTTTCCCCCCCTTTCCAATTAATTAATTGTAACTTTTACTGACTATTTCCTTTTATCAAGCTGTATTTTATTTAAACTACTAAAAATCTTTAGATTTTTATAAACAACAATCTCTCAAACTGAAACCTTCGCATTTTTATGATAATTTTATTTTAATAATTGTAAACACAATTTTAATGAATGCTCCGTAATGTTACAATATATATAATTAAACTACAAGTATAATGTAAATACTGAACTTTTAGATATAATGAGAATAGATTTGACCACAGACTTTCAAACTCTCTTTAGCTAACCCCTCCAGCCTATATAATCATACACATAATCAAATACATGTAAAAAAGATAAATGATCTCTAGTATACACATTTTGTGCTGAACCAGCACTCATCATTTGTTCCAGATCATCTTCCACACATATATAGAATCAATGCTTTGTTTATATTATAAGATAGCAAATCTTCAAACTTTAATAGACAGGCTTCAATCTTTTCCACTCTGCAACTCTTTAGCCATCCATATTATTGAAAATTTGATGCTAGAATGCTCAAATCCTTTGTTGATGCCAATATAGTATGACAACAATATTGGTATCAACAAGAATTTTGAATATTGTCAGATTTTCAATAATATGGATGGATGGCTGAAGAGTTGAAGGGTGGAGAAGATTGAGGCCTCTGGACCTACTGATGAGTGCTGGCTCAGCATGAAAACCATATATTAGGGATCATTTATATTTTTCACATGTATGTGGTCATGTGTATCGATTATATAAGATAGAGGGATAGTTGAAGGGAGTTGAAAGTCTGTATTCAAATCCATTCTAATATACATATATGCAAATGTATTTATATATTAATGTGTGTGACATGAATATTTTCATGAATAAAAGACATCAAATGATTTTTCAAGTGTTTTGTGTGTAAAAATAGTCAGCCAAAGAACATTCATACTGAAAAAACCCAGCATCTGGATAGTCCTGAAAGGGAAATTGTTTACCATTGTATAAGATTAAAATTAAACTGATTTTTTTCTTGAAAAATTGGTCACTCTACTTTATAGTCTATTTGTATAAGGTGAGTTTATATTCAAACTTTTCTTTTCTAAATCAAATATTTCTTATTCTTAAAAACACAACTATGAGGTTTAATGAAATGCCATCAAGCAATCTTGAATACTACTAGCCACAATCTTCCAACTGTTGCCCTTCTGCTTTAAATATATGTGGACAACCTAGTTTATCTGACTATCTATTTATGTAATTAGCTAGTTAGCTTCTATTATATATATATGGTACAATCTATTTTATTTATCTACCTATTTATTTACTTATGTATCTAACTATTTAACTATCCATCTATCTATATTAGACTTTTTGATTAATGTAAATAAAGTTGCATTAGTTTCATCATAAATTTATTTAATTTTTTCATCTTTTAAATACATTCTTTTTATTTTACTACTACTACTAATAATATATATATAAATATATTATCATAACTAATAAAATAATATTGGCATCAACTTGGGATTTGGGTTTTCCATCATCAGATTTTCAAAGGTATGGAAGATTGAAGAGTTGGAGGTTGGAGTAGATTGAAGCCTGTCCATTAAAGTATGAAGATATGCTATCTTAATATAAACTGAGCACTGATTATATATATATTGAGGGAGATGATAATCTGGACCAATGGATGACTGCTGGTTTAGCACAAAATACATATATTGATGATCATTTATCTTTAGTACATGTATGTGATCATGTATATCAGTGGTATGAGATAGTATGGATAGTTAAAGAATACTTGAAAGTCTGAATTCAAATCCTCTATATTTACAATTGGGCTCCAGGTATGTGAAGAGTGCCTTTATTTCAAATATTTATTATCATGACTATTGAGATCCAGATTTTTCCATTTTAAATATTTTATTCTATTATAAATCAAATTTCAATTTTTCTATAAAGACCTTATTTCAATATATTCTCTTTGTAATTACACTAGCTTTCCTAGCACACTCCACAGTTAAATTATTTCTAAAAATATTATTATCCACTACAATACATATATATATATATATCAAAAAAATTTTTTTCTACCATTTAAATAACATCATTGTAAACTCAATGCTTTTACTTTTGTAGTCTTTTTACCTATGATTAATATTGCAATTTCTTTCAAACTTTTTTTTAGAAAACTCTCAATTTTGATATATATTACTTTTACATTTATGTGTGTATAATTATATATAATTGAACTTTTATTATGTGTTATAATATGGGGAAGAGACAATAAGAAATAATTAAATGGATAAATAATAAAATATTATATTGCAGCTATAATTATGCAGGTTATCTAATCTATTTATTTCATTATTAAACGATGAAATTTATTTAAAGTTTATTTATTTTTAATGAGGCTTCAAAAAAATCAAAGTACATATATCTACAACATAAAAAAATAGTTGTATATGTGTCACTACCTGATTAGTTATTATATTTCTCTTTCACTTTACTGGACTTACTAAATAAAAAATATTAAAATATTAATAAAAAGTTAAAATATAATTAAATCAGTAAGATGAAACAAAAACTCAGCAATTTATGACAGCAGTATTACAATGCGTTACAAATCAGGGAATGCCATTCAGTAGGGAGGTGTATAATTAACATTTCATTTTTAATATAATTGACGTTTTATTATTAGTTTCTGTATATATACTTCATATAATAAAAGAAAGACAAACATATTTCTAGCAAGCCAAAAATATAAATCCAGTATGCTGTGAACATAATATATATATATATATAATAACAAAACTTACCTTGAGGAATTTGTACAACACCGATAGTAATACCTGCTATTAAATCGTTCATTAAACAAGTCTTGATATCATATTTTGGAATCCATTCCAATACCGGGAAAAGTCCTAAAATAGTTTGCTTTATTTGATTTAGATTTGAGGGACAAAGACCTGAGAAACGTTTTCTTGTTTGCTCTTTAAAAGATTTAGTTTGTGGTATATGAAGCTCATGACCAGTTTGGGAATTTTTTAACTGTATCCCATTAATATCTTTACATCTTTCAGCATCCGAATTGGAGTATATATTAATAGACTTCCCAATAACTACTTCATTAGAATCCTGCTTTCCTTGACCCATCTATAAATTTATGAAATATTATTATAAAAAATTATTCATTATATTACTTAAAAAGATTTTTAGTAAATATATATATATATATATATATATATATATATATATATATATATATATATATATATATATATATATATATATATATATATATATATATATATATATATATAATGAAAAGAAGTTTCCTGTATCTGCTTCATTTCCCCCACCAAACATTGCTGAATTAATGTAATGTTATGGAATACTGTTAGGTTCTTTTTATTCTACATTTGAATTTTACACAGACAAAACTTTCCATACAGTAATGCTATTCAGTGTAAACCAGAGTAACTAATGGACGCAGGAAGGTTTGTGCATAAGATCCCTATCTAGTGCCTACTCATCCAATATTCCCAGACTAATTTCTAGCTTTGGATATGAGAGCACTGCTCCCAGATCTTAGGATCTAATGCAACTCTCCAGCAGCCATCTTTTACTTTTTTTAGTTAACTATAAAACTTTAAGTCCAAAATGAAAACACCATTGATGAAAGCCATGAGCTAGAAACTAGTCTTGGGATATTGGAAAGAGAGGCACTAGATAGGATTTTATGCACAAATCTTCCTGCATCCATTGATTATTCTAACTTGCACTGAGGGGTGCTACTGTATAGAGAGCTTTGCCTCTGTGAAATCAGATTATGTAAGCATAAAGAATGGTGTTCATGTGATATTTGAATTTCAGCTAGCGATAAGCAAGTAGTTCTATTTTATATATATATATATATAAATGTTTTAATATAATCATGTCAAATACTAAATTAGTATGTAAAAATAAAATTTAAAATTACTCAAATTTGCTAAATGTTAGCCAATGTATAATGTAATAATACAGTATTATCAAATACCAATTAATATTTAAAAAACTAAATGAAAATACACAAATATTAACAGTACATTAGTAGCAAAACTATTACAATTTAAATTTACTAACTCTTTTCAAATATAAATATGATACATACATTATAAAATATATTTACAAACTAACCACTATCCAATTCTAGCTAATTTTTATGTTTTGTCAGGTTGATCACTTCAGAAACACATTTATTAATTAAAAGAGTCTCTTTAACTCTTCTTTTCATCTCATTACTCTCAAAAAATATAATCTTTGCTTAATCACATGATATTTTATAATTTATATTTAAAAAAGTCAAATGATTCATAAAACATTACTAGATTAGACAAAGATTGCCATTTTAAAGAATAATGAGATGAGAAGAATTTAAGATACTGTTTTAATTAATAAATATAATTCTGAAGCTATAAATCTGAAGAAAACTTCCTTTAATATAAGAAGTAGGTGAAGAGTAGATGTGGAATGTGGGCAGTGTGAAAATGTACTTAAGAAAAATATTATATTGATATATTTATACTTGAAAAGACATATGTATATGTGAAACCATGGTCATGTGTTAAGCCATTAATAATTTGACTACTACAGCTAATGTTAACTTCTGTATTACTTATTGCAGTTACTGACAACCATTATATAATTGTGCCTAATTGTGCTGTATTTACACAAACATGTATATAAATATATTATAAATAATTGTACATATTTCCATGTTCATATATAGATAAAATCAAAGTTTAGATTATAAAGTCTACCTTTTCTGTATAAATATCCATAACATTTATTTAAATATACATATACATAAGTATATGCTTTGTGAGTAAAAAAAAAAAAAAATGTAAAAAATTAAAATTTACTTTTTATTAATTTTTTATTATATATTATTTACTATGTAATGAGAATGGAAACCTCGATTATAAAATTGTTATTATGAATGAAATGGAACGTAGCTATTTATTCAATTGTCTATTCACACATCTGTCTATCTTCTATTATTATAATAAATTGCTATTTAAGTTCATCTCCTATAAGATGAAATTGATTAATAACACATTGTACATGTGCTATGTATGTCTTGCTCACTTGAAAAGGTGAAGTGTATGTTTAAAGAGTGCATCCATAGTGAGGCTAGTATCTGGGTTGATACATCATTGGGATAGAATTGAAAGAAAGATACATAGTGAAAAACAAATATATATATATATATATGTTACTGATAAAATGAGCTGATCAAATTTATATATACATTAAATTTTTAAACTTATACTTTCATATCATACACTGAATAATTATCTTGTATTTTAGCTCAATAACAAAAAACTACATTAGTTAATCTTCAAATCTAGAATTTTGCATACACTGCATATGTTGTGTTAGGAAAGTAGAAAGGATGGAAGAGTACCACCAATAATGATGTTCGACAAGTAAATATATAGAGAATTCTACTTTATCTTAAATCTATTTGATTTATGATAGATGATTGAAAGAATTAAAATAACATGAATTGGGATACGACTAAATGTTTTTATAATCAAAATGATAAATTGTACAGAACTATATATCTAAAACTAGAAAGGTAGCTAGATATTCATTTTTATTTCTTAAAAAAAAAATTATAGATAAAAAAATAAAAATTAGAATATCCATTGTTTTAATGTTTTGCAACTAATGAGAAGGTGGTGATGGATTTTAAAACTATGATTTTGGGTCACTGGGTCTCATATTTAATTTTTCATAGTTTAACAAATTGAAAATTTGTTTTTTTAATTCAGTAAGATATAAGATAAATTGCTTTTTCATATCTTACTGAAGAATAAAGAGCTCTTCAGAAGTTATTCAATAAAGAAAAGATATTTGTCAAGCGTTGTTAGCCGAGAGGTCAGCGCAGCCGCTTTGCAAGCAAGCAGTTGGTTGCAGACGGTTATTACGGGTTCGCCTCCCGGCAGATGCTATGACATATGGAAAAAAAAAGAAAAGACATTTTCCATAAGATTTGGCAAAAATCAGATAATGAGAGAATTTAAAAATAACTGATTGTCAATAACTAAACAATATTTGGATGGCTAGCTATATTGGGTTCCTGAATAAAAATGCAGGTTATGCTATGACAGAAAGAGAGGAAATTTCCTAAGTGAGTAATCACTTGAATTTATTGTATATATATATATTCAAAGTCCATATTTACTTGCCTCAGGATTATAATTAGCTCTTATAGCAGAAAATGATTTAATGCAATGTCTTTGTTCTTGCATGTTTAGAATTCACATAATCCTGCATCAACAAAATTAGGGAAAATATCTCAACAAAACTATTTTATCCAAGAAATATGATTTAATATTTTTGAATATAACATCTAATATCGATTATTATATATCATGGCATGATAAGAAAAAGGTTTTAATAAAATCCTTAAGTGCATTAACTCATCTAGTAATATTTTAGCGAAATTATATACTGTCTAATTTATACAATAATCACAAACACTTCTTATTGCATCATATTGCCTACGATTTTTATTTGATATAAACGATTATATTTTTGCCATAGTAAAAGACATTTATACATGCTTTGATAACTATTGTGACTTCCAATAGTTTTAAAAAGTGAATATATATATAAACAAACATTTGCTATTTATCACTGTTAATTGTTTTAGCGAATCTGAATCTTCCAAAAGTACTAATAATGACCAGGTGGTATTGCATGGCTGTCGCAATCCTAAAATATTTCATCTGACTTCGGGAAAAAAATTTAATGCTATATTTTTAAAAATCACAACCCCGAAAAAAAAAAAAACATTTAAGCACTAACCAAAACTCTATTTCCGGGGTCTTTTTGAATTAAATTTTTTAGATTTTAAAAATAAACCTTTTATTCCCTAATTGTGAACACAAACTTTGCTGCAATTGGGGGGGGGGGCAGTTTGGTGCATTTAATTTTATTAATTTGTAGGTATTTACGGAATGTTTATTTCCTCTTCAATTTCAATTGAAAATATATTTATAAACTAATTTGTTTATTTTGATCAGTTGTATTTTATCTGAATTAGAATAATTATTTAATAATTAAATGCGAATAAAATAATGTAATTGAGATTTTAGAATAAAGATAGTATAACTATAAAAGTGTAAAGAGTATACTAATATTCAAATTTTATTTGTAGTTAGTTCTTTGTAACAAATCTATTTGTTTGAATAGATATTTTCTGTTAGTTTATAATTATTAGAGTATTTAGTATTTGTTATATCCGCAAGTATGACTGTGCGGTCAGCAAATAACTATGTTCAATTCCCATGATGTTCTCTTGCAACGAATGCTCTGCTGTGGATGCTCTCCAACGAATGGTCTGCAATGAATGCTCTGCCACGGATGCTCTCCAACGAATGGTCTGCAACGAATGCTCTGCCACGAATGCTCTCCAACGAATGGTCTGCAATGAATGCTCTCCAACGAATGGTCTGCAAATGGATGCTCTCCAATGAATGGTTTGCAACGAGTCTATTTCTACAGTTCGCTAAAGTTCAATTCCCACGATGTTCTTTCAGGCTGGCTGCTACAAAAATGGTTCACAATGGGAATACACGAACTCTTCGTAGTAAGCACTGTGACTGACCTTAAGCTCTTTACAGCTTCCGTCTCTGCAACAGTCTACTTCACTTGAAAACCACTGGAAACTCAACTCTTTATTCAGCTGCTATCCAGATGGTTTTCTCAGGTTGTGGTCTCCTTCAGCTATACCCGTGAACTGCATTTCCACTGGGCGCTGAACATCAATCGCAAGCACTGACGCTAGATGTCTCCTACTGGAATTGACCAGTAACTCTACTGTAGATGCACTTATTACTGTCTGCTACTCTCTACTGCGTAGTTGTTACCCAGTCTTCTTATCATTTTCCAATAACTGCAACAATCAATCAATACACTGTCAACTAAGGTAACGTCTCTTATCTAGAAATATTTGCAATCAGCAAATATTTCTTGGAATTGTCAATCGCCATTACGTCAATGCCTTAATTAAATTCCTCAGTTATCAGAGCGCGATCTAAAAACAACCTCTCGAATAAATTCTAGTTTTTTCTGGAGTGCACAAACATGTCTGTCATTTTTACAAAACACTACAGTATTATATTTTTAAGATGTACTAAAGTTGTCAAATAGACATTTTTCATTGATGGGCACTCATTTGTAGAGAAAAAAAACAGTGTTTAAACAGCCCACTGTAAGGCAATGATCTTTCCAACAACCCTTTGTGGAGAAACACTGAAAGAGAAGACAATACTCACGGGGGTCTGTCATTTGCTGGATGGAGAATTTTATCTCTATTTAAATATAGCTAGATTCCCAATTTATTAACCAATATTGAATGAATAGATAGACTGGCTACGAGTTAATAACCGGGGGGGGGGAGTCTTGCCAAGAGTAAACTGAAATTAAAATATATGCATATATATATTCAAACATATAGCCAATTAAACTTGTTTTTACAGTAGCATCCAGTAAGTTGGAAAAATTTGATATCTTTTGGGGGGGGGGGGAGTAGCAGAATGAATGCGAATAGTCATATAAATCCAAGAATTGAAGAAATATAGAAACATTAATATCAAAAAAAAAAAACCTGAAAAAAAAGTTTTTAAAAAAAAAATCTTGAGATGAAATCATGAAAAAAGTAATTATGCACAAAAATAAGAACAAGACAATCTTTCAAGAAAATGTTTTGAAATATTCGCATTTCCAAACAAGTTTTCAATCGTTATAATAGACAACTTAGCTAGCAATTATTTACGATAATATTGGTTAGTTAGATGAGGGTTCTCATTTTTTTAAAACAATCTATACTACAGTTACAATGTCACACACTCAATTACTGACTTCTTATTATAATTATGTAGTCTAGTAATTGCAATATCTGGAAAGATAAATATTTAAATTTGTATTATGCTCCAAACAAGTTCTTAATAAATTCATGCACACACACATATACATATAGTATATTTATACACACTGTTTACATACAAAAGCAAATAACGAGATCTAACTATACAATTATATAAAGCATATTAATTCATCATGTGCAATCTAAAAGATTTCTAAACTTTAAGCCATTAACAAATTAATAAAACATAGATCAATCTTCTTTTAACATCACATTGATTAAAGTAATGAAAGTTAAAGAAGAATATTGTAGCTTTGTTGATGAGTTTTTAGGACACCTGATAAAAATGGAATCCCAAACACATAACAAGTCGACATAGTTTAATTTCTTTTTAATATGGTAACCTGTAAAAGTTTACAAAATCCTCTAGATAGTGCATGAAAAGTTAATATCATTACACACTATTCAAAAGTACACATATATATACATACCTATCATGCCTAATCAAAGGCAAATTTAAGCCTCTGTATAATTGACATTTTTTTTAAAAAGAGATTTTTCTTTCAAATAACCAACCCAAACAACTATCCAGTACTAGTCGATAAATGGGTATGTGGCTATTTTTAATTGGAGCATCAAACAAAATGAACAACTAACTGTTCATCTCGTTTGGTTTACAAATAGCAACACTAGCTACGATTATCTTTTGTCTTACAATAGTCTACAACAAGCTGTTTATCTTTTATAGTATAAAGATATATTTATAATAAAGAAGGGATAACTGCACCATCCATAATGTTAATGGATTAAAAGCAAAGCAGTATAAGTGCCTATATTTCTCTTTCACATACATACAAAGACGCGCATGTACACACATATATATATATATATATATATTTGTACATACATAATACGCACATTCATAAAGATAATCAAAGATAAAAAACACTAAAATTTTCACCATAGACAGATGGCAAGTTTAATGATGATGCCTTCTCGTTCACTATTTCTCTTGGAAAATAGTTGGATAGGTCTTTGTTTTACAATGGGCTATTTATAGTTGGATAGATAGATAAATAGGTAGATAGATAAATAGAGAGGTAGATAAATAGGTTATAGATAGAGATAGGTAGATAAATAAATAGATAGATAAATAGACATATATAGATAGATAGATAGATAGATAGATAGATAGATAGATAGATAGATAGATAGATAGATAGATAGATAGATAGATAGATAGATAGATAGATAGTAACACATAAGTATATTTGCACAAATTTACGCTGAGTAATATACATATAAATATATTTGCACAAATTTAATCTCACAAACATGTACACATACTTTATAAATAAATAACCGTTGTTAGTAAAATACAGCAACCCATTCAATTGGTTAAAGCGTTCCTGCCTCTCCCCCCCTCCGAATTAATCATCATCTCAAGCGTTACATGAATGTTTATATATACTGTACAGATATAACGCAATCATTTATATATCTTTAAAAAAACTTGCACCATAAAAGATCTGTATAATATATACATACTAAGAGCCACGTTAATGTGAGCATATATATATACGAGGGCATACAAATATAGGCCTACATACTTTTACGGAAATTAAAAATATATATACATCCACGAATACCCGTTTATCTGACTTAAAATACTATACCTACTTTTTTCATTGTTGTTGAGATCTTTCTTTCAGTTGCTCAATCTGATTAATAAAGATTAGCTAATTCTCACGGTTTTGTAACTAGAGCGCAGCATCATTTTGTCATCGAATTTCAAATAATTCAAAAATAAATAATTAAAAATAACTTGATTTTTTCTATTAACAAAATTCTTTAATCTAACTGTTCAAATAAAAGTATTTGTAAATGAAGTGTAAAATCAAATAAAATTGAGACCATATCGTAAGAATTACTTAAAGAATTAGACACTACAGTAATATGATAATCCGCAACATTATACTAATAAGGGTCACTTAGAAAAACAACTAAAAAAAAAAAACAAAAAAAAAACTGAAAATTGGTCGGAATATTTCGGCTTTTATACGTAAATTTACCGAAGTCTTATTGATATCTATATATAAATTGTATCACTTTGAAGCTTTTCAAGTAAAATTCCAAAGATTATTTTAATATAAGAATTAAAATAATTTTTTGAAATTCATTTTTTATTTCACACATATTGTTATATATTCAGATGTTAATAATAATTCATTTTCATACTTCTCGCAATTTTTTTTAGCTTTTCTTTATATATATAATTTTCTTACTTCATCTAGCATTTTTCTCTGTTATTGTACTCTTATTCTTTTTTCCATCTATTTTTTTTCATCCTTTTTTATATATTCATCTATTTCATTAATTTTCCTCGTATTGTTTTCTCTATTTTTCCTCTTTTTTAATTTCATTTTTTCCCCTCTACATTTCTTGTCATTAAATTTTTAAGCCTTTTTATTTATATATATGGAGTCTTTTTATTTCTATCGAGTTTTTGTTCTTTACAGATTGGTATTTACTCTTTTTCTTCTTCTTAATTTTAACTTGGTTCAACTTCTTTATTCTATTTTTTATTAGAGTGCTCTTTTTTTTTTAAATTCTATTTCGCTCTTATTTTTTACTATATTATATATATTTCTATCTTTTTTCCACACGTTTAGAGACACTTGTTTATATATAGAAAGAAAATGTCTTCATGATATAATAGTTGACACTTTCATTCTTCATATCTTCAATCTGGGGTTTAATTAAATTATAGTCAAATTATGAAATTGTTTTTTTTTTTTAGATTTTCAATCAAACTCAGTGTTGTTGTTGTTTTTTTTTTTTTTTATGTAGGTGAATTATAAACAACCTAACTAACTAGCCGTGTATTAGTCATTTTCTAGCTATTTTTACCTAGAGGATAACATTAAATATATGAACGTAAAATCTGACATTTGGCAAATTACTATTCTTTTCATCACCAATTTGATGCAGGGACAGTAGAGTCTTTTCTACAGTGGGGTGTTCAAGGACTAATTTATTATTTACTTACCTAAGTATATGATTATATTTCTATTTTAAAAAGCGTTTTATGTTAATAGTAGCACATCCATCTGTTATTCACACCCTTTGGGCTTGAATCTATTCAGGTAAAATTTGTATTTTTTTTTTTTTACAGTTAAGCTTATAAATTTTGTAAATGGATAGTCAGCTTTGATTGAACCCAGCTAATTAACCAATATTGATTAGGAAACAGGTATCTAACTACTCTTTACTAAAAGATAAAACAAGTAGGGAAAACTACTCAGCAATTTGCAAGCTTATGAAGTCTCTTTAAAAATACTTTTGACCTAAATAGGATATTTAAATGCGGCGTTATTTTTTTAAAGTCGTTAATCTTGTGTTTAGATTTGTAGAGGTCCTTACTGTCGCATTTTAGGTGCATAGTCTTATGGTTATAGCCTTAATATATATTACTTACTTAATGAGTATGCGCTTTACAAATTATTAATTACAACTTTAAATTGTTTTAAAAGATTTCTAATTATAAGAACTTCAAACTGACTCGTTGTAATTCGAAAGATTTCGGATATATTAGTTTGTATAGAAATTGTGGACTTAATCAGTGAAGTATTTAATAGCTTCATGCTCTCAAATCAAAATGCTTTAGATTCCACCTATATATTTAGAAATTAGATCAAAGATAAAAGTGGCCGCTCTTGTCTTTTAAAATCGTTAATCTTCTGTTTAGATTTGTAGAGGTCCTTAGTGTCGCATTTTAGGCGCATAGTCTTAAGATTATAATCATAAAATATATTATTTACATTTTATGCTTAACACACACACACAACACTATTACATATTTTCCTATTCTAACCTTTTTTCAGCTCTTAAATAAAATAACCCCCAGTTTTTAATTTGAATAATATTTAGCCCAAGTTGGTATAGGAAAGGGGCTAATACTACATCTTCTGGATAAGCAAAGGAATTTTCAGTTACAAGACAAAATACCTTATAGTGCTAAGGTAGTTGTTGATTTCTCTCTATGCATTAATATAATGATTAGCTATTAATTTGTTTACATGCTTGTGAATGATTTCATTAACCACCTTTATTATATGTATGTAAATATGTGCACGAGAATGTATAGAGTAAAATAAAAACACTCTATATGGAGCATTGAAATCTTAATAAGGTTTCCATTTATTTTATATTTATAGTGCCAATTACTGTATGATAAAGATATCTCCAACTTTATCTAGTTTTTCTTATATAGATTCTTTTCATCACATCAGCCCAACAAAATTTCATATGTCATCGATCAATCTTACATGATTTTTTTTATGTCTTTTTACAATTTATTGGAATCCAGTTTTAAATATTAACAGTTATTTTAATATTAACTCTTCTAGTAGTATATTCTTCTAAGTTTCTTTTCAACATCTTAAATCTTTTAATGGTGTCAATGATACTTGTTGTTTTTTTTAATTTTTTTTATACATTTATCATATTTTCAGTCTTTCTTTGTTACTCATACTATAATATTTCTATACTTTTATTGTGAGATCTAAAGTCTTTGTATTGTTCTTCTAGAAGATAAGCATCCATATCTCTGATTCATATGTAAAACTAGCAAAACACTTCTATTAAAAACCTTTCTTTTTATATAAATAAGTTTATTCCCCTTTTAATATTATGTCTATCAGTCCATCCAAAACTAATTGTATGATTAATTTCATTAATTACGATCCCATCTATAAAAGTAACTGCCTCTAATTCAGTATTACAAATCTTTAAAATAATGTTTGATAGTTTTTACAAAAGAAGAAAATAAAGTTTGATAATGATAAATTAGAACTAATTAATAATTATAAACACATTAGTTATATAATTAATGCAACTGAAAATATGATGGAAAAAATGTATTCATACAATTAAGCTTGGATAAATAGCCTTAATAGAAATAATAACAGGAATATGCCTATATTTAAGAATGAAATTTTTAAAGACAAATAATATTCCATGGTTAAAAGAAGAAAATAGATTTTTTTTGCATTTATTCTTGTGATATTTCCTGAAGTTCTAAAGTATTGTTTGTAAATCTAACCACATTGCTATAAATTCTAGATGATTCAACCGATCTACAATTATTTTTATATTTCCATTTGAATATATTTTCTCTTAAGACTAATAAAAAGTTTTGAGTATAAGAAATCTACTATTTTTGAACTTTTGTAAATATTAATCTTCTTATTGCCATTATGTAATCTAATCATTGCTATTGCATTTTTATTAATATTCTTTAGAAATATGTATGGAGTAAAATGCTTTTTTAAAATTAATCTATATATCCAAAGCATAATAGCAACTCTTTTGCATTCGTTGGTCTTATTAGTATTTTTCTTAATATTTAGGCGTGATTAACTATTTTCAAATTTAACTTGATTTTCTGATTGATTTGAGTCCAAAAGTTGTCTGTGGATGAGTTATAATGATCTTAATAAAGATTTTTGTCTTAATAAAAAATTGATAGATCTGTAATTTCTAATATATTCTTTTTCATATTTTTTAAATCAATATTACTACTGCATTCTTGCAATTATCTGGTTTATTTTTAACAGTTAACATTAGGTATATAATAATTTTTATTTTTTCACTTGCTTTTTTTAAGAATTTATTTTTCCATTTTTTTAAATTTGAGTGTAGTTCTTATAGGACTATTTTTTATTATCATTCCTTTTTCTTTGTACAATTTTTCCTTACACTTTTGTAATATGATACCTCTTTTTAGTAATATAACTGTTTTCTTTACTACTGAAACAACTTTCCTTTCAATAACATATTGGTTTACTTTTGGAAATTTTATTCTTAATTTATAGTTATATTTTTTATATTATCATTAACATTTTCTAGACTATTTTACAGAATTCTAGATGAATTAAGTAGAATTCTTCTATTTAAAAGAACATTTTAAAATTTCTTTAATTTTTTTTTCCTCCTTACATTGTTTTATAGTAAATTGCTGCTTTGGGGGGGGGGGTAATAGCTAGCTGATTTTAATAGACTATCCTTTATCCACTTATTGAGTTCCAGTCTGAGACCATCAATTTTGTTAATAATTTAAAGCAATTTCCTCATTTTACCTTAAATTTATTAGAATATTTCAGATGGTTAAAAATATCAATTGTTATTTGCTTTGCATTAACATATATATACCATACATCTCACTAATCATAAACACTTCCGGTGTTGAATCTATTAAGTATTTTGCAACCTTTAAGTACATTTAATCAATTCTGAAGCATTTGGATAATTTTATGTTCATTTCTGTTTTAGATGTTTGTTTGTTTTTTAATTCATAATATATCTCCTCCCCTTGCAAATTCTACAAGCTTATTTTTTTCTCATTTCTATTTCCATATCCAAATTTAATTACAGCTCTTTCATTTTTAATTATTTTTCAGTTCTAGAATTAAAATGTTTTACTTCTGCATCATAATGTGAACTTGAATCTAAGCTTGAATTATCTGCATTTCATATCTTTTAAAAAGTTGAATAATGAATCTTAGTGTTCTATCTTTATATCATTAATGTTTATAATATTATTCTGCTATTTATTATTTGTAATAAATCCCACTCTACTTGTACTTTCAAAATTTGAGTCTTTATAATAAAGTATACTTCTATTTTTCAAATCAATTATTTCTTTACTTATTCTTTTAACTTTACATAGTTGTTTTTTCCCTCCACTTCATGCAATTTTTCATCATTTGAAAGTGATACAAAACTTTGGTAACTAAATAAAAGATTATTATCAAATCGCAGCCTATGTTTAATATTCATTATCATTCTCTGACTTCATTTCACCATTAACTCAGCTGCCTTGGCTAACGACTTTACAGCTTTCTGGAAACAAAAGCCATAATTTTGTTTTGTCTGTATTTATTGTTAAAATAAAACAAAATGATAATTGATACACTTACATGTGCCTTCACTCCATCTACAAAAAACACATCTGACGTTTCAATTAAAAGATATTAGGCAACTGAGGAAAAATGCCATCGTATTTTTGATCTTAAACTTCAAAAAAAAAAACACCAATAAACTCATCATATTGGCTGATGCATATTGGTGAGCAGCCTATTTATGTTCATTTTTCATATAAATAGTAAAACAACGCTTCTACATATATATTATTGTCAATAAACATCACATGACCACGTTGTATGAACATGTTTGTTACAATATCAATATTTTTTAATTAGTTATAACAACTTCTAGCCATTTTTATTATTATTATTAATCTTTCTACATTTTTTGGTAAATTTTAGAAATATTCTTTAAAAATTCTTTTTTTTTTTTAAAAACAAAAACAAAACGTGTGTGCATGCTCTGGTGTCAGACTCTGGAGTTCAAATTCCATGGCCCACTGCTTCAGATCTGTCATTCCAATTTAAACTTTTTGTGAATTCTAAAATAGTAAACAATTCAATTATTATTCTTTGTTATACCATTGCCTCTAGAATAATCAAGAGATTTACTTTACATTTATCAAATTTTAATAAACAACGATCCACATAAATGTTACTTTACCCCCTCCCCCACAACACACACACGTAATGATGTGCTATCTGAAAATCAGCAAGCCTTATCCAGTAAGTAAAATACTTTAATAATCAAGAAGAGAAATCACATAAGTGATGCAGCAAATTTAAGAACAGAGTTTCAAGAGTCATCTCTTGAGCAACTCTATACTTTAATGAAACACACAGCACAGAGTTCAATGTTATAGTGACATATCCAAAAATCAAAAATGCGTAAAAGATTTTATTACTGACCCTATAGTCAGTTGAAGATTTTTCAGAAAAGCATACATACAGAGTAATATCTAGCTGTTTGATTGCGCAGTATTGAATTATAATCTATTTAAATAAGATGCTTCAAAAGTCTTACATATTTGGAAACACTAGTTTCATGAAGATGAGAGAAGACATTGTAGAAAGATTGAACCAAGCAGACAGATTTATGCTTAGATCAATTCATTGCCAGGTAATAAAGAATTCACAAGTTGCTCAAACAGCTTTTAATAAGGAGTGGCAATGACAATAATCATCTATATCCCAATTGGGCAAATGTGAGACCAGTGGCTACGGCAATGACTTTTGATAACATTCTGAGACATCTGAGTTTTGTGCAACAAATATATCAGAACTGATTATCGTTTAATGTGCTCTGAAGATGGCATGCTTTAGTGATGATTTAGTTGTAATTTGTGAATGAAGTTATTATATTTCTATCTTATATGTTTGTTTAGTTAGTCACTTTTAATATATGCTGCTAATATGTGCGTATTTGATAGAGCGTATTGATGATTGTTGCAGTAAATTTGGGAAAGAAAATGTAGATAATGTATTCTAATGAAAAGATGACTAATTGATTCCCCAAGCTATCCACAGTATTATCTCTGAATTAATATATATGTTATGTATTGATATAGTTTAGTTATTCATAGTAAAAATATGTCTGGAATGTCAGTGTGTTTCATAGTTTAATGTTTGAAGAAACAAACATTAGCATTCAATTTTGTTTTAAATTGAATAAAAACTGTTACTGAAACATTCAAAATGATTCAAACTATTTATGGCAGTGAAGCAATGAGTCACAAAAATATTTTCATTCAAGATTTTGTGATGACAAAAAGAGCAATGAAGACAATTCATGAAGATGTGAAGCACACTCTCTTATTTTATGTCATAACCCATGATCCAGATATGCCAATGCCTTAAAAATTTGTTGTAAATAGCTAAAGTATGTGGCTATATAACACATGCATTGATTCAGAAATGGAATTTCAAGAGGATTGGAAAGAGAAATGGTCACTCTTACTGAGATACAGAGAATATAATCAATCTTTTCCAAAAATATCTGCAAGAGATTTTGGCTATCTTAAACTTCAAACCTTTTAGCCATCAAATATAAATGAGATATTCCTGGTCAATGGAAATCCTACCTTCAAATTCAAAAATTTTGGAACTAGATAAATATTGTGGTTCTTAATATTCTACATGACCATCAAAAGTTTTATTACATCATGTTATGTCTACAACAGCATTTGACATTACTTTAATTTCATAAAATAACATTTATTCTATTAATTTATTGCTTTGTACATTCATTATATAGTTCTGATAAGTTTCATTCTAAAATTAAAAATAATCCATAAATTCAGAAACCTGTAGGAATATGGCACCTCCATTACAAGTAAAAATACATTTCATTACATTCATATTTTTATAATAAAGGCTTGAACATTAATCTGGTTAATTTTTACCCTCTAGCTAAAAATGATGGTTATCTAGAGTGGATATGAGCTGACTATCTGGAAAGAAAAGCATAAGTCTGCTTGGGATTTGAAAATTTTTAAAATATTTACCTAATGTTGATTTAAATCTGTGGGTGTAACAAAGTAGATAAGATATGTTTAACACATTGCAAGAGACTATTTTAGTCTCATCTTAGTAGTGTCTCATTTTCTGAGTAGTGAAATTTGTGTATAAAATGTGTAATACTATATTATTTATGCATTGTGTGTAATATATATATAAATGAATGTCAAGGTGTCATTGTCGTGATACCAATTAAATGTTATTAATAACATTATTCCTATAAAAATTTGATTCCCATTGTTTACTATATCTATCTTCACCAATTTATATGAATCTATCAAATTCAAAAAATGTAGACTTTTGCCCTGCGTGGTTTAATATAATAATAGAACGTCAGACTCTGGATCTAAAGTCCTTGAATCAATTCCAGTTCTGACACGTCTGGCGCTCAAACTTCCATGATTTCCCGAGCAATAAAGCCATTCAATTATTAACGAGATCCCTTATAGGTTAAGATTTAAAAAAAAATAATAATAATCTAACAGAATTTGTGATCACTAACAAATACGCTGCACCAAAGTAGTCGCACAGGTCGGTGAATAATTCACCAATTGCAGTGCATGAGATAGCAACTATGCAATTAAAATATATATCAAAGCATAAAATAATTTATGCGTAATTTTATAAAGAAAAAAAAAGCCAATATAAACTTTAATTTTTAAATTTAATGCGTAATGTTAAATATATAAAATGTAAACTAATGTCAAAGTAATTTTATATAAAAGTAATACAAACTAATGGAAACAAAAACGTCATTTAAAAATTTAAGGCTTATTTTTATATTAAGACAATACAAATTAATGCCGACAAACGATGTAATATATATAAAACAATTTTCCCAAATAACACTATTGGTATAATTTGTTTATGAATTAAACCCTTTTGGTTACGAATTAAAACTGACAATTTCTATTCAAATTAACAATTTCAACTATTATTTGAAAGAAAAAAAACGGCGGACGTTTTCACTTTAGCTTATATTTCTTTTCTATAAAATTACACATTATTTTACGTTTCATCCAAATAATAAATAAAACTGAAATTGTCAGTTTTAATTCATAGCGAAAATTGTTTAGCTTTGAAAACAAATTGTTTAACAAATTATAAAGAATGAAATTGTTTCAATTGTTTGTTTTTATTATTGATAACAACTTCCGTATGATTCCACATAGAATGTAATACACGTATCTTTTAAGTAGAACGTCAATATCTTATTCATATCCCAGAAAATTGTAAAATATCTAGAAAGAACCCACGTGACATAGATGAATAAATTAAAAAAAGCTTGTTGGTGAGATATAGAAAAGAAAGGCTATTGATGAGTGAAATTGCATTAAATTTGGAGAATGGCTTTAGTTCAGTGGCAGAGTGGTCAAACAGATCTATCTGCATATCGATAACAACTCTGACACTTTCGTCTCGGCGTTCGAATTTCTTATGAACTCCTAAATAATAAAATCATTGATTATTTGTTTATTTATATAGTAATAGTAGAATTGTATGAGATGAGAGGAGAAGAAAAATTATTATCAGACGGTCATTTGTTGATAGCATTAAATTTGTATAATATAATGGTTAGAGAAATACATATACCTATAAGCATACATTGATGCATCAACTATATGCATAGAAAAAGAGATTACATTAATCAATGATGATGAACATGTCTTTTCTTATGGTCTCATATAGAGTTCTAATTTTATATAACTGTGAATGGTGTGGGTCATATTAAAATATATATAAAAAAATGGATTTATATAAATGGGCAAATTAGTTAGCTAGAATACAAAATAAGATTTGATTCCTTGATAATATTAAATCCTATGGAATGATAATGATCAAGCTTGCTTTAATATGCTCAAGCTTATAGAATATGTGCATAAAAGGTTAATATAAAAGTGAACTAAATTAATAACATCTGAATTTAATCATCATCAAAACCTGTAATCAGATTCCAATCATGCATTAAATATAAGGCCTTTTTAGCAATCTAAAGTAAAATCATGTTTAATTTCGCCTTTGCTCATTCAATGAGAATGCCACAATTTAGAATCTCAAATTGATTGATCTTAAAATGTAACCGCTTCACTTCATTCATCCATCTATAGTTTTCTTAAAGTATTACTTTCAGTTCTTTAGCACTGGAATATGAGTTTATAATAACTATATATATATATTGCGTATTAAAGAGAAACGAGTATATTTAAAAAGAATGATTTCGACCGATTCAAAATGTGTTAATAATAAAATTAATTTAATACCTAAATAAAGGTTATGATAAAATATACAATTTATAATTTATATGTGGGTGCCTGCGTGTATGTACGATAAAAGAAAATTTAATCATCTGGGCTTTGGAGCATATACTTTCATCTTTCTCTAAAATAAAATTTATTATTAATCATGTAATTTTCAATGGCTACTAGAATAGGTTTGCTTAGTAGAGATTAATACCGTATATGCATTAATAAAATAAAAGGCAGATAAATATTAAATATACACACACAAAAAATTATATTAGTTTGATCACAAGTTACTTTGATATCAATTATTCTATAAATAAATAAAAAGAAAAAACTATTCTAAGCTTACCCAAATCAGTCAGTTATATATATATATGTGAATGCTTCTTTGTAATGTAAATACGATGTTTTTTGAAGTTGATTACTTGTTATAAAATATCTTGTCACATCCCCCTTATCCCTACCCCACCCTCTTCCTCGTTTAATCTTGAATTTTACTTAGTTGCTAGTTATTTAGCATTCTGAGATAATTTCCCGATAAGTTTAATTGCTCAACATTTACTTTTTTAATTAATTCTTTGTAAGGCATATTCCTTTTTTTTTTTACTTACATTCTTATTCTAGGTAAGCAGTTATTTCGGGGCTTTTTAAAATTTCATAAGATATCTCACGTTGATTATTTAGCGATAGAAGAAATGCAGGGGTGAATAATCCAAGAGAAGCTTATTGTTTGAAGTTTCAGCAGGATTATTAAATTCTACTTTTTTAACTTATATAAATTCTATGATGTTACTTACAATCTTCTCCATGGTTGCTCTTTTAGTATCTTCTCATTATTATTTTCAAATCAACATTTCATTATCAATATTTCTTTCATCTCATGCTATTCCATTTAACTTCCATTGGCTTTTCAACTTGTTCATTAGTTTCTCAACAATTGGTTTCTCAAAAAACAAACAAACAAAAAAAGTTTTAAATTCCTATAAACTTTTCTTCAATATTTGCCAGAGTATTATTTACGTTAAAGTTGATTTTAAAATCACTCTGTGATAGCTATAGATTTGTTTTCCATTACATGAATATGATTGCCATCCTGACAATATTATTGAATAAATATATTCTTTTAATTACTGGATTACCAATTTATTTTAACTTTTAATTTTTATTTCAGATTTGATTGACTTTCACAAACAATCAATCTATCTGAATATTGCAAAGAATATAAAATATATAAAAAAAGAAAGAAAATTGCATTTCTTTATTATTTACAAATATAATATTACTAAATCTTAACACCCTGACAAATATATAAAAGTACGTGAATATTATAATATCATTAATTTTCAAACAGTACTTAATAAATATACCGTTTAATTAATACTGCAGCCGTAAAAACGAATCCCTCAAAACTGTAAGAATTTCCCTCCCTTCCCGCCAAAATTCTCTTCTTTTTTCTTAAAGATAGCCAATTTAGAAACAGCTTTAATATGGAAACTATATATCTCATTAAAGTTAAAAAAATCACCTCCTCCCCTCTTCTCGTTTAAGCTCAACCGATATAGAAACAGTATTAATAGAAACTATACATCTCATTAAAGTTAAGAAAATAGCCTTGACATCTTATTTGCCTGTCACTCTATCACTTTTTGGGTTGGATCAATTTTTATTAAAGTGATAAATACAACCCACTCATATAAATACATGAATTTTAATTCTCTATGTTTACATATATAATTTTCATTAATTTATAAATCATTTCACTTTATTATTATAATAATCAAATAAAACAGAAATATTACGGTAAAACATTACCTCAATATCTCTAAAATATCCACTATCTTTTTTTTAGTTTTAGTGAAAAGTACATTATATTTCAATAGTGTTTTTTGTTTTAATACATTCACATGACTAATACAGATCATCTTACGATCTTTAGCCTTCAGTTAAAAATAATTAAATACCCATTTACTAACTAATTTGGAATATATGAGTTGACTTTTCAAAACAATTCTAAGATTATTTGAGAAATTCATAATAGATAAGTTTCTAAGATTACCTAGATTTGAACCTCTACTTGTGAGAATAGTAGGTGAATGAACTAAGCAGTTTACCCTGAGGCTTTTCCATATAAAACTGATTTTTATTCATCTGGAAAAATAATTACATAAATATAACTAATATTTTTGTTATTTTTAAAAACATTTCTTGTATATATTAGTATATTTTTCATTTCCTTATTTTGAAATAAAACCAGAGGTTAAAATGAAATGGGATTATATAAACATTCAAATCAATGTAAGATTGAACTTTATGTTGGCATATTAAATATAATTAATAAAACCACAGAACATATTTAAAATGCAATCAATTAAATAAATGATGAGTTGGCCGTTTGGCAGAGGCATCAAACTAACAGCATAATGATAATTTTAATGGACACAACGACCTATAAATATTTATTTGAAGAATTTGCTTTGAATGAGCAGTTATTACCCACAAAAAAAAAAAACAAAAAACAAGCAATTTGACTTGAATTCAAACTAATACTAATATGCAGCAAAAGATTTCAATCGCTCTTTTTTGTAAGCCAATTGTATCCACAGTACACAGATTATGACTCAATATTGCTTTTGTAGTTCGACATTAATAATTAAGGTTTATTTAAATACCAGTATGGTACATATACTTAATCTGAATGTAATTAAAGGAGAGGTAATTTGAATGTCTGGGTTCAAATCACCTTTAATTAAGGTTTAATTATTAAACAATTATTTAAATTAACATACATTTTATAAACAATAATATTTTTATCCAAAAAATTTTGCTTTCAAAATCAACAAAGAAAAGAAAGATAGATGAAGAAGGCAAAACATTTCTAAAAAAATGAGAATCGAATTACTGTATCTCTACATATTTCCTTTTAATTATTTATTAGTAGCTATATATTATTTTAACTTAATAATAGACTCTCGCTAATGAAACAAAAGAAATTAGTTTTATGTTTTAATTTTGTTATTAATTTTTTTTTTAAAAATAATTCTTTAAAAATACTGTACAGTGAAATTTAAAAAGCATGGCTGTCAGCTGAATTTTACTTTGTTAGAAAAAATGATCCAGTGGTTGAAATGAGTTTGACACCTCTACCTTTATAAGATAGTTCAATATTATTTTGACGTAAACTCATTTAATTACTGAACTTTTGAGATTCGATGTTTATTTTTCAAATCTTTATTATTTTAATCCAGCACAAAACTTCTTTTAATGGATTCTGCAGCAAGATGTAATTATTAATCTTCTTATTCTTATTAACATTGCTTAGTTTTTTTTAAATTTAACAAAAAGAAAAAAAAATATATAAAGAGAATGCAATAATTATTAATCCCAGAAAGTGTCAAAAGTGAACAAAAATTAGCCGATATCTTCTATAAGAATAGTACAACGGAGAATATATAAAAGTGGTATAATTGGAGAAATATCAAACTGTCATAGTAACTTGGAAATAAAGTTGTTTAATATTTTTAGATCATCCCATGAAGACATAGATAGTGAGAGATGGGGGTTCTGTCTTTCTGCACTACTGGATGGTTGTGATAAGGAAGAAAGAAATAAGATGAGAAGTCTTGATTAAAAATAAAAATAAAAAACCTTGAAGCGTAAATACTGTATATTAATCAAACATACTTATTTAAAATTAAATCAGGAAAACGAATGTTGGTGAATTTCTAATTTGATTTTGATTAATGGTTTAATTTTGAATAATTTCACTTCATTTATTATATTGGCATGTGTAGTTTTTGGTGCTTAATATTATATATATGAAAACAATAAAAAATATATAAAATGTAACTGAAGGAAATATATATAAATCCATAAATGTTTGTCTATACCGTCGCTATTAATAGTTTAACCAGAGGACTGGTTTTTTTTATCAAAATAATAGCACCAAATGACTTCTTTCAAAAAACCATTTCCATTTACATATCTGATAAAATTAAAAAAATGTATAGATTAATAATCTTTTTTAAGAACTACTGATCTATTGCGATAATATTCTTTTTTTTAAAAAAGAAAAAAACAGCTAATTATTTTCTCAATAAATATTACAAAAACTTTTCAATTGTTAATTAATTCTTGTAAAATATGTACATATATATACAAAAAATGTGTACAAAAATTGTGTGTATTCATATTAAATTTCATATATATTTTAGCAGATGCTTGAACTGCTATGTAGGTGAATCAGCATTCAGTCTGCATATTAAAATAACTGATCATAAATTTGACATTTTACCTAAAAACGAAGACAGATCACTTTCTAAATACTATATTTTACCAGATTACTTAATTGATGAATTAAGAATGGTCATATTACCAACAACTTTTTTTCATAAGAGAGAGAAAACAAAAAGAAAGTTATTTTATTTTTAAATTTAAGACCTTACAAGTCTTTATAGTATGAACATGAACTCAGGTACTATTACACTTTCTTGAATTGCCTAGTTCTTAATGCTCTGTTTTTCATTCATTAATTCTTATTTATTATTTAATATATTACCCGTTAATGATATATATATATATTGGTCCTAGTGCATATCTCTAATTGAAAATTCAAAAATAAAATGTTAATTACTTCCCCCAACGTTATGCTTTTTCAGCAAACGTTACCTCGTAAATATAGATAAAGTCTGCATTATATTTGAATTTTTAGCTAGCGATATGCACTGGAATCCATATACCCAATAAGAAATGGCAACTCATATTAATCAACTCTTAATACTTAGATGTGATCCACTGTACTAAAACTATTGTTAAATCTGAATTTGTTCTTTTGGTTAATTAAAATCTAAAGTTAACTGTAAATTGCATTTATGTATTGGACTAGTTCCATCATCTAATATTAAGGATTGAATGGCTTTAGAAAAATTTAACTTTATTTAAATCTTCCAATTAGATTCAACTATTAGTAATGGCAAGCAGATTAATATATGCACAACGTTTTAATGTATTATTTTCCTCTCTTCTTCAGGTGTTGCTATCCTGACCAAAGGCTCAGTTGGTTAGAGCATTACCTTAAAATTCAATATTCAAGAATCTCAGGATCCAAGCTCGATTCCCATGCTAGTAGTGTCACTGGTCAGACCAGCAACGCCTGAAGAAGAGAGGAGAATAATACATTTCGAAACATTGTGCACATACTAACTTGTATGCTATTACTAATAGTTGAATGTAATTGGAACATTTAAATAAAGTTAATTTTTTTAAAACATTCGATCCTTAATATATAACTAAAATATCATCATCCACATCTTCCGCAATTCACTATAAATTAGTTGTAATTACTTGGATAAAAAAATATATATAAAACTGATAGAAGACTGACTGATTTGTAATTTCTTTTCCGTCATCTTTTTAAAATATAATATTACTACTGCATTCTTCTAATCATTTGGTACATCTTTATAGTGAAGATTTTTGGTTAATAGTTTTGCCAACAATTTGTTTTTATTTCATTTGTTTTTTTCCAATATTGATAATAATTCAACCATTTCTTGGAGAACTTTTCCCTTCTTCATTGATTTAATTGCATTTTCCATTTTGTCATTTAAAATAGATGGCAATTCGGAAGATATAGTAACCATAGAGGTTACTTTGTATTCTTGTTATTTATTACTACATAATTCCTTCTGCACATTGTATGTTGAATTCCTTTTTTTCTTCCTTTTGCTGAAATAATTTCTTATTCAATACAAAGTTGTTATTTTATATGACTTTTATGCCTTTCTGTTTTCCTTACATCGCCTTATCAAGGTAAAAAAATTACTGTTGAATTGCTGCTCCTTTTCTGTGCTTGCAATCTTGGTTGAAATTCTTAATAGAGTAACAGTTATCTATTTATTGATTTCTGTTAAATCTGAACCCTCTTTAAAATGTGTCAATATTTTAAAACGATTATTAGTGTTTTTGAAGGAATATAAACTATTAATATACTTTTTAAATGGTTTTCTTCGTTCTAGTTTTGCATTAGTACATATCTTACATCTCATTAATCTATAATCAGTTTCATGGTTGAATCTATTAAGAATATTATAATCTTAAAATATACATTTTCTGTTTATCAATATATAATCCAGTTTTGCTGTGCCTTCATTTGGATGTTTTTATATCTATTTCAATTTAATGTTTTTCTCAAATGAAGAATTCATAATATACTTTTTTTTTCTATAAATTTCCTATCATTTCTCATTTCTCTCACCGATAGTCAAATTTATTCATAACACTTTCATTTTTAAATCACTTTCCAATTCTAGCATTAAAATGTCCTAGAGATTTTTAAAATGTTGTTTGATCTGGATAAAGCATTTTGTACACCTATATAAAAAAATTTTTATTTCTTTATTACAATAAGAATTTATTGAGGCATAAACCTGAATTATCTGCATTTGACATGTTCCATTAATTTTAATTTTGCTATTCTGTCTGATAGTAATATCCACAATTCTATTTCTTTCACTTTGTATTTGTAATGAATCCCATTTCATTCTATTCGTGCTGCCAATATTTTTATCTTTGTAGTAAAGTATACCTCATTTTCAAATCAAATATTTTTTAAACTTCTTTAATTATATGCAATAAATTTTGCATACATATGTTGATATGTCTTACAACATGTGTAATTTTTCTCTCTGCAATGTTTATGGTTTTCCATTCAGCTTAATACATTTGTGATGGCGCTATGCAGCCTTGAAAATGCATTAAGCTGAATGGAGAACTAAAGTATAGAAGAATAATTACGTATTTCATAAAACATATCAACATATATAAGCAAAATTTATTACACATACATACATATATATATATAATTAGAGATAGAAAACTATTCTCTCTCAGGTTGTGAATAAATTACACTCTGCATGTTTACCAAGATTCAAGAATAGAATGGATCCACCTATTTGTTAATTTTCTGGAGTTTATAAATTTTCTTTTTTGTGAATCTTGATGAAAATTCAGAATGAACCCTATATTTTATGAAGTTCAGATGAAAACATTATTACAAATTGCTGGTATATTAAATTCATTTTGAATTTCTATAAACACCAAAAGTTTAGTATAAGTGGGTGCATTCTATTCTTGTTCCTGATTCACTGCATGAACTTTCCTTAAATACATATACATTAAGTTATGTTAATATATAAACATTGTAACTGAAATAAGGTGAATTAGTTACATTAGAATGCTGCATAGTCAAGTGTGTATATATATAAAATAAATAAAATATCCGTTAATTAAAAACAATATTGTAATTATAATTGAAATAATATTTTTAACGGTTTATAAATAATTACAAACAATCTTAAAATCCGCAGAAGTACTTTCGGTTACTTTCTAACCTGCCTCAACTACCATTAAATCCAAAAACCAAAAGCGGAAGCAAACGTCATCAATTCAAATTCCACGAATCTCGTATTTTAATGTTAGAAGCTTGTCGATTTATTAAATGCGTTTTATTCCTGTTTATAAAAATTGCCTCTTTAATTTTTCTTTTACTATGGTTTCTCTCTTCATGAAGAATTTTCACATTTTCAAAATTAAATTTAAATTTATATTTACATGTTTTTTCGTGATCAAAGAAAACTGAAGAAGATATTAAATCACCATTATTTTTATTTTTTACATGCTTATATAATAATTCATGTTCCTTCAATCTTTTCTCAATACTGCACCTAGATTCACCTATATATGATAGCATACAATCACAAAAAATTTGATATATGACATTATTTTTCTGCTTGAAAGGTATGACATCCTTAGAATTATTGACTAATTTATTAATATTGTTTGGAACGTAGAATGAAACATTAAACACATTCTTATATAAATCCTTAAAAATTTTTACTTGTGGATTTGAAATAAATGGAATAGATATCCATTTTTTATTATTAATCTTCATTTCTTTTAAATTATCATAATTTTTTTTAAATTGACATAAAGCATTGTTTATTTGTTCCATTTTATAACCGACATCAATCAATTCCTTGGCAAATATCTCAATATTTTTTAGTTTATCACTTTGGTAACAACATAATTTTTCATTCCGAAACAAAAAAGATTTAAAACTTGCCATTTTATGCATCATTGGTACTTTTGATTTACAATTTATATATCCTCTTTTTTGCAGTGGCTTAATTATTAGTTTATAATTTAATATATATATAAATGTATAAATTGTCATTTGTGTGGCTTATTAGGTATAACATAGTATCACTTAAGTACACTCGTTTAGGCAATTAAAAAAAACAACCTGGCCTGTAGATTTTTTTAGTGTAATGTTATTAAAATTTTTCTAAAAGAGGTACACTATATAAAATTCAAAACAATGAGACTATAGCTCATACTAATATAAAGGAAGAAAGTAATATAGTTTTGATGTGCACAAGAATTTGAATTGTGTGGTTTATAAAAATATAAAGTATTTTGTGATACTTAAATTGACGGGCAAATTTAAATATATTATTAAAAATCAGGAATTACTAAAATTAAAAAAGTTATCGCTCTAATTTTAAACTTCAGTAATCATTATTTCGTTCTTCCTATTGCTAATTATTTTGTTTGTTATGTTCATTTAGTTATAAAATAATGTTATAATTTGTTTTCACAAGATGTTGTGAAATGAATATTTATTCCTATAAGTAGTAAGATGTTTTCAGTTAAAACTGATAGAGCTGTTATTTGGAAAAACATCCAGTGAGTATGGCATACAGTGATAGGTGTAAAAATCAATGACAATTAGTGTATAAACAAACAACTAGTGTAGACTAATCAAATCTAGTATATTTCAATCCTTAACTCAAAATGTAATATTGTAGTGATTCCATGAAGAGACAAGAGACCACTGCTTAAAACAGTTTTCCACCATAGTTTGTATCACCACCATATCTTGCTGATATTGAAAGTATTTTGCAATATAAAAGTCCACCACAACATATATAATCATATCTAGAAGAAGACTATCTAGCATGTTTTGACTAGAAAAAACAACTATCACAATGGTCAAAACATCCAGTGTGACAGCAGTGGATCCAGAGACTAATGCTGGAGTTTGTTAAAACCAGACATCACCTGCTTTAATCATATCATGAGGAAAAAAGTGGATTGGGCTGTAAGACTTACCAATACCTATTGTATACCCTATTTAATGTCACCAACGGCCTGGATGAATAATTAAGGCTTATTCATAAATATAGTAAAAGAACAATATCTGCAGAAAAACAGGGTTTCAAATTTTTCAAACTTTATACTTGGTAAGATGTAATCAATATAATTATTCTAAGATCTTAAAATCTCTAATAATTATTACTTTTATTGTTTTTATTGTTTTGTATTATATTTATCATACTTAACAATAGTTGTTAATGTATAAGCAACAAGTTTATATATGTATTGTTAATAAATTGTTAAATTATTTTTATTATTAACCAATTTAGTTTGTGTTTACTTATCAAATTAGCTCCAAATATTATGCTATTAATACGCATATTGCTATTAATATCCATAACTCTGTGGGACATGCAGATATAATGGTAATAATTTATAAATAGTACTGGACATACTAATAATTTTCTAAAAGTAAATTTTCTATTTAGAAGATTTGACATATTAAAGTTTTATTTTTTATTTATTTATTAAAGCTAGAAAAACAAATTAAAATATTTTTGAAGTAATGACGTTTAGTTTAACATTCTCATCATCATCATTATACATGTTTTCTCAATATTAATGCATATATTTGAATTTAACCATTTTTATTAACTATAATATAAATAGTTATCTTTGCTCAACTTTCTACAATTGCCAAATTTCTTTCACTCACGTATTTAACAACATCCTCTTTAATAATGTGAAAGATTATGATTTAGACCAGAGTATACTGGTTTAAGCAGAAATGTTCTAGGAAGTTATTTGTCTTTTTCAAATATTTTAATTTCAAAATATTTATGGTGGAACTGAAGAATTATATATATGTAATCAAACTACACGTAAGCATATAAATAAATAATTGCTTATACAATTACAGGTGCTGGGAAATGCCTTTTTCCCCATTGCCATAAGTGATTCTTTACATATATATTATTAGTAGTTTGATTAGATACTTTATTATACTGTATATATTTAAATATTTATTTGTATATATAGTGTATATTTCTTATATTAAAAACAAAATTCAAATTATATTGCTACTAAGAAATAATATAAATAACTGAAGTGATAAATTTTGAAGCACTGCTGTATAAAGGTGTGACCTGTAAAAGTAACCGCATTAATAGCGCTTATGATTAAAAGTTTTTTATTCCAATTTTATTGTAACGGGCTGGTTGATTCCACAAGAGATAGAGGGAGTGCATCTTATTATGGTCGGACTTTAGGTTTTCAGATAGGATGCAAGTGATTACGCGATGAAATACATAACCTATGATTGTACCTACTTCCAATAGACTAGCTCTACCTATTTTTATTAACTTAGATACAATTTGGGTCAGTTTATCCAATTCTCACACCTTTCTAGCCACATTATACCACAGTACTCGAACTCAGGGAGTAATTGCTTGAGCTCTCTTATCAGGGGAGGAGATCACACTAATAGTAGTTATTGTACCTCTATATAGGTGATAATTAATTACCAAAAATCAATTAAGCATAAGATATATAAAAAAATATGTATGTGCAGTATAAGTATATATGTATTAAAAGTTATAATAAATGACTTAAATATGTATATGTATTTCCTCTATCATATTAATAATATTAATAGGTGTAAAACTAAATAAGATAATAATGTTTATAATGGGTATGTGAATAATGAAGAACTATAAAGCTGATAGTGGATATTGAAATAATGATGAGTTAGAGACCAAATTAAAATAACGAATTATATAAACATTTATTGACTAACAAAAAATATAAAGTATGAATAACAATTAAATCTGATACATGTAATTTATTTTGTCAAGGATGAATCTCTGCCACATTTATATCTACAATAATATTAATAAAAATAAAACCCTTGCCCTAAACCCAATGGTAGAAGTTCATGTACTTGACCAATTATTTATAACAACGAATATGTACAATTATAATATGTATATGTGATTTCAATTTTAGCTGGCTAATTTAAAATATGTATACAAGCATAACAACAAAAAAAATATATCTTTGTTGTCTAGATAAATCAATGATTATAAATCATTGATTTATAAAAGCAATATAAAAATAAGCTTAATTAATAATAAAGAAATAAAACTCTATCATTGTGTTTTGCTTACTGTAAGATATTAAAATTTCTTACCTTCCAATTTTCTATATGTTGTCAAAACTCAGTCAGATGGGAAGGTCAAAACTAGTAATTTTTTTATTCTTTATACAATTAAAGATGATATATATATATATAAATCGAATCCCCCCCCCCTTATTACTCTCATACAGAGTTTCTCCAAAATTATACAAATTAGCTTCCATTTGTAGAAAATAAAAATACTACATAAAATTTACAATAGACAAAATAATAAAACAAAAATTACAATTCTTATCCCATTATGTTAATTAAAGTTCTATGAAATTGTTCATTAGCCAAATAAATTCCTAGGAATGGAGATGAAGTTCTATTCCCATGATGAATAGCAATTTCTTGTCTGAGTCAAGAAATAATAGTGTTCTCCAATTATCCCATCTTGGATTAGGCATTTTATTTAAAGCAAAGATGGTTTTTAAGTTTCTCCTAAATGGGCTGGTAAAATCTTTAACCTTTCATGGCTTTATTGATGACGTATTATTACCCCATGGTACAAACTTTTCAGCAAGCAATCATGATATAAAAATAATATATATTTATTGATTCATTTGCTTCTCAAGATTTCATTGCTGATATTGTTATATATCAAAACAATTAATTATTGAATATTACTGCAACGCATAAATTTAACTAAACTTTGTCTAATTAGCAAATAATTTAAATCTTCTTACTTTTAAAGAATTACTAAAAATTTACAAAAATAGTCTTTTTTTAATTTAGTATCAAGTAGGCTGTACAAAAAATAGTTTTTTTCAGATATTTAAGTAGCAAACATTCATGGTTAAATTTTTACAAAAAACAAAAATCTTAATTAATTGAAGCAGAAATATTAAATTTTGATAAAATAAGTTTTACCCATTGATTATTATTTATTATACAAGATGTACCGGGCCTATGTAAAGTCCATATTTTTTTTAATTGGTTGCTTTAATAATTTTTTTTCCAGATTTAATGTAAATTAAACAAAACATTTTAATATTATATAAACAAATGTGAAAAATGTAGCTGACATATAAAGTCATTATTTTTGTAATATATTTTTTTTTAATTGGCTGTTTTAACAATTTTTTTTTTCCTTTGTGGAATTACTTGCTTTGAATAAAATACTCATAATTAAATTAAACCTCTAAATTAAAATTTAAAATTTTTAATATACCGGTTATATTTGATATGTGAATTTGACATATTCAGTTCTGTACTGTACTGACCCCCCCTCCCCCTGAACATTTTTTTATTAATGGCAGAATTACTTCCTTCACATAAAATATGCTTCACATTATTAAATATAAAGGGTAGAATTACCTCCTTTGCATAAAATGCTCACAATATAAATTATGGTTTAGTTAGGTATAGTTTTTTTTTTCTGTTCTGTCAAATTTGGTGTTTTTTGTAATTTGTTAAATCAGCCAATTAAAATAAAGTAAATTAAATCAATCAATCAAACAATGTTGTGCACAAACATTCATTCAGACAATAGATTAGGGATTTTATATAAGAGATTGACAAGTATATATGTAAATGTTTGCATATATACAGAAAAACACAGCTTCCAATTTATTTCACGAAACACATATACAGTATAAATGTATACATTAATAGCATATATTGTAACAAGATAAGTGATATATATATTAATCAATGATTAAAGAGTTTTTACAGCGATCTTTAATACAATTTTTGATTTAACTTTGCTATCACACATCTGAAATTTTAAATTAATTTGATACTTTCTATAATTCATATGAAATTGTTGGCAGTCATTATTATACATAAAAAACAACACAAAACATATAATTTATATAGCATGATATTAACATAAAAATATAATTTATATAGCATGGTACTATAATAAAATGGATCATTTGTATTATCACATTTACAATGTGCTTGTTAAAAAGCTTCAAAAAATTTGCTTATTATGTATTTGTTAATAAGCTATATAAAAACAAGCTCAATAGTGGATCAAGTACAAACATTAGACTGTAATAAGAAAGTTAATTTCTTTGGTAATTTAATAAAAAGATTACAAAACATTCCTTTATGACAAAACAAAAATAAATAAATTTATATTTATTGGAAAAAACAAAAAAGACATCAGAACAAAATGAAGTTATAATTATAAATTTATTTAAAGCACATTGATTACGTAATTAATATTCATTAAGGCTGTAGCCTCAAGCACATTCATGTAAGAAATGATAAAAAAGATGACAGGGAAGCAACAGACTTTGTAAGCACTCTAAATAATCAAATTGGAAAAAAATAAATATCTTTATGCTGTTCTTCCTTAAAATAATATTCAGAAAATAATAAATTATTACAAAATTTATATAAATTTGACATTTATATAGCTGTTGTAAGAATTTATTATTTTCTGATTATTACTCTAAATAATACGTTTTATTTTATTTTTTATAATTAATAATATTAGTTAAACAATATTATAGAATAAATTATCAGTAACATGGTAATGCTTTTAAATTTGTGCACTTCATTTTTACCAATATTATCAAGTGTTTAACAATTATCCAGAAAAAGTATTACCCTAAAAGTCTTTGAAAACCATAACTTCTGGATTATTATTAATCAATCTTTATGTAATAGTATAAGTCTGTATATTTTTTTCCTGATAAATATACACACATTTACTTCAGGAGCGAGTTCATTTGGTTTTTTAATACATTTCATAATTCAAAAATCTCATATAATGAGAAATTATAATGATTTTTTATGTCAAAAAATTTAATTCATTATCATAGATTTGAAATATATAATAAAAGTTTCAAATTCCATTAAAACAAATAACATTTAAAATTGAAAATAAATGATAATTAATGAATAAACATTTTATTATGTATATTATTAAATCCAATAAAATATTAAAACTATGTGTAAATGTAATGTATAATAAAATATTTCAAGTGATGTTTTTTACTTTTTTAAAAATGATAATTTTATAAATTACAGTCACCATTTTGAGTTAGTGAAGTTTGATATATCATTTAGTTAAATTAAAATGAAGAATATAAAAAAAATGTACATTTTATGTTTATTTTTGGTGCCCTTTATGTTCTGGTATCAAAAATAGGTTAGTACAATAATCATAATTTTAATCCCTTTATATTCCATTTTATTATTATACAATATTTTGTATAGTATTATATAATTGAAACATATTTTTAATTATTGAATATAATGAATAAACTTTTTACTATGCTATATTTTTTATTTTCTTGGTATGAATCTTTATCTTACATAGCTGGTGCTTTCATGAAATCACTATCTTATGATGTTATTAATCTTACAAAATGGTTATCACTTTATTAATCAAAATACTGATTATCAATTGATGATGATTGCTATGGGAAATCCTTATATAAAGAATGATAATAAAGAAGAGAAAAGTGTATAAAAATAATAATTATACCTTAGATGAATGACATTTCTTTTGTCATTAATGAAGGCAGTATCATATTGAATTGTATTCAATTAAATTACTTTTAAATCTTTAATTTAAGAATAATGATTTTTTTTACTAATCAATATTGGATATGCTCATACATGAATATGGGTTTAAATGTCTAAATCAATCCCATATAAACATCAGGTCACAATTATAAGCTTATGTAATTCTTCTACTCTTATATACTTATCCAAAAACATAAATTTTAAAAATTAAATGAAAGTTGTTTTAAGTTGTTAGTTTCTGCTCATATTTATAATATTGTACCAAAATGACTTTTGAAAAGAGAAATATTATTAAAACTTTTGTGCAAATGTGAAGATAGTTGTATACTTAATAAATCATTACAAAAAAAAAAAGACCCAAGTTGATATTCAATAAAAAATAATAAATAATCATAAATCTCATGGCCTCAGTTCTTTTTTTAAGCTTGTAAATATAAATAAAGAGCTTTGCTAGCTCAACAAGCTTTGTGATAAATGCTTAGCAAAAACTTTCTCTTGATACGCATTTATCACAAAGCTTGTTGAGCAATTAGAAAAGCTCTTTGTTTCCAAGTTGATATTGTTTCAGAGCATATAAACTATTAATAACAGTTTTATATATTTTATATAGAAGTAACAATTTTTAACTGCTAAAAAGAATGGCTATATCTGCCCATTTACATTACACCTCAACCATCCATGCTATCTGGTACTACTGATACACTTGATCACACACATGTCAAAAAAATAAATAATCACCAATATAAGTATTTTGTGCTAAAACAGCACTCATCAGTTGGTCCAGATTATCATCACCACACATATACACAATCAATGCCCAGCTTATATTAAGATAGTGAATCTTCATACTTTAATGGGCAGGCTTCAAACAATTCCAACCCATAACTCTTCAGCTGTCCATTTTATTAAAAATCTGATGATGGAAATTCTCAAAGCCCACCTTAGTACCAACCTTCTCACATGCCACTCTGACCTCTCATGTACAGGACATATCCATTTACGTACATATACAAGGTATGAGCAGACCTTAAAGCATTATATTTTGAAATATGATTTTTTTTCTACAGGACAGACTTTTTCATACATGCACTTATATATGTAATATATAGGGGGTTTGAACTCAGACTTTCACATGACCCTCAACCATCCATGCTATCTTATACCACTTTTAAACTTGATCACACACATGTCAGTTGGTCTAGTTATCATCTCCACACATATATACAATCAAAGCTTAGCTTATATTAATATAGCCAATCTTCATACTTTAATGGATATGCTTCAAACCATTCCATTCCACAACTCTTTAGCTGTCCATTTTATTAAAAATCTGATTATGAAATGCTCAAAGCCCATCTTAGTGTCAACCTTCTCATCTACCCATGTTGACCAGAAGTCACTTGGACCCCTCGTATATATAAGACATAATCCATCTACATACATATATGAGGGATGGTTTATGATCAACAAGGGTAGGATGAGAAGTTTTGGCACTAAGATGGGATTTGAGCATTCTATCATCAGATTTATAATAAAATGGATAGCTGAAGAGTTGTGGGGGTGAGTGGTTTGAAACCTGTCCATTCAAGTATGAAGCTTGGCTATCTTAATATAATATGAGCTTTGTATATATGTGTGGAGATGATAATCTGGACCAACTGACAAATGTTGGTTTAGCACAAAATATGTATATTGATGATTATTTATCTTTTCAACATGTGTGTGATCAAGTATATCAGTGCTATGAGATAACATGGATGGTTGAGAGTTACATGGAGTCTGAGTTCAATCTTCTATATATTACATATATAAATGCAGTTATGATAAAGCCTGTACTGTAAGAAAAAATTCATATTTCAAAATATAATCTTTAAAGTCTTCCCATCCCTTGTATATATTGAAGCCGGCCGGGTTGAGGTTTCCTCCTCTCTTCTTGTAACCCCTCCTACTCACTTCTAATTTTCTGTGGGGTGGGGTTTTTCCTTTATCCTCCATTCTATCATTTAATTTTATTTTTAATTTTTTTTTTAATTGTTAATTTAATCATTTACTTTAGTATTAAACTTGTAAATTTCTTAATAAAATATATTCATAAATTTTTATAAATTTCTATATATTGGAATTGGGGGGGTTTTTGGGTATATTTTTATTAAATTTTATTTTTTAAAATTTTTTGAGTTGGAATGCGTGGGTGTTTTTTGTTTTTTTTTTTATTTTTTTTAATTTGTTAAGATTGCTTTTTTCTTCTTCTATTAATTAAAAAAAAAATTAATAAATTATATAAAATTAAAATATATTATTTAAATTTTTTAATTTTTAAATTTTTTTAATTGAAAAAAATTAAATTGAAGAAAAATGGGAAAAAAAAAATAAAAAAAAAAAAAGGGGGAAAAAAAGGGGGGGGGGGGGGGGAAGCCTTAAAATAAAAAAAAAATCTTCCGGAAATAGGGTTTAAAAAAAAAAAAAAAAAAAAAAAAACCCCCAAATAAAATTATAAATGAAAAAGGGGAGGGAATTAAGAGGAAAAAAAAAAAAAGATATATATGTAAATGGATTATGTTGGGTGCATGAGGGGTTAGAGTGACTTGTCGTCAACATGCATAGAATGAGAAGATTGGCACTAAGGTGGGCTTTAAGCGTTCCATCATCAGATTTTCAATAAAATGGACAGCTGAAGAGTTGTGGGGTGGAATGGTTTGAAGCATGTCCATTAAAGTATGAAGATTGGCTATCTTAATATAATCTGAGCTTTGATTGTATATATGTGTGGAGATAATAATCTGGACCAACTGACAAGTGTTGGTTTAGCATGAAATACATATATTGGTGATTACTTATCTTTTCAACTTGTATGTGATCAAGAGTATCAGTAGTATAAGACAGCATGGATGGTTGAGGGTCATATAAAAGTCTGTTCAAACCCCCTATATATTACATATGTAAGTGCAGGTATGAAAAAGCCTGTACTCTAGAAAAAAATTCATATTACACTTCTAAGTGAACAATCATTTAACCCTTAAACCGCTAATTATATTATTGGTCGAGTGAGTTAAAAATCAAAACTTTTAATTGGCCATTTCACAAACTGAAGACAAAGTCAACTGTCAAAATATATTCACCTTTTAATATCATATTCACTTTAGATTTGTTTGTAAAAAGTATATTAATAATTTGTCAGGTTATGAAAGTGAACGGAAGTTCTTTCAAAAATAATTTTCTATTTGTTTATTGTAGAAATATTCCATAGCGGCAAATTAAAAGAGAAACTTAGTAATGAATTAAAAAGAGTTGCTGATGTAAATTTTTTTTTCAGTTTTATGTTATGGAAAAGTAAATATTTTTTTTGCTAAAATCTTAAATATTTTTTTTAAATAATTTTACTTTTAGTATTATTTTACTAAAATGATAATTTGTCAAAAAATACTTTTATAATGGTCTAAAACATTTGTTTATCATATTCAAAATGAAAATCTTAGCGTTTTTCTTTGAATATGTGATTTCTTTGTCTTTGCCAGCCAATCAGACTGTCTTTGAAGGCTAAGAGCCAATCATGGACAAGCTTTCTTCTTTGTTTAAGCTTTACTGGCAGTTTTATTGATTTTTTACTTGTAAAATAATTCAAGAGAGGGCAGCATGTTACAGAACTTTTAAAAACCTAGCGAATGAGCCTATAATGTTTATCGTAGCATTAAAAATAACGGAATTAGAGTGGTGTCAATCGTCACGAAACCTCTCGTAAGCTTCAGGCTAATTAATATATATATATATTGTAATGCTATTGAGCATTCATTAAAATTGTTGTCTACAATTATTAAAAATAAAATTCTCATAAACAAAGCGAAGGTTTTAATAAATAAATAAATAATATGTAAGTCAGAATAAAAAAGTTTAAAGAGTTTTTGTTTTATTAAACAAAATGCACGGTTGCTTAAAAAATAAAATAATTTATAAAAGTTACTATTAATTAAGTAGAAGGGGAAGAAGATTTAACTTGATAAAAGTTTAAGAAATAAATCATTTTATAAAATTAAAAAATATCTCTCTTTTCATTTAAAACTATTTAAAGAAAAAAAAAGATAATCTTCAAAAACTAAAACTTGATTTTAGAAATATATATGTGTGTGTAAATGCCAAGATGATTTTAAACATAGCAAAATGAATGCATTGTTGATAAAATGAAATAAGAAAGTTAAAAAATTAAAAACACTCAGCAATGGCAACTAAGTTAAAAAAAATCCACAAAACAACAAGTTTGCAATGGCTACCAAATGAAAACACATAATCAAAAGTGTATCTAAGGAATGTATTCGAAGACAGTAGAGGAACTTCAACAGAGATAGTGAATGGACATAAAAACCAATCATCAAAATGACAACAGGTCATCATATAAATAGTTCAGTTTTTCATCTTAGGTGAGTCCAATCAAGTTGAGATCACAATCAGATCAGTGCAGTTCAGTCAATCAATCAGCCAGTCTATTATGTATCCAGAATCAATCATGCATTGTTAATCATCATCGGAAACATACAACTTTGCTCTAGCCTGAGTCCGATGAAACAGTCAACCTGACCGAGAAAAGTAATGCCTGCCTAACAATTTAAAAGTCTGTTTTCAATATCTGACTGTCTTAAAGAATAATGCCTCAGAATACTAAGCATTAAATCTCCACAAAAAAAAATCTCAAATCTAACCAGTTAGAAATATTTTCATGTGAAGTAACAACCAGCAAGAAGTCCAGATTCAAATTTCTAGATAATAAATAACATTTTCTTATTTCCATTTCTAAGTAAAGTAGCCATTGCAATAATTTGAAGCCTCCCAGAATCAAATAAGAATGAACTCTATAGCTTGCATAAAGAACTATTGGTGTGCGTGTTTTGAAATGTCATGTATGTGAATGCTTTAATATATGTTATATTGATTTCATATATTTTTAAGTGCCTTGTATTATTAATACTCTTTGTTATATTATATTATATATCTTACTATAATATGTATGTGCTTGAGGTAGTAATAAGTCATTGTTACATTTAATTAAGTTTCTATAAATGTAGTTAAAATTAGAACAATAAATATTTAATCAAATAAATTATCTTTAAGCTTAATTTTGTCAGTCAATTCTTTTTACCACTAATTAAAGCAATAAGTTGTTATTGTATTACTTTTGCTTGAGCTAGTCATGGGATATTTTGAGTGCTGGATTATGGGCCTACTGTCCAAACACATTAGTTATCATAACTAGCTGGCATCTCAAAATAAATAAAGTGCTTGGATAGTAAGGGTTTGAATTTAACAGTTGAGGTGGTCCATGGTCTGGAAATGTGATTGTGTTATGCATTGCGTAGCTTGGTCTGATTGTGGGTATTGTCGTTAGCTCTGCTATCAATGATATTCTCCCCTCTGCTCAAAGGGCCAGGTCGTTCACATAATATTTATAATATAAAATTATAAATTTTATGATAAATAGAGTTTAAACCCAGTTAAACCTAGCAAGTAGAGTATGCTGGATTCTCTTACAAATGCACCTGATACAATATATAAGTATAACTAATGTTATTGATAAACATGCAAACAGCTAGCTCTCCCAGATTTGACATACACTCATTTAAAACTTGTTATAAATTATGAACTAATGTCTTATAAAAACTGTATCAATCAGATGACCAGAAAATTTAAATTATTTTAACATTCATGCAGAAACAACAATCAGAATTTATAACTTATATATCTTAATCAAGATTAGTTTGGTTTTGAAATTTAAGTGCTTTTAATATTGATCATACTTATTGTAATACTATAGGGAAATACAGGGTTATATCTGGGATGATGAACACCAGTATATGATCATCAACTGCACTAAATTAGTTAGCCATTTGTAACTCTACAAAAAATTGGGGTTTAAATGATGAGAATCTCTGAGGAATTGTACTTTTATCCTCAAGTTAAAAAAAAAAAATTTAATCTCAAAAGGGACAAGCATACTAAATCACTCTGATAAATCAGAATAGCTAACTATAAGTTCACAAGCACTCCCCAAAGCTAATAATCATTTATCATCATGAATAATCTATCAAAATAAATCAACAGTCAAACAGTCATCTTGTGACTGGATTTGAAATGAGTCTCCTGTATATCAGGCTAACTACTGAGCCTTTTCCAGATTGGGCAATTATTTAAACCATAGTTTGGATGCACAAACTTAAGTGCCAATTCATAAGAATACAACCAAAATAAATGCTGGGATATTGAATTATGCTGATCATCATCAATACTCAGGCCACTTAGTACCTTTAATGTGCTGGCCAACGATAAACTTAATTTCTAATAGAGACCAATCTAAATAAAATGTATCCAAAACAAAGCAAAACTCTCCATATAGTAGTGCCATCTTGTGCTTTGTTTTGGATTGTTTAATAACAATTATTGTGCTAGTATGAGATAGTGATCATGTGATAAATAAAATGTAGTGGATGACCTTGAAGAATATCCTCTTCATGCCAATTCAGGAATCATCATCATTATCTGGATGCCCATGCACTAAATATAAAACCCTATCCCATATAGCTGTTATGCACAAACTAGCTTAGGAAGCAATAATTCTATAATATAAATTATAGAATACTGTGAGAAAGAGGAAACAAAATAAACTAGCTTATTATAAATAATCATAAGCAATTCATGAGCTTTTCCTACTTATAAATAACATGTTTTATTGGGATCATCAAAAAAAAAAAAAAATCCTAGAATATAAGCTGTTGTGATATAATGTCACACACATTGCAAATCATGAAACATGAAAGACTAAAAAGAATATTTTTTAAAATAATTATTTAATATCTAATTAATAAAAAAATGTCATGATAGTAGATAATTTCCAAAATCCATTCCATCATAAAAAATAAATAAATATACAGTTTGATAAAATTGTTAACTATGAATTAATTTTTATTCATGGATTAACTTTCAATTCATTAAGTTATTTCTTTAAAAATAACTAAGAGTTTGTTAAACATTTCAAAATCAAAAATAACTATCTTTATTTTAATTTCTTTCAAATATTTAAGAATTAATTAAACAACATGTTCAGAATCAGATAACAATCTATGATTCAGTTTAGCAAAAAAAAACATCATTTAACTTTAAAACAGATTTATTATAAATTTATTTAACACATACGTAAGTAATATTTACTAAGGCAATAAACTTCAAAAATGTGTGCTTGAAAATGTGAAGGTAGGGACCTCTACAGGTCTTAACCACATTCTTCTTCTTCTTCTTCTTCTTCTTCTTCTTCTTCTTCTTCTTCTTCTTCTTCTTCTTCTTCTTCTTCTTCTTCTTCTTCTTCTTCTTCTTCTTCTTCTTCTTCTTCTTCTTCTTCTTCTTCTTCTTCTTCTTCTTCTTCTTCTTCTTCTTCTTCTTCTTCTTCTTCTTCTTCTTCTTCTTCTTCTTCTTCTTCTTCTTCTTCTTCTTCTTCTTCTTCTTCTTCTTCTTCTTCTTCTTCTTCTTCTTCTTCTTCTTCTTCTTCTTCTTCTTCTTCTTCTTCTTCTTCTTCTTCTTCTTCTTCTTCTTCTTCTTCTTCTTCTTCTTCTTCTTCTTCTTCTTCTTCTTCTTCTTCTTCTTCTTCTTCTTCTTCTTCTTCTTCTTCTTCTTCTTCTTCTTCTTCTTCTTCTTCTTCTTCTTCTTCTTCTTCTTCTTCTTCTTCTTCTTCTTCTTCTTCTTCTTCTTCTTCTTCTTCTTCTTCTTCTTCTTCTTCTTCTTCTTCTTCTTCTTCTTCTTCTTCTTCTTCTTCTTCTTCTTCTTCTTCTTCTTCTTCTTCTTCTTCTTCTTCTTCTTCTTCTTCTTCTTCTTCTTCTTCTTCTTCTTCTTCTTCTTCTTCTTCTTCTTCTTCTTCTTCTTCTTCTTCTTCTTCTTCTTCTTCTTCTTCTTCTTCTTCTTCTTCTTCTTCTTCTTCTTCTTCTTCTTCTTCTTCTTCTGCTTCTTCTGCTTCTTCTTCTTCTTCTTCTCCTCCTCCTCCTCCTCTTCTTCTTCTTCTTCTTCTTCTTCTTCTTCTTTTTAAAGCTATTTCACAATTTGTAAGAGAAAATTGATTAGGTTTTAAAAAAAAAAATTCACAATTTGAAAACATTAACTTAATAAAAGTTTTACCATTATCAATTTTTATATAAAAAATTATTATTATCTTGATGAAACAAACAAAAAATTTTTTTGCTTCTATTAGAAAAAAAAAATAGAGTGTGAACACATAAAAGAAAATAATACTTATAACCATGGATTTCTTGTTATGGAGGCCTTTTCAGTTGAAATTTCAGTTTTTCCTAATGGAGTTTCTTCTTGAAGGCTTCTAAACATGGGGCTGAATAAATTTGTTTTTCTGTAGCAATTCCAGGTGAACAAAAATAGTAATTTTTGTCCATTTGGTTTTCCTCTTGAATTTCCAGGTAAAACAAATGTAGACAGAGATTTTTCATGCTCTTGGTTAAAGGAAAAGTTACAGACTTCTTAAAGGGTTTTTTATCTTCCCTACATTTTCTTCCAGTGAAGGACGTTACATGGAGAAAGTTGATGTGTAGCTTTTAGCTGAATTTAGCACATGGTTTTCATTGTACAAACCATTTTTAGTGCTAAACTCATAGTATGATAAAAGCTGTATTAACAACTTTTATTATTATATTCAATACCTTGGTTAAGATTCCTGCTGTGTTATGCCATAGGTAAAGGCTTCTATTTCTTTCTTTTCAGCAGCTGAATTAAAAATTTTTCTCTTCAATAGCTAAGTTAGAAATACTTTCTTCTTCTATCAGCAGCATGATTACGAGTTGATTGCTCTCTCCAACAGTTAAATTAGTAACATTTCTCCTACTGTCTTTTTCAGCAACAGGATCAAGATTTGACTGTTCTCTTTTCAACAGTTAAGTTAGGAATAACCTTTTCAGACACGTTGGTATTATTACTTATTCACACCCCAAATATATTTTTTTCTAGAACAATCTTGCCCACAAACCAATCACAATCTGTCTCTTACATGATAATTTTCATGACAACAAATTAGATAAAATTTTATAACTACAATTATTGTGACAATTATCTCCTTAATCATAGATTAAAAACAAGTCAAGAACTTAAATTTAACAACATAAAATTCTTTTTTTTTTTTTTTTTGAAATTAAAATTCTTGATATTTCTTTATAATTAAAAACAAAATCTTCTTGCAAAAAAACAACAAGATAATCAGTTAATTGCACTGATTTGATTTTTCTTTTTTTATTAAATAGAGATTTAAAAAAAATAAAAACAATTCTGATTAATTAAAAATAAAATTTACAAATGTATTAAAATCTTATTTTGTTTTTCCCCTTTTTTAAAAAAAAAACAAACTTTTAAATATATTTAATACTATCATATTGGGACTTAAAATATTTAGTTAAATAAAGACCCATAAAAATATGTATTGGAAAATTAAATTTTATTTTCCCTATTAAACATTTTTTATATTCTCAAACCTGAAAAACAAGCTGCCAACTATCTAATTATTTATTTTTCTAGCACAGCTATGTAACCCACTGGTTACATTATATAAAATATTTCACTTGTCAATTTTTTGATGTTCACATTTTTTTATATATAGGGATAATTTATATCTACATTAAAACACCCAATGGGTTAAAAATATTATAGTATAAGGGATATATATATGTAATTAATTGCTTAGGATGATTGATAATTATCTATAACCAATTAGTGATGTTATCATCAGTATCCATGCACAATACTTAGATATTGTTGGAAATTTGAATAAAGAGAAACTAAAAAATATATAGATGAGGATGAATATGTCAAATATTATTCATAGTTCTTCTATCTTGTAATGGTGCTCAGGAAATTATCAACTACTTCACCTCATAAATTGATTTGACTATTAATAAGATCATTTTGTTAATTAATAATGGTCAGAGATACACAGTGGAAAAGTATCTTGTACGATACTTGGATGGATGTGGTTTGATCATCATCAACTTTTTTAATTATCCACTTGAATATAATAAGAATTTGTGTCATTCAGTATATGGATACTTAAATCATCCCTTACATAAATGTAAACTTAATACATTCACAAATGGATATAGCCAAGACCTCTCCTTCATTATTTTTACAAGTTTGCTTTATGTTTTAATTGCTACTTGGGCTTATCAGATTGACAAATTAATTACTATGCTATTCTGATCAAATAGGAAATAGCATTTACAAATAAATTACAAGTAAAAATATCCAGTAAAATATAATACAGCATTTACTTGTGTTGAATATTTATGAATGAAAGCTTATTCTAAAAGAGAATATAATAAGGCCACGATGTCTTTCATAGATAAATGTTTTCTATATCGAATCTGAAATTTCGGTTGACAATCACATTCCATACTCAACGTACACATTTATATATATACATAAATTAAAAGATGTTATAAATATAAATTATAAACGCATAGATAAAAATATGTGATAGCAATAAAAACATTAAAGCATCATTAGTAAAAAGCACATTGTCATTGATTTCTTTAATAAAAAACTACCATAGATTAATGCAATATAACTGTCACTTTGGTGCTCGAACGTCATGTGATATCCCAATCGATTAAACATTGGATTCTTATAAAACTTATGGTTTTAATGCAGACATAATAATAATTATCTCAAATAAAGTACAATATTTATCAAATTTTAAATTTATTGATTTATTTGTGATTATTTTAAGTTATATATATATTTACCTTGCAAAAATTTATTTGTAAACATATATCTATACAGAAAGAGATTATATATTTTTACCTGAATAGCACTAATCGATGTTTGACTAATTCGTCTACCTTGTAGTGGAACAACCATTTTATTGTGATTCAGAAAAATCAATGAAGTGATAATCAACTAATGACTAATACAACTTTTTACTCCTACATATATATAATTATTTTTTTTAGAAGGAAGAGTAGAAAAATTAATAAAGCATTTATTTACCAATCATATTTTTGTAAGTTTTTATAAAAATGTCGACCTTTCGTGACACTAATTAAAAAACCAGATTTTTTTTTTTATCTTAAAGACATAAAGAAGTATATTTTTTAAATTTGATAATTAAATGAACAGTTATAAATGTTTTTTTAAGTACTTGTCCAAAATGCTATTAATTGAAATAACTTTTTAAAGTTAGAGATGATTTATTAAAACAATGTAATGCAAACTACGATAATAAAATTAAATAAAAACATTACTTGATTTAGGATAGTGAATAAAATTATAAAATGGATCAGAGGAAAATTTAAGAGTATTTTTTTTTATTAATAATATGTAAATAAATATTAAATATGTTTTTTTTTAATATATATTTTTTGTAGGTAGGCTCGCATGTATACATCTACACAAGTATGTCCACCAAACTTCTTTGATAGTTTACAGAATTTATAACAATTATAAAGTATACTTTTTATCTATAAATAAAATAAAAATCATCAGTAGATTTAATAATTTTTCAGTTGTTACATTTAGTGATTATCGTTTTAAAAATAAAAATAAAATTGGAATTATCTAAAAGAGGATACTATTCCCACACACTCAAATTCCGAATGTCGAAAACCCACATTGTTATAGTAAGAACTATTATGAGGATGTACAAGTATTTATGAATTATTATTATTATATATTTTTTAAAAGGATATAATAAATTTAGTTTTAAAAACCAATATATATAGATATTTTTAAAAATTATCAATTTTACAATAAACAGTGGGTTTTGCTGCCATAAAACAAGTGGTTTAATTTCTTCTGGAATAACAATAAAAACTTTTTTATAATATTAATAAAATAAATTCATTTTATGCTCATAATGCTATATTTTTTTGTTTAAAATTTTTTTTAAAAAAATCCAAAACCTTAACTCTACGTGTAGATAATAGATTTCTGAAACTTGATATTAAAGATTACTTTACTCTGAAAAAGATTGTTCCGTGAAAATTTAATAGTATTTATTTATTACATATGTTTTATTGTTACTGCATTCTATTTGTCTTTGAAATAATTTGCTGACTTTAAAAAAATACAAAATTTAAACATGTAATAAAGGTATTATAATGTTTTTATTTTAAAAAGTAGGAGAAAATATGATATTTTTTATTGACATAAAATTTAATCATACGAATGAATATCCATAATTTTTGATAATAGTCTACTAAAAGTCGATTAAAAATCAATGTTATATAAATCACTTTGAACACCAATAAAGATTTAGAATTATATTTATATATGTGTATACAAATATGCACGATATGCTACAGAGTTAGCCATTAAGATGCTAGAATAATGTGTTAAATATATATTGTTATGGGATCAATTCATAATTGCTTAAATCTACAAAATATCCCCCAAAAATCTAAGTTTGAATACCAGAAAAGAGTAACGTTAAAATCATAGTCATAATGTTAAATCTTGCACATTATTTTTTTTTTTAAGAAAAAAAATTTTATTCTATAGCTATATTGAATGTTACAAATACAAAAATGATATCAATTACATATCTATTTGAAGTAAAGTAGATCCAACCTTCTGCCATGTTGCTCTTGTGATATAGCTTGGAGCAATTAGTTGGTCCTTTTTCATGATTTTCTCCATGACATTCTTAAATTTAGTCCCATGTGGGTCTCTCATTCCTTCAATTGTGACTTTACATCTGACACACCACAGGACATAATTCACGAAAATTGCCAGTCTTATGTCCGTAAATAGACCCTGACCTATATAATCTTTAATTGATTTGTAGTGTGCATTTGTATTGCTGCACCATTTATGAGATATCGATCTATAATTGGACATAATGGGACATTTAAGAAAAATATGGTCAATTGATTCCTCCTCTCTCTCACATACCTGGCACACAGGATTGATCTTCTTGAAATTTCTCCTGTATGCCAGAAATGAGTTTGTAGGGAGGGAGTCCAGGTTGATTTTAATTAAGAAATCTTGAAATTTTGCCTCAATGAACCAAAATTTTGATCTTGAAATCAGTTGCTGATTGGTGGTCGCGAGAGACCCTTTGTTTACGTTATTTTCTCCATGTATTATTTTATATGCATTCCAGTATTTAATTTTTGATATAATTGGGTTTTCATTCAGATCAATAACTTTCCAAATATTATCAAATAACAAATTCCACCAACTTTTGTTAGTGGGCGGTGGTCTATCAGTTGGTGTGACAGTTTCTTGATATGATATACTTGAATATTTGTTTTGAAGCCAGAATAGTAGGTTATAGTCTCTCTGGAATACCATGGTTTTGATATAATGTAACGAAAGGCCATTGAACCTTCTAGGCATTTGAAGTTTTCGGAGGCTGATGGCAGCAACCTTTCGGCCCCAGAATAGTTTTATGCATAGCGAGTTTATTTTTTCGATAATTTTTTTGGAGGGGCAGATACCAGATAGGAAATAGTTAATTTTTGGGAATATCAATGAGTTTAAAAGTCTTACCTTACCATGAAGTGAAACATATATCTTAGAAAGGGAGGTAGTTGTATGGAAAATTTCTGTTAATAGGGATTCTTCGATTTCTCTTCTCATAGCACTATTGGATTTTGAAAAATTAAAGCCTAGGAATTTCTGTGGGTCAGCTGTAAAATTTGAAGCAATTTTCCTGCCAGTTAGCAAGCTCCAGGAGGCTGATTTCTTTTTATTGAATTTGAGTTTATATTTGTCTGAGTACCACACTAGTATTTGCTCTAGTTTAGTGATATATTTCTTGGAAGGCAGGCAGATGATTATATCGTCCATATAATTGAGATGTTTAATCTCCCTTCCCATGGCAGGTACATACACTCCAGGCAGTGATATCTCAATCTCCATCAATAGTGGGTTGATATAGGCTATAAAATATAGTGTGCTAAGTGGAGATCCTTGAGGAATAGAGATGGAGGGTTCGAACCCAGGTGCAATTTTCCCATTCATTGTGATGTGGATGATTCTGTTGGCTAATAGATTTGCAATCATCCTCAGATAAACACACGGCACCCCATATTCCTGGAGAATATCAATCAGAATGTCTGGCCTGACTGAGTCGAATGCTGCTGAGATGTAATAACATCGATAAGGAGTTTCATTTGGCCAATGGCATTAATAGATGATTCCCCTTTTTTTGCATATTGATTGGTAGAAATGTATTTATAAATTTTCACTTGGATTTGATCCTTAATTAATTGTTCTATGATTTTAATTAAAAGGGGGATCATTGAGATAGGCCTCAGATTATTCAAGTCATGTTTTCCATCTTTTTTCTTTAGGAAAGGTACGAGAGATATTGGATACAAGTTGTTAATCTCTCGACTTCCCTCTGCTAAGTGGTTTATCATGGCTTTAATTATTGGCACTGAATATTTCTCTAGATGTAGGAGGATGAATTTTGGTATGCCATGTATTCCTGGGTGCACTCTCTCTGGGAGGCTTTTTAGCTTGATGTGGATCTTTTCCTCAGTGATATCATGAGTCAGGTTCTCATCTAGGCCAAATAGTCCATTGACATTCCCAGTCTGATCAAATTGAAGTGTTGCCCTAAAGTGCTCTCTAATTGCACAGATCATTTCCGGGCCCACAAGAATGTTGTTATCTATCGTTAATGACAATGGAATGTCTTTCCTGCTACCTGTTCCCAGTGCCCACCGGAAGTAACTCTTGGACCAGCATTGTTGATCTGGAAAAAATCTCTTGGCTCACTTGATTGACATATATTCAGCCAGAGATCTCTGCTTATCCCGGTATTGGCATTTCAGGGCAAGGGCCAAAGGTACAAATTGATTATCAAGTGGAAGTTCTTTTAGTCTTTTGTCAATAGCATCAAGATCGGCTAATAAGTGGTTAGGACCTTTCTTGTTAAGGGAAACCTCATTTATTATGGATTGGAAAATGCCAATGAAGAAGAACCATGCCTCCTCCACCGGTAGCCTTAGGATATCAATTTTTTTAAAGTAGATGTAGGCCTCGGAAAAGAGCCGTTCAGGTGTGGTCTGTTTTAGCAACATTCAAATAGTGTTGTTATTTTCTTCAACTATCAGATGTCCAATGTTTGTTTTGAGAGATAACTCTAAGGCCAAGTGGTCAGAAAAAATCACTGGTAGAAGATTTTGCATTGATTTTGAAGTGAATACTCGGGGAATAGTAGACAAGGTCAATCAAGGATCTGGCATATTTAGTGTAGAAGGAGAAGGCATCTATAGGGAAAAATCCTTCTCCACTCATCAGTATATGATTAAAGAGGTGAATATATTTTTTTATTGAAAGAACTATATGTCACATTGAAATCACCCATTAGGATGACTGGGAGTGGATTTGAGGCCATGACTGAGTTGATGGTGGTGATTACTTTCATGATTAGATTGTGGTTATTTTTAATGTAGAGGTAGGTTAGGTTGATTTGAAAGTGGTTATATTTTAGGTTAGCAATTAGGCAATTTGAATCTAGATGCAGAATTTTGAAGCTAGTAGGAGGATCTTTCTTGTAATTGATTAAAATAGCTACACCTCCTGCTGGTATCATTGAAATTGAGTATTTGAAGAAGCCCAAATTTTGGAGAATCTGATCAATTTTACAACATGAATTTAGATATAATTTGGTTTCTGCCATGCATATGACATTTGGCTGGCATTTGACTATCCAATTTTGAATAGCTAGTGCCCTGTCAACTGAGTTCAGGCCCCTAACATTAACTCCGTAGAAATTTAACTTCATATAATTTGTATGAGTTGTCCCTGATTGACCCTGCCATTATCATTGGCTGGTATCCGCCATTCCATTATTCATCTATTTCTGCCCAGACTACTTTGTTACTGCACTTAGTCCCATGTATCTTCATATTGTACAGACTGATTCTCCATCTCAGAAGCAGCCCAGTTTAACTGGGAGATTTCAGTGTCACTAAGACCTATGAAAGAAGTTAGTAATAGTTCTTCTTGACTATTACTGTCATCCAGATTCATGCTCTGTTCCACTGTCTTAGAGGTACTGGATGAGATCTTGATAGAGAATTGAATATTGCCTTTCCTTCTCTTGTTATTCTTATCATTCCACTGATTTATCTCAATATCATCATGGTATTGCTTATTTAGTTTCTCAGAATTATCATTTGAATTTGTTGTAGTATCTTCATCAGAACTGGATCTGGTTTGTTGTCTTGATTTCCTTTTTTTCTTGTTCTTCTTTGGTAATATCTTTCTATTTTGTTGAGTTGTTATATGGCTAGGGTCTTCATGCACCCATTCTTTTTGGTCACCAATGACTGTCGCATCAGAGTCTGATCCACTCTCATCAATGATCATCTCGGGTCTGTTTGTCTCATTCTCAATCCAATTATGAGGTTGGTTTTGTCCTACCTCACTAGTGAAGTGTTGTGGCTCAGTGGTATTAGAGTTGATTGGCATATTTAAGGGGGTGTGATCCGACACTTTATTTATGGGAGTGTAAATCGGGATCTCTTCCAACATTGTCAGTGTTGGATCAGATTGATTGAATTCTTCATGATTTGAGTCTAATTGTGTCAAGTTGTCTGGATTGTCCTCATCAACTATTTTAGAGTCCAGTGTTGAGACCATTGTTGACTTCCCTGCCTTCTTATTGCATTTATGAATCCTATTCCATTTCAAGCCACATCCATTACATATGCGAGCTTGGCAGTCTTTAATAGATTTCGTTCCAAGTAAAAAAAACATTGTGGTGGAACTCCATGGAATGTTAGGACCATCGGTGAACCTCTGGAGTAGACCACTGTGGGTATATCATTGGGGTGCACCCCTTTCTTTAATGTGATAGTGAAAGTACGTGTTGGTCAGAATGCAGCCATTAGTTCGATGGTTATATCTGTATGTTAGTCCAGTTGTTTTCCCATATTTCCCAAGCATGTTATCCAGTTCTGCTTGATCAAAATTCATCAAACAGTTCTTGATGGTGCCATTGAGTGTGATTGCTCTGTTTATATCAATTGTGCAGATGATCTTCCCATCCAAGAGTCTAATGTTATTTTTGAAACAATTTCTAGTAGACCATGAAGTAAATTCGGTAATTATATACATATCATTTTCAAAGATCATGTTGTAAAATTTCTCAATAGGAAATTTAAATAATCCTCCATTATGATTTGTTATGGCCAAAATCAGAGTTTTGTCATTGATATAGTTTGTAAAAGAATTTAGTAAGAGATCAGGGATTGAGTTATTAAATTGATTATTTATTCTTTGATATTCTTCTTCAGTAAGTTGTATTGTATTTTCTTCATTGTGAGCTTTTATTTGTTGTGATGTATTATTAATTTCTATATCAAGAAAATTCAGTATGGAGTTTTGTTGTTATTTATTGTGTTTCCATTTTCCCAGAGTTTTGTCATTGATATAGTTTGTAAAAGAATTTAGTAAGAGATCAGGGATTGAGTTATTAAATTGATTATTTATTCTTTGATATTCTTCTTCAGTAAGTTGTATTGTATTTTCTTCATTGTGAGCTTTTATTTGTTGTGATGTATTATTAATTTCTATATCAAGAAAATTCAGTATGGAGTTTTGTTGTTATTTATTGTGTTTCCATTTTCCCTTAGCTTATCACTTTCTTTTTTTAAGGACATTGGCATAGGTTTGGTTTTACTTTTATTCTTACTATTATAACTTATATCTATATTTTCATTTTGCTCTTGGTGTGGAGAAGCACTTTCTTTGATTTTTTTGTATTTAGAATCCACAGATTGACCAAGAAGCAATTTTCCATCTTTAGGTTTTTCTAGAACGATGTTATCGCTAGTAGCGCCCTCAAACGGTTTTTTAGAACGAATTGTACTAAGTGTTTTTGGTTTATTTATGTTGCTATTATTTTTATATGTGGTAGTATAGTTGCTGTGATAATTAGAATATTTATTCAAGGTTTCAGAAATCATTAATTTAGGTGCTTCTGTCTCATTTTTAATAACTTTTGAATTAGTAATGTTGTCTTCTATAACGACTTTATTGATTTCTAGCGATAGACTAGGATTTTTTTTCTCAGATTTCTTTTGCTTTTCATGAGGTTTGATACTTTGTGAATCAGAGATGTTGTAGTAATTATCATTAGAGTTAGGGAATTGTGAATTGGGTAAATTTCTAACTTGGTGGGAACTTTTTCCAGCTTTTGCAGAATTTTTGTCTATTTTGTCATTACTATTATTCAAGCACATATCGGCCAAATTACAAATATTATCGGAAAGATTTCTATTCTTGCTTTTAGCAGATTTGGGTTTTTTATCCCCTTTCATGACTTAGGATTTAATGAAAAGTCACTTACCCACTTAATAGGGCACTTGTCTCAGCTTCAACTATTATTTTTTGCGATTAAAATTTTATTCTTTGCAGGAGCTTGGAGTGGTTGTTGAAACACTATTAATCGTCACCTTTTTAAATTTTTAATTGATCTTGCACATAATTGTAGAGGTTTCAGATCGTCATCTTCTAATTAAACATAATATCTTAGATTCTATAGATGAAGTTAGTTTTAAAGAGAGGGGTGGACCTGTGAGATATCTGGAATCATATGTAGTAAGTTGTCTCATATTTGAACAAAATGTAGTTCACTATATGGCAGGTTAAAGCTTTATCTTTAATTCTTACAATTTTGCCTGCCTTTCCTTTTTTTTCATAAAGAACTTACATTTATAACCTGACTCCTATTCCAATTCTTAAAAAGGTGCCAAATAAGGATCAATGGAAATTCTAGGTCAAATTTCTTTTCTTTTTTTACTATACATATTATACAATAAATTTAAAATGCAAAAGAGTATTTTCCAGATTAAAAATTAAGATTTGAGTTTAATTGTAAATTAATTATAATCTAAAGAACATACCTATTACTTTTAAAATAGTATCAAAAATGCATTTGAATATTAGGTATAATTAACATTAAACTAAATGAATATTGAGTACAAAAAAATTTTAAAAAATGAGTAAAGTAAAACAAGCAGAAAAATCAAAAGTGACTACAAAGTCAAAATTAAAAATGATAAAGACTTTTTAAAGAAATTGAATTGGAAATTTCAAAGAGCAATATTATAAAAATATTTGCCAAGACATTGGAAATGAAATCAAGCTTGAAGAAACAAAAGCTACCTTTCAAAGGATTCAAGAGATTAAAACAAAGTTTCATTCATAAGTAGATTTGTTGAAAAATACTAATGCATAAAATATTATTAAAATAACAAAGTCAACAGAGATAGAAAGAGTAAACCAGAATAGCTATGTCACAAAGATATTCTCAATCAAGTTACTTTTGACAAAGTAATTAGCATAAAAAAGTCTTCAGTAATGAAATATAAGATTAAAGTAATTCAGATATCTTCTATAATGAATGTTTCATTTATTTAAAAAAGCTTTGCAAATTATTTAAAGTTCTATTTTAACAAAATTTATATTTGACAATGGGCAAACTATTGTACAATTTCTAACAAACTATTTACAAATAGGATTATCCTAAAAATCCAGTACAGATTGCAGCTTTACATTAAATATATATATATCTGAACACTTATTGCACATATGTGTAGAGATGATAATCTGGACCAACTGATGATTGCTGGTTTAGCATGAAATACGTATATTGGTGATTATTTATCTTTTCGACATATATGTGTTCAAGCGTATCAGTGTTATGAGATAGAGTGGAGAGTGCTGGGTCATGTGAAAGTCTGTGCTCATATACTCTATATATTATATATTACCAATAGCAATTATATATATATAATTGTAAATTTTACATTATTCAATGCTGTTTTTCTAAGGTTAGACAGTAAACCGGATTCCAAATAACACAAAAATATAAATAAGCCATTCTAGCAGCTGAAGATTTTTAACAATTGTTTCCTCAGTAATATAAATGGCTTAATATTATAATCTTGGTTTTTTTTTTATTAATCGTAATTAATTCATTTGATTTCCTAGGCCGTTCTTAACATTAAGTTATAAAATATTTATTTATAAAACACTTCTGGATAACTAACTAAATTGCTTTTAAGTTATTTATTTGGTAAATCACAAACTTGCTTATTAAGAAATCTTCAGATGCTTTAAAAATATCTTGAAATTCAATCTTAATTTAAATCTCATATTGGATACATGGACATTGAATGCACAAATCATTTTTACCATGAGAACTTTCAAAATAGTAATTTCCAAAAGCCATAACTTTTATGATCCAAGTCTAAAATTTATAGTTTGTGAATATTGGCAGCATAGCAGACCTGATCGTTTCATTTTTCTTATTTTAATGTTCAATATTTATCAATACATTGCTGTAATTGATTTTATCATAGATAAGAGATTTATTAAATACTAAAGTTTTCTTAAAAGTTTATATTAAGAGTGGCAATCAATGACAAATTATCACAAACAGTAATTAAAGTAATTTTTGCCATGATTGTTGAACCTGCCTTTAGACAAAAAACTTGCATCAAACTAATAATCACATATAGTGGATATATATTTACTGTGTATAATGTATATAATGTATTTACTAAAAATATTCTTAAATAAATATATACATTGATCTCATGGCGTTGTTCATCCGTGTGTCATGCTTACAATATGAGTTCAAATACGAGTTAGTTATAACTTGGAATAATTTTTAAGTTGCAGACAAATTTAAGATTTCTAGTTTATAAAGAATCCAGCTAACTATTCAAGATTACTCAGCAAACGGGTACCTGGCTAAACTTAATTACCATCCTTGATATTATCTTTTAATCAATAATTAAAAATTGCCCAAATTCTCAATATTCAGCAGTTGGCAACTTTAAGGATTAATAACTTCATTATTTTTTTTATGCGGAAAGCTTTTGCCCTGCAATGGATCATTTAAAAACTTGTTTTAATGTTTTATTTAAGTGTAGATTAAGCTTGTAAATTAATTACTCTTAGTAAATAAATAATAATAATTAGATGGGTGCAGTAAGAAAAATATAGCAGAATGTTTTTCCAACTTCTAATATGTAACACCTTCAGCATAAATGCTGAAAATACGTTCTAATAGAATTCTATTTTAGGTAATTGTTTATTATTCAAACGGAAGTCAATCTCCGATAATGCGCTACATCGGGGCATCGCTTTTATAACTAATTAATTAGCATACGATGCTTTGAAATAAATAAACTCGCATGTATATATTATCTGGTTAATGAGAGATGTGAGCTGATTGTCTCCAAAGGGTCTTTTATATATATATTAATTATATAATTTTATTTACCGATCCAATCTATAAAAGCAATACAGTATGCTTGGTGCAATAATGTAACTTTAAATATAAGAGGCAAACCCAAAACTCTGCATGAACTTATATGTATACATAGATTCTAATTTAATAATTAAAACACTATTTTAAATGTTGTTTTAATATTTCAGCTAGAAAAATAAATTATATTTGTATTAGTGTCAAGATCAGTGGGCTCGAAGAATTGCCTTGACTCATAATAGTCACTAGATCAAAGCTTATCTACTTATCGGATGGTCATAGATAGTTTTAAAAAATAATATTACCAATAAAAAAATGATTTTACTTGTATATTTTTAGGTATACACACACGAAAGCATATCCAACAAATTTACGTAGTTTTAAAAACTCAAATGCCATTGACCTTTCTACGAAATTGTGAGGGAAAATGTTAAACCACAACTTGAATAATTTTTAATCGCAGAAGGCGGTTTTTTTTTTAAAAAAAAGTTTCTAATGCAAATTAGAGGAAACAAAATATTGGAAAAATTAAAAAATTTTAATAGTTTGAATTTAAGCTATTTGTTTTGTTTTGTTTTTATACAAAAAACAACTCTAAAATATTAAATAAAGATTGATGATCGAAAAATAATTTGAGAGTAATAGTAGAAATTAACTAATTTATTAATAAAGGCAAAGTTTAATAATTGTGTTTGTTACCATTTACTCATTTAAGAAATATTTATTTTTATCGTACTATATATTGTGAAGAAGCATCTAACAGTTACCATACCTGAGATCTAAGTTTCGAACTCAGAATGAAATTTGAAATATTTTTAAGGTGATAGGATTTTTTCAAGTAGGTTACCAATAGTCAACCTAATTCGTCATTATTTTTAAACCTAATTCATTATCTTAATATGATTATAGTTTTTTTTAGCTAGATGATAAAACGAGAAAGTCATAAAAAACTTTTATTAATTAATTATTGAGTAAATTTGTGAGTGATTGCTTCTCTTTTATTTTTCCTCCATAAAAAAAAAAGCCAAATCTATTTAATAATCTAATTGAGGGTTGTATTTCTTTATTCATTGGAATTGTAAATTAGTATAATATAGACATCTATTTAAATAAATGACTATTCATTCCGAGATAATATTATTTCAAGAACTAAAAGTCAAAGCGGCATAGTTCAGTTCAAACGATTTTAATCGGATCAAGTGTAATCATAATCTTTAAAGTATTGATATTCATTAGACTTGTCATATAAACTATATTTTTCAGATAGTTTTTTTAGCTGTTAAACTCCTATTGACTTAAATAGAACTGAAATTTATCTGGTTTGAATGCATTATTATCCGATCCAGAAGAAATAGACCAAATGTGTACAAATGAGTTGAAACTCAACGTGACACGATACAGCATATCAATAAAAGAACATTTTATTTTCATATCTCTATCTAAGTCTATTATAACAATCATAACATATGTGAATTTTATGATGTACAAATCAACAGAATATTTTACTAGCATTGACTAATAATATCTTCTCTTTAGCACTTCTACAGAATCTTCTAAAAGACGTTTATTCATTAATTGCTTTTTTTGTTTGTATCTTTTCAAATATATAAAAGCACCATTAATTGCTTCTTTATTAGTATCTTTTCAAATAGAGAAACGCACTCTATTTGCAATAAGCTTATAGCAATTCGTGCTACACATTACATGCCTATTGTTCACTACTCTATAAAATTTGCTCAGAGATTGTATTCATACTGACCAAATCTCTAGTGAGGAAAAAAAACTTACAACAATTTTAATAGGTTGCTTACAAAAAACATTCAATGGTCTAAGTATTCACTATTTATCACTGTTTTCCATTCAAAAAGCATTTAATTAATATTTCTCAATAGTCAAAATTCAGCCCGTATTGGACTATTCATTTAAGTACTATCAAGAAAAAAATTCCCATCTAGTTTTCTCTTCCTATTTTTTCTTGAAAATAAAATAATAATAAATTTCTTCTATCCCTTTTCTATGGGAAAATATTAATACTGAAAAGAAATTTTTTTTATGTTCAATTGGAACAATACTTCTTAATATACAGACTTGAAATAGCAATAAAAAGATATTTTTGAAAAATATTTGCAATCTCTAAAGTACTATTTGATACATAGTCAGTTGTCATCTTTAGAAAATTATCTATAGAAAATATATAAAGCATTCATTACAGCATCACAACTGATCTCAACTGATTCTTTGAATTAAACATTTGAGAAAGTTGATTTACTCAAGGGTCAATACAGCAGCAACATCACATTCTTACTATTGGTATCTGACTATTCATGTATAATAAACTGCCACATAACTTCTTATGAATAAAGATAAAGATCACAATTATCCAATGATCACATAACTGTAAATTTTAAGTAGCATTTAATATCTACTTTGAAAATATATAGAATAATTAAAAATTAGTTTTTATTTATTAATCATATTTTAATTAGAGGAATTTGAACCCAGACTTCCAAGCTTTCTTTACTTATCCATTCCATCTTATGCAACTGATACACATAACCACATACATGTGAAAAAGGTAAATGAGCTCCAATATATTTCATGATGATCCGACCAACTGATGAGTGCTGGTTCAGCATGAAATACATATATTGGAGATCATTTTATCTTTTTTGACGTATATAGTCATTTTTATTGATTCTAAAAGTTGCAGTGGTTGAATAAAATGAGCTTGAAAGTCTGAGTTCGAATTCCCTCTAATTACATCTAGCTTAAAATATAAATACTATACATGTATTTAATTATTAATCATACTTTACTGTTATAAAATACCTTGGATTTTTAATTTATCAAAGTAAAAAATATATGGTTATTGACACATTATTTATTAAGTCTAATCCATACAAGAAGCATCTAGGGTGCTCCCAAGTGGTAATGATCTGGAAAATCTGAAGTATCATAACTAAGTACAATTTTTTTAGTTATTGATTATACTCCTCATTTTATATTCAAACCTATGTTAAATTTCATCTTTCTTCTTGTTTTGTTTTCTTTCATTTATTTTGCTTAATTTTTTAATGAATATTAATGTAATCAACTATAATGCAGCTGTAGGTAATTACTTATTATTTATAAAAAATATTGCTTTTTAATTTAATAATTTGTGTTGTTACATCTCTCATGTTTTAAAATAAGCAAACAACATCTGTTTATTTCTATAGGATTGTAACTACTTCTGAATTATTGTTGATAATATTCAAGGCATTTGATAAGAAAATAACTTTAAAATTGCAAACTTAAAAACCTTAGCATTTAATAGTTTTACTTTTTAATTAATTTTATAATTACCTCCCCCCCCCAAAAAAAAAAAAAAAAAAAAAAACGCATCACATTCAAAATTTTATTTTTAATTACGATTTATATAAGCTTTTCTGATACTCTATATAGTATTAATATATTAAATTTTGTTACTGTTAGAAAGTTGCAATGTAAAGTAATAATGGAAACAATTTATCAGAACTGTGAATAATAAAAAGTATTTTAAAATGCTTGAAAAAAAAGTAATAACTAATTGCTTATGTACACTAAGTTAAAAATCTTATAAAGAGGTAGATGTTAATGAAAAGGCAATAAAATCAAATAGAGGATATATCATTATAAATAAATCTAATTCACGTGATGATCATATGTTAACATGGTGTTGAAAGCACCTAATAACTACATAGTATTTATTTTATGTAACATTTCATAGTAGGAATTCAGAGATAAATATAGTTATTGTATGTAAGTATATTATCTATACAGAAACAAAATAATAATCAAAGCAATAGGGTTAGATAACTAAACTCATGGTATATTTGATCAATATTGTTGGTGTTTGTTTTACATGTTCATCCCTTAACCATCATAATCCATAAAATCTTTTTAACTATTCTTTAATAAAAACATCATATAATGCTGTTTTAAAATGAAATCATTTTTGTTATTTAGAGATTCTTTCTAAATAATGATTTGTCCCATTTTATTATAACACGTGTTAATATATATTTGTGAATAAACATTTACATTTTAAAAGAAAGAATATAAAGTGTTTTCACAATTAAAGAAAAATAATTTGTCAAACGTTGATGGGCGAGAGGTCAGCGCAACCCGCCTTACAAGCAGTTGTCCCGGGCTAGCGGGTTCGCTTCCCGGCCGATGCTATGACACATGAGAGAGTAAAAAAATAGCTCGTAGTTATATGCTCAGTGATATAATTTGTATATATATATCAAATTACACAATCGCATTAATTAATAAATTTGGATCCAATTATATGTTCAATTATATGATCAAAGTTTATTTTTACCTAATATTATAACTATTAAAAATAATTATATACAATGGTTTAATTCCGATAAAAAAAACAATAAATAGGTTAAGAAAGTGTACTAGTCATAACATGTTTAATTTTTATTAGCTTTTCGTAAACAACAACAACAAAAAAATCAAATGCAGTTTTTCAGTTTTTATAGTATCAAATTTTGGATGACCAAATTTTTTTTTTTCATCGTAAAACAAAAATTTATTTTAGTCTTTAAAACTTGCTATTTATAGAATATATATATTTAACAGAAAAAATAGCAACAAAAGATTGAAGACCATAGGACAGTTTTTAATACGTTAAAATAGTCGTGAGAAACTTGTGGTCCAGGAGTGACTGTCAGCTTTTATAATTTTCTTTATAGCACATTTAAATTTACAATTATATCAGCAAAATCAGGTGCTTTATTCAGGATACAAATGAACTCACAAATGTCTTTCAGTCATAAGGATAATAATTGTGAATAGTAGATAGATAGCTCACAATCAAGAATATTTCCTGCTGCTTTATGGTTATGATGTTAATTCATGAAAAATGAGGTATTGTTTTCAATACAAGCATTCTATTTAGCTCTTTTGTTACTTAAGTTAACGTAAGGTCATGATATCTTATATCATTGCTTATGTCTCTATAATAACAATAACAATAGGATTATGTGTCTGTGCAATCATATTTCCATCTTTTAACTACAGTTACAGGAATTCTAAATTTTTCAATTTTTTTAGCCCAAACCATCAACAATTAAAAAAACAACAACCATAATAGGTTTAATAGGCTGATAGTTCTTAATGGTAATCTTTGTTCAGAGTAGTCCAATTACTAATAAATCTTCTTGGAATTGGTTTTGAGGTAGGAGTGTCAGCTGGGCAAGGATAACATGGGTAGTTGCTCTCTTTAAGAATCCGCTGCCTATTTTGGAAATGGAAGGAATCTAGAAAATGTGCTCTCTCAACAATATTATAGGTTAAAATCCATAAAAATAATATTATCATTGGTAATGGTAAAGTAGGAGATAGTGGTAATATTAAAGGTAAGTATTATAAATCTAAGCTTTTTCTAAATGTGCCGATGTAAATTGTGTTAACTTCATTTGATATAAATTCTTCAAAACCTAAATATAGGACAACCATGGTAATTAAGGAACTGTAGAGATTTATGATTCATATATCTCCAATTAATAAAACTCAACCTTTAGAGAAAAGTTTAATAGAACAGATAAATAGTTATACTCTCCTTACAGTAGCACCATCAGTGCAAGCCAGAGTAATCAATGGATGCAAGAAGGTTTGTGCATAAAATCCCTATCTAGTCTACTCATCCAATATCCCCAGACTAGTTTCCAGCTTGTGACTTTCATCAGTGAGTAGTCTTGGATCTGAGAGCACTGCACCTATATTCCCAGACTAGTTTCCAGCTTATGGCTTTCATCAGTGAGTATCCTTGGATCTGAGGAGTGCTGCACCTAGATCTGGTACCATGTTCTCAGATCCAAGGCTACTCACTGATGAAAACCACAAGCGGGAAACTAGTCTAGAGATATTGGATGAGTAGGCACTAGATAGGGATTTTATGCCCAAACCTTCTTGCCCCCATTGATTATTCTGGCTTGCACCGGTGGTGCTACTGCATGGAGAGTTTAGCCTCTGTGTAAACAGCTTGTGTATGCATAAAAAGTGGTGATCATGTGATGTTTAGCAAATAGACAGTTATAAGTTTTTTTAAAAAGCAGATGAAGAATGTATGATATTGCATTGATTATAAAGTCTAATTTAATATCTTCTATTCTTGAAATTCAATATATCAATAAAATACTGATGGTGTTAAAACTTAATATTTCCAATGACACCTGTGTTCATTTTATTAATGTTTATAATGATTCAGAAAACTTAGAGAGAGAAAGCTTTTATTCTTTACTGATAGCATTATTGCAGTAAAACAATTAAAAGATCAAATTTTTCTTCTTGGAATCATTAATCATTAATGGATGCTTTGGTACAAATAGCAAACTTTGAACAAAAGTTTGTTGAAAACAATAGTATCAGTGCTGCAAAGTCAAGTGGTCTGTTGCTATTGAATTTTTGCATGTAAATTGATTCAGCACCCTCAAAACAATGATATTTAATAGATTTTATAGTTGCATTAAAATAGGACCCTATTATAATCATATTTACAAGAAGATAATTGATGCTCATTCTTTAGAAATATACTATAGTCATTATTTGTGCTAAATTTTAACAACTATTAAACACTAAAATTGATAAATTTGGATATTGGAATTGTCACACTGTGAAGTGGAATTTTCTTAAAGAGTGTTTGTGGATATATATAAATCTACTCTTGAGTTTATTTTAAAAAGGAATCATAATTGGCTTTCTGGTAATAATCTTATTGTTAATGACTTGACAAAAACATATGGTATAAACCTTTAAAGGCAGTTGTTGACAAGAGGGTTTAAAAATAATTTAGTGGATTACATTATAAAGAAAGTACAGAAATTCATTGATCACTGATCATTTTAAATCTTTTTTGATGCACTGAAAGCAATATGGTCCTGACAAATTGTATCACAGTCTTATTAAATCAAACAATAGCATTTTTTATATGATAAAAATATTTTGAATAGATGAAAGGAATATATTGATCATCTTTTCAATAATGGTACAGGAATTGAGATGATTATTATTAATGACATATCCATTTCATCTGATCATTTAGATTTGAACAAAGCAAAATGGCTCTTTGTAATCTTAAAAAATGGAATTACCTGGGAAAGTTTTAAAATATGATGGTGATATGTTGGTTTCAAAAATATTAAAATTTGTTAGAACTAGATGGACTCATGAAGATGTGCTACTTGATTTTAAGGATGCTTCTGTTCCTCCAATTTTTAAAAATAAAAATAAATAAATAAATTGCTGTAATAGGATTTTGTTGAATAGCTTACATTCAGTCATATATGAATAGTTTTCAGTAATTCAATATCAAGAAGCATTAGAGACATAATTTGCTGTCAAGCTAATATAAAAAAAATTTCGCATCAAAAAAATAATTTTTATATTGATTTTATTGATTTAGTTAAGGCATTCCATCCAATTAATAGAATAAATTTGTGATATTATTTAAAATTTGTTGACTGTACTTCAGAGTTTATTCATGTTATACAACTTCTATATGATGAAATGAAAAGAAATGTTATTGCTACAAGTGGAAAATCTACGGCATTTGAAATAAAAACTTATTTTAAACAAGGATGTGTATTTTTTTTAAAGTCTAGTTTTTGATTTTTATGAAGTTTTTTTTTGAAATTATTTATAGTCAACATAATGAAACAGAGAGCAAGATCCTAATTGAATGGTGGAAATTTTCAATTTAAATCACACACACACAAAAGAATATCTTCTTGGATTCTAGATTTACAGAAAGCTTGTGATTGGTCTGCTTTTACCCGTTCAAAAGATGATCTATAATCTATTTAATATTTTGAATATAACATGTACAGATTTTGGTTTTAAAATAATAATAAAATTTCAATAGTGGAAACATTTTTTTAGCAATTTTTATCTTAAATGATTATCAATTGAGAATTTAAGCTAATTTAAATAATTTGGTAATTTTTTAAAATAGAATGGTGGACTTAGATGTTGAAATGCAATGCAAATGCTGCTTTTAGTTTTGGTCAAAGTATAATTACTACTGCGACTAAATTATCTGTTTGAAAGCTGTTAATTTATTTAATTTATTAGATTAAAATGAGTCTTGGACATCCTATCGACATAACATAAAGGCATTAGAGTTTCATTTAAAAGTGCCCCTTATAATTTTAAAAATACAATGGTAGCCTCATTCGTTCATTCAATATGTTTTTTAACTTGCTAGATCTGTTACCAAATAACTCTCAAATGTAAAATCATATCTTTGTTGAATTGGACTTATGAGACGAATGAACAATACATAACTTCCTAAAAGTATGATTCGTTTACATTAAAAAGATTATCTCAAAGACATTATAAAGAAAAACAATGCTGGCTGTTTCATTGGCGAGACAAGACAGAAAATAGAAATATCAGACTACTACAATATGTTTAAATATTTTAGAGAAAAAGGTTTTCGATTTGTCAAACGTTGTTACCCGATAATTCATCGCAGCCGCCTTGCAAGCAAGTAGTTGGTTGCAGACGGTTGTGGGTTCGCGTCCCGGCCGATGCTATGACATATGAAAAAAAAGGTTTTCGATTAAAGTAAATTGAAAAACGCTTAGCAAAATATCAAATAAACGGATTTTTTTTTTATATACAGTATATAAGTAGACTTTATTAGTAACAAAATATTTACAAGAATTAGGATATTTACATTAAGAGCTTTTTACATTTAAAAAATTTTTTTTTTACTTTGCTTAGGAGGTTTTTAGAATACAGTGAATTGGAACGAGATGATTTCTGTTATTGCATAATTGATAAGCCTGTTTTATATAGGAACGTATATATGTTTCTCAAATTGATTTGTATAATCATCGCATAACTTATATATGATGTATTATTATTATGCCCCTATTTTTCAATCTTTTTCTCTTAATCTTGAAATGATTATATTCGTTTGTCATGCTGTTATTATTGATACCAACATAATAAATCGTTATTTATTCTGTACTAAGTTCAATGGTTACTTTTTTTTATTGAAGACTTCTTTTATATAAAAACCAAACAATATATATTGTAACCTAGTGTTATTGACACTTGGTTTACTTGGCATTATTTCTGCAGGAAAACAATGCTATTCTTTAAAGAAATAAAAAGATAAAATAACAATAGTAATAATTGATTAATAAAGTATGCTATTCACTCACTTTGGCATGTTTTGGGTGAATAACTAATAGATTTAATAACTCAATGTCATTTTTAAAGAGAACATGAATAATTTAATTGAGATATTAATAATTAGAGCAAATTAATATGGTATAAAAGCTAAACAGTAATTGATTTTGGATGGGTAGAGGGGAGAGTGGATGAGTGTCTTATCATAAAGCACAATAACTTCTGGTAATTTCTTTTTGTAAAAAAAAAAAATAATAATATTTAAAGAATTATACATCACTGATTGTTAATTTAATGTATTTATTATTTTTTTTATATTGTCAAATTACTTTGTAATCCAGGTAGATAATACTGAAAACTATATGATTGTAATAAGTTTTTCCTTTCTTTTGTTTATGTTATAATCAAATGATTATTTTTCTGGAAGAGGTTGCTAAAGTAAAAAAAAAATAAATATAGTCTGCTTTTAGTTTTCAAGGAAGGAACAGTGCTGAAATTTGGTAACTCAATTTTTTCATTTTATTTTGCAGAAATAAATGTAATCAAAGTAAAATTTTAATAATATAATGTGTGGCTAAAATTTTTTTTGATAAGATATCCTGATTTTCTGTGCCATCTACCTATTTAAAGACCTTTTATACTTAAAAGTTTATTGTCTCGCGCTAAAGTTCAAAAATGACAGATGTAACTAAAAGAAGCACGAAAAATTATATTATATCTAAATTAAGGAAAAGAAGCGATTTCCAAGAAAAGATTAATTATTTATTAACTTTATGTCATTTATTGATATTTTCTTGGTATAGAAAAAAAAATAATAATTGAAAAAAATATTTTGAAACCAAGGAAAATCAACTAGAAACATTTTTGCGCTCTTTCTCAATATTGTCTGCCTTTACAAGTAATGTAGTTACATACGTTAAAATATGTTTTATTCACCAAGAATTGTCTGGAAATAATAATAATGATAAATAAGATTAAATTATGCACCTGTATATATTTTTTTAAAAAAATATATATATAAGCTTTCTCAGAGTAAATATAGGAAAAGTTATATAGGGGCATTCTTACGGAGAAGTTACCGTTAAAAAAAAAATTTATAATTCCTAAAGTATGAACAAAACCAAATATCTTAGTGACTTAATGATAAAAATAAATGATATATTATATTACACATCAGTTGGAGTTAGTAAAACTTCCTATACATGTAAATCAGCTGCAGTTATTATCAGAATAATCTCGAAAAAAAATTGTGCATTTTCGTCCATAAGTAAGCTAGCTAATATGAATTGTAAGTATCGTCAATAATAAAGTAAAAAAAAAAAAGAATTGTGTATGCTTATCGTTTATCGTCAACTGTTCGTTATGTTAGAATATGTATATTTTATTTTCTATGGATCCCAAAATTGTAGCAGTTTAATTCAAGTAAGAATTAATCTTCAATTCTGCTATATTTTTCTTTACCTAATTTATTAAACGCACAAAATAAGAGAAAACTTTTATTTAAAGGAAATAATACCATGCGTTTATTGTTTTAAACTTGCTTAGTGAAATACGACTGGATAAAGCTCTTCACCTGGACCAATTGCTCAACAGAAAAACATTTTCTAATGAGAGAATATGCACTTGTTAATTAATGATTGTTTAAAACTAAGTTATAAATTATATGTATTTTTTTGTTATATCACATAGGTTAAAGTCTGTATGATCAAGTGATATTTAATAGCCTTGTAATGACACAGGTATGTTTTAATATAATTATTATAGGTTAAATTGATATTTAACACGAAAGAAAAAATCTATAAAATATGTTTTAATTATTACATACAATTGTAGGTAGAAATTTTGTATGTTAGATACGTAAAAGAAAAATATTTGGATATTTAAGGGGTAAAATAAATATTGAAAATTATCAGAAGTAACTAAAAAAAAAAAAAAAAATGCTATAACAAAATATTTCTTGTTAAAGTTTTGAAACGAATTTATACTGTATTAATTGAGGAATTTATTCCTAATTATTCTTAAATAACACATCCACTTTATTTAGTTTAAGATAGTATGCTACCAACTATTTTTGAATGTTCCTTTATTAAAATTAAAATTATTATACTTTTATTCTATGATGTCCATTGATTTCAGATGTTGATCAAAGTATACACGGTAACATAAGTTTATTATAATCAGTGTATTTACTTATCCTGCCCAGATATAGCATTGGTATATGCTTAATATTCGCATAGGTAATAATTATAATGTATTTATTTTGTGGGATGAAAAATGATCTCCCCAAAAGCTTTGTTTTCCATGAGAGGAAGATTTTAAATATAATGTTCGGGTATGTTTATAGCCCAAGTGATCGATTCTCATAGATAGGACGATCAAGAATTTATCTAGCATTTAGTATGCTTCATTCGTTTAAATCCCAGGAGAGGATTGTATTTGGTGTGTGTTCGTTGTATGCCCAAGTAAGAGGCAAGAAACCACCAAAATATTTTAATGTAGTGGATTACTTTACAGACCTTCGTGGTTATTCCATATTCCTCATGAGAAAATAAAGATAGCTCCACCATGGAAGGTGTTGATTATTGTGCTTAATTTTGAAAGTTCGGGCAAGATAAAGGTTATATTGGAGGTGTTAGTTCCTCAAGATCCACTTTAGTATAAATAGTGCGTTAGTAACTAAGATCAATATCTGTATTGTGCTGCTAAATATTGCTAGTATTTGACAAGTAAATCAAAGGAGAAAGTAATTAAAATTGCGTAATTTAAAACGCTTATTTACTGAAGGAATATTCAAATGCAATATTTAATTCTGGTTAGTAATTAAATAATACTCATATTTAAAATTATACGTATGAATAAAATTTGTATCATAACTTAAGTTAGCATTAAGTTAAATGTAAGATGGTAAGTGTAACTTCTGATAACTGGCCTATAATTAGAATAGGTTATCCCATTAAAGACCATAAACAAAGTAAATGTATTAGAAATAAATTTAATATTTTGCGTATTGCATATGATTGGATTAATCATTTTAAAAAAAAAAAAAATAGTTAGTTAATAATTTTGAATAAAAGCTTCTACAAGGTTACCAAAATTTAATAATTAATGTATTGGTAATGAAATGTACTTGTAGTTAATTAATCCATATGATTGCATACAGGAGAAGTAGTAACCTCTAGTCCATAACCAAAAGAGTATACAGATTAATATCAGTTATATTTTATATTTTTGTATTACTATGGGATTATTGAATAAATGTTCATATATTTTTTTTGTGATAATAATAAATTATAGTCTTGTTAAAATTTGTTGTAGATTCATTTTTTTTTTGTTTTTATATGCTAAATATAAGTGTTTGCACAATATTTGCAAAACCTTTTCTTGAGTCGAAATCATTTCAAACTCTTAAAAACTTAATAGACCAGAGAAATAAATTTAAGCAGATCGGATTATGTCATTATATTTTAGTTTAATGATAATTATTTATAGAGTTGAAAACTTAAGACTAAACATTCACCTTTATGTAAAAAAAAAAAAAAATGAATTTTTTTCCAAACCATTAACTTTGATTGCACATTATTCCATTCCCATTTAGTTAAATTGTCTAAGTAATAAATCTTAGTTATATGATTGTGTTGTCATGGATGATGGAAGGACACAAAAAGCACCCTTGTCTTTTTATTATTCTGACTGAGATTCTGGAAAAAAGGGCTGTGTTATTCAAAATTATACGTCATTATTGAATAGAATTATCATCTCTTTAAATAATATAGCAGTTGATATGAGAGATGAAGATACATTGAATTTAAGTAAAATAAATGTTTCCTATAGCCGACCAGAATGCCAGTCATATGCGACAACACAATACTGCCGAGCATTTCCTTACATGAAACAAAGAACCCTGAGATTAATATTATTATAATTATTTTTTAAATTAATAAGTGATCAATTATTGTTGTTATTATAATCGTGGCATGGCTTAAGAGAATTGAATGTACAATTGTATTATATGAAAAGTATTTTAGATCATATTGGAAAGTAATGGATATGTTGCTTTATTTTGGGTTGCCTTAATTTCCAACAACCTGAAAAATTAGTGTCCTTAGTGCAAACTAAACTAATAAATAATTACAGAATAAACAGAGGTTATTATTTTTATTGGGTTAGAATATATATAATCACAGAGTCCAAAAGATAGATTTGTACTTCATAATTTATTATTTTAAGGTATTGTTTAATCTTGCCTTGCTTTGTTTTTGTTTAAGAATTAACACGAGTAAAAAATTAATATTCTTTTTCTATAGCTTTCTAAAACAAATATTAATAGTTTATATTTAAACATTAAAATGATAACCGATTGTTCAAAAATATAAAGTTAGTAAACAAAAGCATTGTATATGCACATACACATAGGAATGTTCACATATAGAAAATTTATCATTCAAAAAACACGAGTATATTATATCTAGTGATAATCTCCCAGTGAATTCTCAAACGAACAATTCTTGGGTCTCATTGTGGGTAGGTATGTGTTTTAAGTTCTTTGTCTGACTGACAGATATAGTTAATAGGCGATAAAGTAAATAAAAGTAAATACAATATTGGGTGTGAGCTAATTTATGATAATAGCAAGGAAAATAGTTTACTGTTTAAGGCTTGGAGACGGTTGTTCGTTAGTAACAAGGGAATATACACATAAATGGAGGAATGTAGTGATTTAATCTGCAAGTTATGCGAGGAATGTATGAAAAATATTAGGCATATGTTAATTGAATGTAAATGTTTACAAGCAGAAAGGGTACAGTAATGAAGTTGTGGAAGAATAAATATAAACAAAGTGATTATACAGAAAGTGGGATCTTGGTTTTTATGCTAAGTTTGGAAAAAAGATAAGGGGAATCTAGATATAAAGGCCATAGAGTGAACAAAGACGATGTTGTGGAAATAGGATGGAGCAGGGTGGAGAAGAATATGGGAAAAACATAGGGTGGGGAATGGAAAGGGAAGGTGGCTAACAAGTTTCTCTAGTCATCGTGGCTGACAGATTCTTGACTCGAAAGGCCATAATGTGTCACACTGCATCTCGCCAAATTATGAATGGTGATCTGTGTAGTGATTGATTGGCATATTTATAAGCTAAAGTTTTTTTGGATCGATTCTCAGGATGAATTTTTTTTAAAAAAAAACCGCTCACATTTGTCAAATGAATGAATCTGCTATGTATGTTCATAGAGGCTATTGGATACTTAAATATTACATGACTCTCCTGAGATATTGAACAATTTGTATTATTATTGTTTAAAACGTCAGTAGTTTGCTCACTTAATACAATTTATTTTAATATTTTGTACTATGTTTATTTATATTCCACTTATCAGTTATTTTTAATTATTATTTAAAAACAACAAATTATTGCACTCTACTTTTATTTTTTGAATTTGTAAATTTTGAAACAAAAATAATTTATTTTAAAAAATTAAAAAAATTTTTTTTTTAAAAAAATAATGTCACTATTTTTTTTTATAAAAATGTTAAAATTAAAATACATGCCAACAGTAGTCAATGCAAAATAATATTTAAATAACCTCAACTTCCTCACTAAATGATCAAAGATTCTTTAATTTAAGCTTCTGAATTTTGCCAAAGGCCAGCTTCTGGTAGCAAAAAAGAAAAGCCAATGAACTAACTACAATACATGATATTGGTACGATTTATACTGAACAACAACAACAAAAGGGAAGTGGTGATAGAATGATTTACGCTGATGATAATTTTACGCCCATTAAACTTCTAATAATCTCGACTAGAAAGCGTTAATGAATATTAACTTCATTCATTTGTATAAAATAAATAAATTTTTCTTTGCAATAATGACTTGAATATTAGTAATATAAAAGAGTATCGATAATTAAAAATGTAATGCTTCTTTAAACTAATTTTATATATATCATGTATATGTTAATGTAGTAAATGAATATAAATGAATAATTAGTAAATTTCAATATCACTACCTGTATTTAGAAACACAAAGTCTGAATCAAGCAACCTAAGTAAAAGGAATCCTCTTACCTATTAATCAACAAGTTGTTAAATATATCGATTTCAAGTCTATTCTAACACGTGTAAATTTCAATAAGCTTAGATCTTAAAGCTATTAGACAAATATATTACATGTTCAATATAAAAAGAACAAATAATAAACAATCAATTTGTGCTTTAAAAAAAAACTCCAAACAGTCATTGATTTATTTTAGTATATATGTATGGTGCTTGACGCCGGTATCTAATAAGAATGTCAATGATATTTTATATATTCTTACATAAATATTATTCTTAATATATGTACTCACACACAATGCAGACCTACTGATGCTAGTAGCTTTGCTGTAGTATACATACGTATAAACTATGAAAATTTTCAGTAATTTAAATGTTACACTCTATACTGTAACGAGACAGCGTTACATCAGTATTAAATCTAGGAAGCATAGATCAGAACGGGACAAATCGATAAACACACACACACCAGCAAGCAACCTAAAACACTCGTAATTTTATTTTCGTAACTTGTAATAGTTTTCTTCCTCCCATAAATGCATTTATTAAAACACATTGATAAAATACAGACGGTAAACGTCTAATTAAATGATTAAAGCTTTCAGATAATAAAAAAAAAAAAATAATAACAAAATATAATATGCTCTCCTAAATAGTAAAATATAATTGTCAATCAAAGACACCACGGGGTATTTAAAAATGTTTATTTAGAAATATAGTTTTAGCTAGAATAAAACTTATAGAAAAGATTTGAGGAAAAGATAAAATGCTCGACTTCTAAATTTAATATAGCTTGTATTGTTCTGGTAAAACACACGCACACACGCATGCATCCGAGGTGTGAAGGATAAGGTTGGTTGAGTGAGATTGCAAAATGAGATTGTCTCAAAATAAATATTGCCTTTAGCACAAAGAGTGAGTGCACGGATACCTCAAACGCGGACCTGAACGACAACTCCAGGAACAGGGAACTCTGGGGGGAGATTGGATCCCAAGATAAGGATCAACCTTTATAAATACCAGTCAAAACCTATTCAATGGTCGATCCAATTCGTGTGCTACGGGGATCCAGTTTTGTTTTCCGATTCTGGGTATTCCGAGTTATCACCTGCTCATTTTATTCCGATGCGTATGTTTTTTTTTAACTATAGAGTTGTTCTGAATTAGCTTGATTTATTCCTCAGTATTTAAAATGATCATTATGAAATTAATACCAAGAGCGTCGATTGTCATGAGGGGCTAATAAACCCTTCAGCGATTGATCGGCGCTCCGCTACTGAAATATCTCCAAAGCTATGAAAGTTCGATAACATCGTCGTGTGAAGTTAATGCTCCTAATAATAGTAATGTTCCGTGAAATACCCAAACTCGACCAGACCAATCGATATTCGTTGTAAACCAGCAAATCACTCCAGCATGGAAAGCATCACCTGCGTTCAAATCCTCGTAACACTTGAAGCAGCGGAAAACCAAATCAAATCCTAGAAAAATATGTTTTATATTATGTTCACTCACTCAATTTATAAACTCGTCAGGCAATCTCATAATTAACCAACATAAATTTGCTCAAACAAATCTTAAAACTTTCCTCATCATGATAATTTATCTTTGTAATAGAACTTTGTAAACATGAACTTTGAACTTAAGTGAATCTAAGGAAAGATAAGATATTTTTCTCAAATAGAAAGGAACTTTATCTCGATAATCACATTATGTTATGTTTAATTATGATTCTCTGTGAGCGTGAATGTATGTGCGCGTGTGTAATAAACCAATTAATAATGTTTTCTTTTCATACTTAATAAATTTGTTCAATATCTAATCAAGTCGAGCATTCTCAAATCTTTTCACACACACTCAAAACCGTAGTTTATTATTCTTTAATGACTTATCTTTGAAGTATATTTAGTTAAATTTAATTTTCGTTTCAATTTATTTACTTTATTAATTATGTCAACATCGTGCCGTAAGTCACGATGTTTCTTATTTAACCTTAGTTAAGATAGATTTAAGAGCGGGCGGGTCTATAATCAATCGAAGTAAACGTCAAATAATTATGTTATATATGATATATCGGGGGATGAACTTGTAAGCCTAGTGTTCGGGCGTAAACGAACCACCTCATTGGTCAGTGACAACCAATAAATGAATCTTATGCTGCAGTCGACTAATTAGAAAACCAAGCTGATTTTTCATTGGCGGACAATGCGTCTTTTCCGGGAGGAGTCATCCTCGAAACAATCATGTAACGGCCTTGAGAAATCTTAGTGGTCCATGCTGGGAGTTTTGAGCTAGTGGGTGGGATTAGACTTCGAAATCGTTTGACATGATGTAAGGTGATGCGAGTAATTAAAATCCACTTAAATAATCGTATCTGGCGCCCCCTTGTGTGGATAGTGAATAACTGTCGATATGAGAAAATAAATAAAGCCTTACGCTGTGTCATGTTTATTTCGAAGCCCGTAATCTCGGGGAGATAGGCGGCCGGTTACATTGGCGCTTCCAACGTGAGGCTAGTATAAATGACGCTTCTAAACATAAAGATAAAGCAAATCTAGATACTAGCAAAAGCGGCCGAACCTGGGAGAAGACGCGGAAACGTTTATGTAAACAAAAGCTAAAAAAAAAAAAAAATAAAAAATAAACAAACGGAACAAAATCGCGGCGATTCTTAACATCGCAAATATGTAAACAAAACATCGGGAACCGGAGCAAAATAAACAAATAAATAAAACATAGCAGGAGATAAGGGAGCGGACGCCGATCGGTCGCTGTCACCATAAAACGAATAAAATCAAAAGTAAAAAGAACCACATTCCTGTAAACAGTAGTGACAAAGGTAGAATAGGTCAAAGATAAAATAAATATTAAATCATGGAAGAAGAGACAAATGAAAGCATGTGGGAACAGACGGGAGAAAGTCCCATCCAATTCAAAAAACAGGATACGCAGAATGAAGGGGATATCAAAACCCTAATAAGGATGATGACGCAAATGATGGCCGAAATGAGGGAAGATAGAGAAGAGCGGAGAAGAGAGAGGGAAGAGTTTAGAGAGGAAATGAGGCAACTACTCGGGGGAAAGGAAAGGAAGCCAGAAGAGGACAAAGGGGAGGAGAGTAGTTTAACCCAAGTTAAGGAAGAGTTAACTCAGAACGCGTTGGAGACGGACAGAATGAAGGCAGACCTGAGGGAGCTAAAGGAGAAAGTTGAGATCCTAACGGAGGACGTAGGAAAGAGCGAGAGACATCAGGATGTGATAAAAGAAGCGATCAGGCAGACTGAGGAGGTGTGTCATGAAATAAGGCAACAACAGGACGAGGTCCGAGAGACAATGGGGGAGTGGGGACAGAGAATTCAAAGGATCGAAGCCGACCAGGGGCATGGGAATATGAGTAGAAGGATGGAAGAGATGGAGAAGAGATGGGAAAGGCAGATGGCGCAACGGGACACAAGCCATGTATGGGCGGAAAAACAGATGAAAATCGAAATATTTAGGGCCGGGATGAACGAAAACCCAATGGACCACCTCGAAAGCATCAGGAATCTGTTTCGAGAGCCGACGGAGAGAGAACCAGACCGAGTAAATATTGCAAGCGGCTACCTACAGGGCCCAGCGAGAGACTGGTGGAGGACGCTGGAGTTTAAACCCCGGTCATACGAGGAGTACAAGGAAGAAGTCTTACGATGTTTCTGGAACACGGCACGCCAGGAGGGGACGTATTTTCGAATCACCCGGGAGAAATATGGGGGAAGGCCCAATGAGACGGCCACACAATTTTATTATAGGCAGGTGGCGAGCCTTCAACAATTGCCTGCGTACCCTATGACAGAGACGCAGATCATATCGATAATCAGACACAATATGCCGACCACCCTTAGACACATGATGCTGGGAAGGGATTGCAAAGGAATCCATGAAATGGGGGAATTGGTCGCGAAATTCGAACAAGAAGAGGGAATAGGCGGGCCGATGGAGGGGTCTAGAAATGAACAACCCAGAAAACGGGTACCACCGGACCGGTACTAGTTAATAGGACGGAGGGAAAACGAGTTGACGACCAGGGATAGCATAAGGACAATATTCAAGGGAACGCACAGGGGAAATAGATGCCACAAACCGGGAATGACCTAGGACATGAATCGGAATATGACATTGGACACGAAAAAAAAAAAAAAAAGAGGAAAAAAGGGGGGATGACTAACCCCAGCCTTGGGAATAACACCGAACAGATCAAACGATCGCAAAGCAGCCTCTAGCCTATAGAGCCAACGTGTTGGCGGATAGACCGAAGAGTACCCTGCAAATCCAGGAGATGGCTGGCACATGACGGGCTCAACCTCAGTGCGGGAAATCACATAAACCATTTCGTCAGAGTTCGTGCTAGCTCACTTCCCAAACGTTGTTATTGCTGGGCGAGGCAGACTTTCCGAAACTGTAGATCGAGATCAATCGTATTCTGTATCGGGGACCTCGGAAAAGTCCATCCCCATACCTCCCGTTAGGGATGCACGAGACCCATTGGCCATAGTCGTCAATCGTGACATACCCTAGATTACCAAATAGTGTTATTGTATTTCTTCCGTTAAGAGTCGTTTAAAGAGGAAGTCTGACCGCCGAGCACATTATTCAAATTTTAAGGGAAGGCGGAGCCGCAGACAAACGGCCGGAATAGCCGTCATAAGGGGAACAGTATCGTACGAAGGAAAAGGGGACGTTGGGTCGATTCGTTGGACGCTACACACCAAAAGAAAAAAAAAAGGATTAAGGGAACATGTAATGCCAGAGGGCGGAATAGTCTGGCCTCACACAGAGCTAAAACCCGCAGCATCGGATTTTACTCTACACCGGGCGGGGAGATATGTAACGAGACAGCGTTACATCAGTATTAAATCTAGGAAGCATAGATCAGAACGGGACAAATCGATAAACACACACACACCAGCAAGCAACCTAAAACACTCGTAATTTTATTTTCGTAACTTGTAATAGTTTTCTTCCTCCCATAAATGCATTTATTAAAACACATTGATAAAATACAGACGGTAAACATCTAATTAAATAATTAAAGCTTTCAGATAATAAAAAATAATAATAAAATATAATATGCTCTCCTAAATGGTAAAATATAATTGTCAATCAAAGACACCACGGGGTATTTAAAAATGTTTATTTAGAAATATAGTTTTAGCTAGAATAAAACTTATAGAAAAGATTTGAGGAAAAGATAAAATGCTCGACTTCTAAATTTAATATAGCTTGTATTGTTCTGGTAAAACACACGCACACACGCATGCATCCGAGGTGTGAAGGATAAGGTTGGTTGAGTGAGATTGCAAAATGAGATTGTCTCAAAATAAATATTGCCTTTAGCACAAAGAGTGAGTGCACGGATACCTCAAACGCGGACCTGAACGACAACTCCAGGAACAGGGAACTCTGGGGGGAGATTGGATCCCAAGATAAGGATCAACCTTTATAAATACCAGTCAAAACCTATTCAATGGTCGATCCAATTCGATTGATACGGGGATCCAGTTTTGTTTTCCGATTCTGGGTATTCCGAGTTATCACCTGCTCATTTTATTCCGATGCGTATGTTTTTTTTTAACTATAGAGTTGTTCTGAATTAGCTTGATTTATTCCTCAGTATTTAAAATGATCATTATGAAATTAATACCAAGAGCGTCGATTGTCATGAGGGGCTAATAAACCCTTCAGCGATTGATCGGCGCTCCGCTACTGAAATATCTCCAAAGCTATGAAAGTTCGATAACATCGTCGTGTGAAGTTAATGCTCCTAATAATAGTAATGTTCCGTGAAATACCCAAACTCGACCAGACCAATCGATATTCGTTGTAAACCAGCAAATCACTCCAGCATGGAAAGCATCACCTGCGTTCAAATCCTCGTAACACTTGAAGCAGCGGAAAACCAAATCAAATCCTAGGTAAATAGGTTTTATATTATGTTCACTCACTCAATTTATAAACTCGTCAGGCAATCTCATAATTAACCAACATAAATTTGCTCAAACAAATCTTAAAACTTTCCTCATCATGATAATTTATCTTTGTAATAGAACTTTGTAAACATGAACTTTGAACTTAAGTGAATCTAAGGAAAGATAAGATATTTTTCTCAAATAGAAAGGAACTTTATCTCGATAATCACATTATGTTATGTTTAATTATGATTCTCTGTGAGCGTGAATGTATGTGCGCGTGTGTAATAAACCAATTAATAATGTTTTCTTTTCATACTTAATAAATTTGTTCAATATCTAATCAAGTCGAGCATTCTCAAATCTTTTCACACACACTCAAAACCGTAGTTTATTATTCTTTAATGACTTATCTTTGAAGTATATTTAGTTAAATTTAATTTTCGTTTCAATTTATTTACTTTATTAATTATGTCAACATCGTGCCGTAAGTCACGATGTTTCTTATTTAACCTTAGTTAAGATAGATTTAAGAGCGGGCGGGTCTATAATCAATCGAAGTAAACGTCAAATAATTATGTTATATATGATATATCGGGGGGATGAACTTGTAAGCCTAGTGTTCGGGGCGTAAACGAACCACCTCATTGGTCAGTGACAACCAATAAATGAATCTTATGCTGCAGTCGACTAATTAGAAAACCAAGCTGATTTTTCATTGGCGGACAATGCGTCTTTTCCGGGAGGAGTCGTCCTCGAAACAATCATGTAACGGCCTTGAGAAATCTTAGTGGTCCATGCTGGGAGTTTTGAGCTAGTGGGTGGGATTAGACTTCGAAATCGTTTTGACATGATGTAAGGTGATGCGAGTAATTAAAATCCACTTAAATAATCGTATCTGGCGCCCCCTTGTGTGGATAGTGAATAACTGTCGATATGAGAAAATAAATAAAGCCTTACGCTGTGTCATGTTTATTTCGAAGCCCGTAATCTCGGGAAGATAGGCGGCCGGTTACAATACAAAATTATAAAAATACATTTTAAAAAGGGAGAACATCTACATAATATTAAATATAATTTTAAAAGTACAGAGCATCCTTTTCAAAGGCAAACATTTGCTTTTGAAAAGGATACTCCACCAAAAATACACATATTTAATATTGTTTATATTTTCTACGTTGCCTTTTAAAAGAGTACTCTGAACTTTTAAAAGATTATATTCAATTTTGTTTAAATTCTCTTGTTTAAGAAACATTGTTATAATTACATATATATATAATATCAAATAATATAAGTATAATAAAACAATCCACTAGAATAAAACTACAAAATTTTAAAAAATGCCTATATAAAATTGAAGATTAATATCCTTTGCTATTGCCAGCTTCGGCGTATTCCGCCATCTTAAGTAGCAAAATAAAAAATTATCACAAATAAATTTTTCTAAAACAGCATAATTTATGCTGCTACTTAAGATGGCGCAACACACCGAAGCTGGCTATAGCAAAGAATATTAATCTTCAATTTTATATAGGCATTTTTTAAAATTATGTAGTTTTATTCTAGTGGATTGTTTTTTATATATATATAATGGATAATGTATATATACATGGTACTATTTCAGTAACATCACACGTAGCTTTAGCTTTTCTTCTTCTAACGGAGGAATACAATAGTAAACTTATAAGAGCAGCGATAACAAAATATTACTTATTCACAATCATGATCTCTGCATGAATGAACCACAACTGAAGCTTATTTGAACATTTTGGAGGATACATAAATCTGTCCCAGTGAAAAGATGACTTGTTTTCTCTCCAATCTACCAGCAGTTCTAGCTCTGAATTAATTCATCTGTTATATGAAGATATAATTTACCTATTTACCACTGAAAATTTAAAGTATTTAACATATCTGGCCACAAGTTACAACGTGAAATGTGTCAGCGTGTTTCGTAACTTTGTAGATCATATTCAATTATTGCCATGTGCAAATCATCGAAAACAGTCTGCAACTTGTGACTTCACTGCAATTCACAGTTTGGATTATTTTAAACATTTCATAACAGTTTTGCTCTATGTGAAACAGAATTTATTGCTAGCATACAAAACACACTGCCACATCTCATGTCAAACTCAAGATCCAGATAGGTCAATGTTTTAAAAGTTTAGTGGTAAATAGATAAATTATGCTGCTACTTAATCCATGCATTGATTCATAGATGACACTGCAGTCAGCTTAGAGAAAGATCAGTTGCAATCATCAATCTCCTTTATACTAGGATACATTGAGATGCAGGGGGACACATCATAATGTGAAACATGGATTTGAGTGATGGCTAATATCTTCTACGGACATGTCTCAGTGACCTTAAAGCTTTTCTCTATGAGGAATGGTTTAATATTTTTTTAACACTGTTCAAATGTTAAATTTTTTTTTTCTACATAGAATACACACAAAGTGTATGCAAGAAGAAGTCATATTAAATAATATTATTACAGATGTTTCCTCTTTTTTTTATATCAAATCTCTGCAATTATACAATTCTTCAAACATCCATTAAGTTACTTTATTTTTGAATATATACTATAATTGAACCGCAATTATTTCACTTAAAGGGGATATTTGATTCTGATCTTTAATGTATTAGGCCTATTTTAGAATTAATAAAAAGAAGTCTAGAGATTAAAGCTTTTGTCATATATTTTATGTAGGCCATTTAATTTACCGTTTTGAAGGTAGATTAACTAGTCATTAGAATACTATAATCAAGCAATAATCATCTCTGGGAGTTGTTTATCATCCTCTTGAAGCGTATAATTAATATTTAAATCTACATTATACACTTTAATTAATGAAACTCTGTTTACATTTAGAATTTGTAAATATTTCAAAATATCCAGACAGATTAAGTGTATTTATATTACTAGCGATAATTCAAAATAAAATTCTTTTTTATTTATTGTATAAAATAAATTATATTTTCATAATTACTTTATCTAAATACAAATATAAATTGTTTGTAGCAGCAATCTAGCAGTAGAGAAATGAATGAAGGAAATAAAGATGAAAAAAAAATAAGAAAAAGCTTATGAAATAGTCAGGTTTTTTTTTTTTGTTTCCGATGAACCTTATTCACTGAAAACCGGTTTAAATATGTAATTTTCGTATTTGCGCTCAACTCAGTAAATTATGATATGTTTATGCATCAAAGTGAATTGGATTAAACAAAAAATAATCTCAGAACTTTTAGTCCTTGAATCGGTCATTTATTGCCACACAAAATCTTGTTAGGGTAAGCGATAAACGTATTACCATCTCCATCTAGATGTGATTTGAACCTGTTTGTTTTTAAATAGGCACAATTGTTTATTTAGCGATAGATGTTTGGTTTTAAATACATAAATTTGGTTTAGTTAATATTAATATACTTAGTTCACTTTTGGTTTTTTATACGACATTCTTTTGTGGTATTTATTTATGATGTTTGTAAAATGAAAATAAATTTCTTAATCTCTACTGTAATCTGAAAATAAATTTCTTATATCGTACTTTAAAGTAAATAAACATTTATATTTTTAAAATAAAAAAAATAGTTAAAATAAACAAACAAATATATTAATAATTTTTATTAGTCATTCATTAGACTACAGATTATCCAATAATGAATAATATTTTTGTAGAGTAATTTTCACTACATCACCCTCCACAAAGTGTTAAAAGTGAATAGAAACCAGTCCCAATCTAACGTGAGAGTGGTGTAGTCAAAATTACATTACAGAAATATTCAAAACAAGCAAACAGTTTGCACTATATTTTGTTATTTAATTATTTCTTGTTTAGACATTACTAATATTTTAACTTATAACAGAGAACAATATAAGGTTAAAAGCTTAATTTTAGATTTTTGTGAATTCATTTTTTAAGAGAATCAAAATAGTAGTATAAATGTTATGTCTGATTAATATATATATATATTAACGGGAAGTACCATAAATTAATAATTTGTACCAACTGATGTGTGCTGGTTGAGCACAAAATACATATATTGGTGATTATTTATCTTTTCTACATGTATGTGGTCATGTATATCAGTAGTATGAGATAGTGTGGATAATTGAAGGTTGCTTGAAAGTCTAAGTTCAAATCCCCTAGATTGAAAACAAATAAGTAAATTTGATTTTTTTGTTGTTGTTATTGTACCATATCAAAAGAAGATACTTTATTTAAGTAAATCAAAGTCTTCACCACATCAACTTACCATTCTCTTGTCCTAGAATTTGAATCTAGATAAATTTCAAACTTTATTTGTTTCTTTTAGGAGGTTTTATTTATTTATTTATTGAAGTAGTTATCTAAGTATGTGTGCCTGCCTTTCACAAATTTTTTGCTAAATGAATATCTAGCTACTATTAATTACAAGTAAATGTTTTATGATCTTCTGGATTACTTAAATGGATGATGATAATGATGAGCTTTTTATAAAGCATATTTACCTCTTTTTATAAAGAATAAAATAAGGTTTTCAATAAATGCTCTTTTGAAAACTTGAATTAAACAAGTATCTATGTAGCCATTGCTAATTAAAAAATATTAGTGCTCTAAGAACATTTGTTTAAAAAATTCTAGCAATTTAATATAATTCAATATAAATCAATGGCTAACTAAGTATAGTTCTACTTTTTGAATATCAAACTGAGGCACTGATTTTCAATTTTTTGCTTGAGAATTTATCATTCCAACACTACAGTAAACCATACAAGCAGAATGATTACTTGCTCCAAAATTCATGCGACATTTGGAAAAAATGGAAATGATGAATTGAGCTTAGATCCAGAATTATAATAGTCTCTATCATTAGCTATAACAAAACAGGGTAAAATGGAATAGCTATTACTTTGGAGATTCTGTAACATTTTAGTATCAATCCAGAAATCCTTATAACTCTGAGTGAGTCATACTTACGCACTAAAGTGACCAAAGCAACTAATGTTAGTTTTTGAAAATAATATAATATTCCACAGATACTTATTTTAGATTATGGCAAACCAATAATATATTTATATAAACTTGAAAATCAAATTATTGGAAGTTAGATATTCAATCAATTATAAGTTTGAACATGTTTTTTTTTTTTACTGTTTATAAAAGTGTACATGTAAAATAAATAAAAATAATAATCAATTGGCTTTATTAGTCGGGAATTCATTAACAATCCGCAGATCTTAAGTTCTAGAGTTTGCCAAGCTATTACTACAATAAATCACGTTGAGAAAATGAATAATAATAATAATAATAATAATAATAATGATGATGATGATGATGATGATGATGAAAGGATCTTATTGTACTGTAATAAGAAAATAACTCCTAAACAAGAGTAAAATCTCTACCTTCATTCTTTTTTAATTGAAATATAAATAATAATGCCGATAATATGAAAATAATGCATTTGGTTTTTTTAATATAGATAGAGAATGTGCTCCCATTTCAAAAAAGTAATATACAGTATATACATTACACAAGCGTGTACGCTCAGATATATTTTATTAATCGGATCCTCTAATTTACATTAACATATACATGAATATTCAAATAGAACATATAATTTCTCTAGATTTTAAAATCCCTTATTTCTTCGATCTAAATAAAAATCAGAAAGTGAAATAAACAAATTTTGTTGAAACAATATTTTTTAAGCTTTTGAAATGCATATAGTCCCTGCTTTTTATTAGGTCATATGTAATTATTTCTTTACATCCAACTTTTCTACGTAAGCTGTGGCATATTGATATAACTACCTAATAGGATGCTTATTATATAACAGCATTAACACTTAATTGACATCTATAGTAATTAAATTTGTTAATGATTACCATCTTTTTAATACATTTTTTTTTCCACGTCTAAGAATACTAAATAAACTCTTTACATCATTAAAATGTATATTCTGATAAAACTGGAATTCAAAAAATATTCTTAGATTATGCTTAAATACTATTAAATAAAATTGTTATTACATAAGCAGAATATATAATTTTAATGTAGTAGTTTATATATATAATAAACTTTAATAGCAAATTATATACAAGTATTAATATATACATGAGAAAAAAAGAACTGTCATGTCATATGATACTAAACTTATGAAAATATAAGCATTGCAACTGGTATTTAAGGGCAGATGAAGAATGATTCAGTTTACGTGGATGAACATGTAATTTATATGCTTCATATAGAACCGCACCGAAGGATAAACTTTCTTTACTTACTGACAACATAGCGAACTGGATTTAATTAAAGTAATGTATAACTCAGAAAAATGTCATCCCCTCAAATTTTGCTCATAATAGTTCTAGGTAAGAATTTGAAAGCATTTTTTTAAAAAAGTTGCATTTTTTTGTTGTCAAAAATTATAGAGCTGGAAGCAAGCCACATGATTCTGAGAGTATGAATAATTACAGTAGTGTTATATGGATATATTTGTTTCAAGCAGTTGCTTAAAAATAATTATACCCTTGTGAAATAGAAATTGATACAAAGATGAGAAATATGAACAGGTTCGAAAGATGTTTTATATCTTCTTACACAAGACACTTGTGGGATCCAAATTTAATTTAAATCGGCTAGGGGGGAAAGTTTTGGTAGGAATTATATCTAATAATAAGTTAAACAAAAATTTCAACCTTGACTAAGGTACATCCACATTTTGAAATTTGGTTCAAGTCTTGGTAAATGTCAAGGTTGATCATAGATATCTATTAAAGATATATAATTTTTTTCAAATCTCTGATGAGCCACCAACTAAAAATTTGATATTATAATGGTTCAGAACAGTAGTGTGCAACCCGTGGATATAAAAAATGTTGAGGGGGGGGGGTGTCGCAAAATTTTTAAGAAACTTTCTTAAGTTTTGGATAATTACAAGTTGCTGTTGTTTTTTAAAAAAAAGAATTTATTTTTTCAATATAGATAAAAATGACATGAAAATAAATTATTTTTGTATGTCCTCATTATTTTTTTCTTATAAGTTTACGATATTTTTTAAAAAATTCATTTTAAATCGTATGTGCTTAATATTAAAATATTAGGAAATATAAATTTATATATTAATTAAAAACTACTATCTCGTTATTATAAGTATTTTTCCATACTCATTTTTATAATTTAGATATGGTAAAAACAAGGAATGAGTCACTTCATTTTGCACGATAGGAGTCACAATCATGGTCGTGTCAAATTTTCATCCAAGGAAGGGGGCACAAGAGTAAAAAAGTTGTGCACAACTGGTCCAGAATATCTCTATGTTGCATAGTCTGATCAGTAAAAATGAATGACCTGCATATAGAAGTAAAGCAACCAATATTTGTAGGTGATGTGGCTTTTAAGATTAGGCTAACTAAGGTTGCAATGTATATTTTGGCTGTAATATAGGAGACAAATAATTGAGAACATATTAGATTAAGATCCTCTTTACAATTAGGAAAACAAAGAGTTGATAGAAATGTGATGTATGATTTTGTTATAAACAATATTTTTAACAGTAGTCCTTAAAAGATGCATACATGAATCATAGTAAGCAAATATACCTTCCAGAATAGCATTAACAGTATAAACTTTTACTATAGGATAAAACACTTTTGAATAGAAAGCTTTTATTGTTGTATTGAGCTTACTGAAAATGAGGTGATTCAGATGATGACTTTATTGGGTCATAGATAAATTGATAAGAATTCCAAGAAAAGATGAGTAAATTCTTGTGAAGAATGAAAGTAATTTTCAACCTATAGATAACTGCTATGTGGATGACTTACAAAATTGTATTATGGATTCTGTTAGTGTTGGAATTTGTTCAGAATATGAAAAACAAAAGAATTTCTGAAAGCCTCTGAAGATGATCAAGACATTATTAATGAAGAATATCATATTAACAGCAGTTCCAAGATGATGGAAAAAAAATTTTCTATGCATTGCTCAATTTATATAATCATAGGGTTTATATATATATTGTAACCTTATATTTTAGTGTAAAATATAAAGATTGATAGAACTGATATAAAAATTTCTCTGTCTTCTTTTTGGTGATTTGATTGCCTTGGTTTGCATTTTGAACAGACTATCTACTTGCATTCAAGATAATTTATTGGTGAAAATAAGTAATATTTTGCCTTGCTTATTGCTGTATTATTTTAATGTATTTAAAATTGCTCCTTTTCCATTCACTGATTTGGGTCAAATATGTTTAACTTGCAAGAAATTAACAGCACACATCAAGTTTAGTAAAATGTGATTAAAAATAATAATAATAATAATTCTTATTTATTGAAAATAATCTTAGAAATTATTTTCATTTAAATTCAAAAGCCATTTGTTTAATTAATTTTTAATTATTAGATAAAAATATAATAAATTCACGTGTGCATTTCAGTGAGCATCTCAGGGAAAGTCAGCATTCGTGGTTATTATTTTAAAAAAAAATGATGTAAGAATGGAATATAAGCAAAATATGTTAAGCATATTTTTAAAAAATAATTAATAAGCAAACGGATTAACCAAGAATTTTCATAAGAATTTAAACATAAAATGGTGATATTTAGTAATAGTATGAGTTGCTAGATTTAAAGGATCTGTTCAAGTCTGCTGACCAAGTGAATCATGAATCAAATCACTAATAATTTTCTCAATATCTACATTTGAAAATATGTCGAAATGCTTAAGTTTAAAAGTAGAATTAATTGCAGAAGTCAGTATGTTTTGGAATATTTTATTACATTCAAACTGGCAACATTAAATATTTTAATTGCAGAAGTTTTTCGGATATGAAAACTTTATTTTTAAAAAAGAAGAGGTTTAAAATCAAATTTAAATGTTAAATTTTATTGAAATGCTGTTTTAATATTTCTGCTTATCATTTAAATAATAAAAAATTGACTATCTTATCTGAATGTATACTGCCAGTAATGTATTTACTATTTAATTTGTTTACTACTTGAATAATAATAACAGCCTTTAAACGATGAACTAAAACTACTTTCTGATTTCTATCGCCAATGTTGATTTGTTAAATTATTTTGTTCTGATTGTTATTCCCAGATTTAAATGTGGATAGATAAATTAATATAGCCTGGATATCATAAGCTTGGAACAATGCTATATAAAAATGTAGAATTTAATAACTTATGAAGAACATTTTCATTTAAATTCTACATGTCATGCTTCTGGAATTATCTCATAGTCATGGAGCCATGTAAAATTCATTAATTTAAAAGTGCTTATAATAACTAGAATAAACGGATATAATCACATCTATTATAATTATTACTTTGTGTAATGTGTATTTATTGTTCAAGACATTTTTACATTGACTTCACAGATAATATTTAGTATTCTAAAACTGGTGTACACTTTAATTTATGTATTTAAGTAATAATGAATTAATTTTAATTTTTATTGTTATATGAACTTATATGTGAGGTTCATGATTTATATTTTTATTATGTTTAAATTAAATTCATGGGATTGAATAAAATATTTATTCAAGGGAATAGCGCTTGTGGAAAAAGCTTGAGAATTACTAATAAATTTATGATGTGTGTCAACCTCTTATGAAGTGTCTTATGAGTCTTTCCAGAGTTCTGTTTCTATACTCATGTCACTTGTATTACATTGTTATTATGTTTACATTTTAAGCAAGATAAATCGGTATATTACTTGTCCTTATTATTGAAACACTTTTCATTATGTATGAACCTACATCTGCTAAAATGCTGGTGTTTTTCTGAATTGTCAGAATAACTGAGGAAGATGATTTTTGCACTTTAAATATGAAGTAAATATTAATATTGCTTTACAATGTTAAATGGTATTAGTTTGTACTGGTGGTTAATCCGCGGATTAATTAGTTGCCACTTTTTGTATTTTTATACTCATTCTTGTGCTGGTGGTTAATCAGTGGAATTGTGTAATTATATTTGATGCTTCATGGTGGTGTATAAACCCACAGAGCACTCAGTGTTGTATCATTCCTATGTGTAGATGAATGCATCCACAGGAATATCACTTTACTTCATAAATGTAAGTTTGGGCAAAGTATTTTATATTATTATGCTAAAATCATTTTCTTCCATTTATAAGTATAACTTATAAGTTGAGTCATGAAGTGTAACAGGGCATCTTATCTAAATTATCTTCATGATGATTAACCGTTTGTTAATTAATATTTTATCTGAACTGAAGTTTGAATTTTCACTTTGGTTTAGCCTTGCATTTTAGCTAATTCCTGCAAATATAATATTATTTATTATATTATTATAGGTCTATAGTATATGTTTTTTTGTTCTGGAACTGACACATTGGGTATTTCATGATTTGATGTTGAATTTCAGTATAGTTTCCTCAAGGCAGAAATTAGATCAAATTATAATAAATGTATAATTAGGCATTTATAAAACTGTGCCTCTGTGCCTATGATATATTTAGTGAAGAGAACAAATGGAATGATATTTTATTTATTTATTTTATTTATTTGTTTATTTATGTATTTATTTATTATATTAAACATCCTACATCAATTATTTGTTAATCATAAAATTGTAAATAAATATTGACTTATAATTAAACTTACTGTGTCGTTGCTATTTGTCATTCATAAAACCAGAAATCCTATATCTTGAATAGAGCATACATTGGAGTACATACTGTTGTCAGAATGATATAAGAGTTTTAGTAATATTCTGAAAAAACATTTGAATGCTTTTGTCCTTGGTAGTTTATGATGTGTAAGGTACAATAAAATCCCATTTGCCTTTTCCATCACTTTAGCTTTGCGTTGTTGATTCTAATACATGATACAAAATTGATTGATTTTATAAACTTATAAACAGATTTACCAGCTATGATATGATTGAATTTATTTGCTTAATGTTATAATTGTCAATCATCAATATAACAAGAATCTCACTGCTATTTATTAAATTATAAATTTAAATTTATAAGGAAAGAACCCAAGTTTTCTATGCTTATTATTATTGCAAAGCTCATACCTAGACTACCATTTGAACCCAAATCATATATGCCATTTTAAAATTCATAATCTTTAATAGTTTCACAAATTATACCATCTTGTCCATGGTCATCCATAAGGTCTCATGCAATGAAAAATCGCAGATTAAAGTTTTGAAGAATAATAAAATTACATACTTATAATTTGTCTAATGTACATTCATATACTGCTATGATGGGTCTTCATGGTGTACCCTGGCTGCGACCAGATTAAATCATGACAATTTCATGTTATATCATTAATTTTGTTTGTTGTGATGTGCTCAAGATTTTGGTTACAGTTTTTGGCTGCCTAACAATTGGGGCATTTGGTTACAAGATTTTTGGTTACAATATATATATATAGTAAATAATGGTCATGCAAGTGGTGAACCTTGTTAAATACCTCACCTTGATATAAAAAATGAAATGCACGTGCAAGTTTTAAGCCTAACTGATCTGTTTGTAAAATAATTTTTATGACAGTGGTTAGATGTGTATGCCTAGACAGATACTTACTTAACAAGCTAAACAAGTATCCCTAGTTTACTAGATCAAAAGCAGTCTTAAAATAAATTTGGTATGTGACATAATTTGTTAATTTATACTCTTTTGCAAACTATTAATTCTTATATTAAAAAATAGCTTGAGATGCAGCAGATTTTGTTTTATTGTTTAAGAATAGTTCTTGCAAATATTTTTTGATCAGCATCCTCCAGTGAGATGAGTCATGAGTCACAAGTCATTCACTGAGGAATATAAAGCATATAATTTTTTCTTAGTCAATAATAATAATAATAATAATAATAATAATAATAATAATAATAATAATAATAATAATAATAATAATAATAATAATAATAATAATAATAATAATAATAATAATAATAATAATAATAATAATAATAATAATAATAATAATAATAATAATAATAATAATAATAATAATAATAATAATAATAATAATAAAGAGAAACAATAGGAAAGATATAAATAATTTTATATATAATAGTTATAATGTTTCAAGAGATACTTTTATGAAGATTAAAAAGATTATAAAAAGTATAAATAATAAATACAAGAGGGAAAGTGGGTTAATTATTAAACCAGTATATAAAAAGAAATTTAATTTAGGAAATTTAATTAATGAAACAAAAAATATTGAAATTGAAAAAATGAATGGAATTTATTTCATTGAATGTTTAAATTGTAAGAGGAAGGAAAAAAAGATTTCACATATTGGTACAGCAAAGAATACATTAAAAACTAGACTAGACAACATTTATATGATAAAAATTCAAATGTTTACATACATTGTAAAGTTTTAGGGCGTAAAGAATTTAATATTAAAATGTTGGAAAGGGTTAAAAATTACAGGGAAAGGATGATAAAAGAATATTTTTACATAAAAAATATAATCCTATTTTAAATAGAATTAATGGAGTGGATAAAGAATGTAAAATAATGTATAATTAAAAATGGAATGTTTAAATAGATATAAGTAAATTGTTAAAGTTTTTTTAAAAAAAGATGTTTATATTTGTTTTATATACATTTAAAGATATAGTTTAGGAATGTGGTTTTGAGATGGGTTTTTTAGATAAGTTTTAAAAAAGGGGGAAGTAATTTGAAATTAGGGTTGGTTTTAAATTTGTATAAAAAGTTTCTTGGATGATTTTAAGATTTGTAATTTTATAATGTAAAAGGAAGTGTAATAATATAAGTAGAGAAGGGAGATGTAAATAAAATATAATATGTATAATTATGTATAATTAATATGTTTTGTTACTGTTTATGTTAATATAAGATGAAAGTTTTATGTAATTAAGGTTTTATTTATAAATATGTATTTCTTGTTGTTATTTGCAGATCCTTGAAAATGACTGTAAGAATATAAAACAGTTGAAATGTTGGAGATTGTATTATATATATATATATATATGTTAAGTATTAATATAAAAAAAAACAAAGTTTTTGAAAAGAAAAAGGAAAAGGATTTTTTTCATTTATTGATATTATTGGAGAATATATATTTTAAACAAAAAAGTGATTGCATATTTGTTGTGTTATAATATATGATATCTAATAAATATAGTGTAAATTATTTTTTAAAAAATATTTAAAACCATAATAAATTCACAAATAAACATGTTTTTGGGTCATTGGAACTACAATGTCATAAAACACTAAATATTTTACAGCCTTGTCATCAGACAGTGTCTGAACATGTCAGGGTGGGGCTTATGTCTATTGTTAGAGTGGGAATTTTGAATTTCCCACCTTCTACACAATTTTTTTTTAGCGAAACTTTTATATAATAAAATATACCATTTTACATGCATTTTAATGTATAATACTTACAGAAAAATTCACCAGGGGGCAAATTGGCCAAAACACACAAAACTGCTGAATACAACTTTGAAAGGTTAAGGTAATCAAGCATAGTGGATTCATTTAAAATTCACCAAACTATATCATCGCCTGTTTGTTTTGTTCTGATGACCATAGTGTTTATTTTACTTCCAATTTTCTCTTCAATTTTTTTTAGTTTTGTTCATTTCTGTGATCCTTTCTTTCCATCATCTTCTTTAATATTAGTAATTTATTACTACTGTCCATTTTTTGTTCAGTTTTCTTGTTTTCTGTCTGTGTTTTATGTTGGATATCATTATGTTGTGGTCAACATGCAAGTGTATTTTGAGACATTTGTAATTCAATAAACTTGAATTTTTGTTTGAATGCCTCATCCATATGATTTACTTTATCATGTATTTCTGCTGTGCCTTCCATCAATTTTTCTAATGTGTTTTCTAATATTCTATCACTTCTTATACAAGTTATTTTAATTTCTAAATGTTTGAAATTTTTATCCAACTTTTTCAATGATTCTTCATTAATGTCTAAATCATTAATTGTTTCGTATAAATTTGACTAATCTTATGATTTATTTCTTATAATTCTTTTTGAATTTCTATTGTATTTTCTCCTGTTTCTCATCTATTTCATTTTTAAAAATGTATCTGATTCAATACAATTCATTGAATTAAATATTCAGTTGATTAATAATATTAGTCTGAAATTCTTTAAATCTCTGTTGACATCTGGTATCTTTTTCTTCAACATCTTTTTTATTTCTTCTAAGGCTTGTCTCATCTCAGTATTATCTTTTTGAACATTATTTAGAACTATCGATAACTGTTCGATATCATTAGATAATTTATTCTCCAAATCCATCATTTCCAATTTTAATTCTGATTTAACATTTTCCATATTACTTTTCAAATTTTCTACTAAATTATTCATATTTTGGTTTATTTCTTTTTTCATATTACAATTCATATTTATGATGGCTTGAAACATTTGTTCTGCAGTCATGGTATCTGTTGCAGCTTGTGCTATTTCAAGTGTAGTTATTTGAGACACTTCACACTATGTGTAACCTTGGTTTGAGACATCGATTAATCAGGAATGGGTGTTTGTGTAGACTAGTTACTTTCAATCATAGTGATTCATGATAACTGGATCAGTGAAGATCTTTCTTCAATATTCCTAATATTTTCTCCTTCATTAATATGAATATTTTATACTTTTTCAACATATATCATTGTTGTATTAACTAAGTTTTTTCCACTTCTTATAATCATAAATTATGTTTTATCTTGATATAAGTTTTCTTATTCCTTATTTACTAAGAGGGATTATTTGTCATAGGATTTCATGCTATATCTTTCCTTTTTAGTCTAATTTTAAAACTTTTCCTACCTAATAAAAAAAATTTTTTTTTAGATGTTATTAATTTAATGCCTAATTTAAAATTGTCTTTTTAAACACCTGACTCATCTATTCAATCATTTATTACTTTATTTTAAGGTCTCTATTTATTTTATTATTTATTATTTTAAGAATTCACATGAAAATTATCTCATCCTTTGATGGTTGAAATTATCTATCATTGCTAAGTGAATCAATAGATAAGGTTATATTCCATAAAAATTATATATATATATATATATATGTAGTAATCGGTCTGCAAGGCCAGCCATCTGGTGGCATTGTTTATGGCATATTTCTGTGCGTTTGCAGAGAAACTTACAGCCTATAGAACAGTATTGTTCATATTAGCTGTTGCAGGTATATATGGTGTTGCACACAAATATTATGGCCCACTGAATGTGCTTTGTGTCACTATGCAAATAAGCACCCTTAACCGATCACTATAATATGATGTGAGGGTGTAGGGAATTTAAGTAGTCATAACTGTTGTAATATGCATTGTAATTAAAGATCTTACTCTCTACATGATGTAGTATTTGATACTATTAATTGTAAGACCATCGCCATGCTTCCCTACAATTTTTGGAAGGTGGAAAAAATTGCAAAAGTTCATGGCCAAGCACCTTTTCCCAGAACACATACAAATAGCCATGTAAATTACAGGACAAATAAAATGTCTGAGGTTGCATGTAGTTTTGTAAATCATAAACTTGGTTTGATCAGTGATGACAAATTATTTGTCAACCACCCCCACCCTAAAAACATTAAAATAAGATCAAAACTTTTGACTTTTTTAACTTTGGTTGTTGTTGTTTTTTTTGTTTATTTTAAAAAAATATGGCAACTTTTTTTTTTTGGCTTTATGGCGATTTTTGTTTCGGCTTTATTTGTATACCGCTGATATACTAAAACTTTTCTTTTTAAAACCAATTTTTATTAATCTTGTTTAAAAAATAAAAACAAACCAAAAATAACTTTTGTCTCTATCTTTTGTCTCAGTGACAACAAATTATTTCTCTATTTCCCCCCAAAAAAGTTAAACTAAGATCAAAACTTTTTATTTTTTTAACTTTGGTTTTCTTTTTTGTTTTTAGAATGACTATACAGTGATTTTTGTTTTGGCTTTATTTGTATTATGCGATGTTTTTAATTTTGCCATTTTTGAAAAGAAAATGTACAAATATTTGAATCAAATCTTGTATCGTAAATTATTTACAAGAATGTCAAAATATTGGGGAAAAAATATCAAATGTCAAAAGATGAGTAAAATTGTATCAAATGTCCAATTATTTTTAAAAAAGGTAAAGAAAATGTAAGATAAATTGGAAAAAAATATTTTTATAAAAGTTGGAAAAAATGTAAAAATAATTTAATTAAAAATAGTCAGGCCTGGATTGATATAATTGTGTGTTTTTAGTAGAGAAACATCATCACCAAGTGGCTGGCCTGCCATACCAATTAGTACCTATAAATATTATGGATGTAGTTGATGGTAAACTATTGTTTTGTGCCCCTAAAGTTTAGCACCATATGTAACAGTCCATATTTCCTTAAGGAATGAGAGTGAATGTATCTAACTATAATCGGATCTAGGGTCTTCATGTAGGATGTTATGAATGATGTGATAAAAGTTTAATCCATGATTGCATCTATTTCAAATATGATAATTTAATATTTAAACATTCATTATAGATACAATTTAGACCAGTTCATCCAATCTTCACCTCTCTTTATTATTCCGTTAATCAGTATTCAGAGTCAGGGTTAATTTTACACCTAACTCTCTTTAGGGGTCAATTGATATCCTGTAGCAATAATAATACTTTTATATAAGTTCAATAGATTTTCAAAATTTCTTCCAACCAAGTTATCATGATATTAAGTCAGGATGATATGTATAAATGGGTATATATATTCAATTTAATTTTATTATGAAAATAAAATAAATAATTTAAATAAATCAGAGACTTCCTTAAATTTAAAATAAATTTAACAATATTTATTAATTGAAAACAATATAAATTTATATTTATATAATAAAATTTTTAATTACAAGTGTTTAAATACATTTCTACTATATTAGTATATATATTTTAAAATTATACCTTCCTATATTCCATAATAGATATATATCATAACACAAACAATATTTAATAGATTGCAAAAATAAATAACATTTTATAATTCCAAAGATTATGATAACACTAACTAAATTTAAATTAAACAATATAAGTATAAATGAAGACTTTTGTAATATCGAATATTTTTGAGAGAATTCCATTTTTATAAGACCTCCTATCTATGTATGGTCCCTATCATTGAAAGAAAAGACCTTTCATCCAAAGATATTAGTCATTTATACTGAATAATAAATAAATAAATATTAATAAATTAATTAACTTAATAATAAATAAGAATTTTATTATGTCATAAGTGAATGAATTTAATATGAAGAATAATAAAATCTAAGTTATATTAAGTTTAATTATTAACCTGGTCAAGTCATTGCATAAGGAAGATCTAAATTTTATTAAATAAAAAAAATATTTAACCCAATGATCTTTCCCATTTTCTGTCTAATGATTTTCCAAAATGGATTTTTCCAAAGTATGCAGGTTTTAAAGGCAAAGGAAATAAAGTTAAATATTTATACATGTTGATACACAAAAATAATATGATGTATTTAAAGTTTATGGTATTATCCTATTCATTTTCCAAAATTTAAATAGAAATATTCATTAGGAATAAAGTTCTTTTATTTCCAGTCATCAATCATCAGTGAGTCAATCAGTAAACTCCATTATTTCATAAATATTTCTCTCGCATAACGTTTACATCCCTTTCCTTAAATTATCTCACTGTAGACCAAAGATGGATATTGAATTACAAAGATGATATATATATATATATATATATATATATATATATATATATATATATATATATATATTATAATGGTCAGGGTGTGGAAAATCAAAGGAGTCTTACTGTATCTGCCATACAGGGTGCCACTAGGCCATTTGAACATAGAAAATGTATAGAGTAGGCAGATACAAGCTGTTAACAATCCAACTTTTATTTTATTGACCGTTTGCCCTTGCCACTAGCTCATGGAGTAGCAGAGGTTTAAAACATAAAAATATATTTTTAATAAAGATTAAAAAGAATAAACTAGATCACTGCCAGTACTAATAACAACAGATTTTATTAACGCACATTTAAAATTGAGGAATAAAATTTATATTTAGATTTTAACATTTTAAAATTTAAATTACTATTTTAAATAGACCACACAGATGGACATTTTAATAATATTTACTTTAGCATGTTGAGTATAGATAGGCTACATAGATTTCTCACTTAAAAAAAACTTATCAAAACACTCAATCTCAGACTAAAATTTTGTAGCCAAACCAACGCTTGCTTCCAGATATATAATCACAACCAATGCAATATTAAGATACTAGCATAAAATCATGCTGACAGGAATGTGCATCTGACAGTGTGATATTATTTGAAGGACATGATCCTCATCCAGTACAGAAATGTGCATCTGTCTGGCAAAGGAATCAGGTATATAAATTAATTAAAGAGTTCTATGTATGGGGGAGAGCGGTCTTTCTGCCGACTTATAAATCCCTGTCCATAGAGCTAGAAGGGGTCAATGGCACAGGAAATATGTCTGCGACCATTGCAATGATATGACTGCCTCTTTGGGGTCATGCATTCAGTTGGGCATGTTGCCCTGTATGCTAAATATGCTTCACATTACATTGATAAACACCCATATATCCCTCCACAAGCATCGTCCTAACTATGAAAATAATAGCCTGAAATCAACCCTTTAAAATAAACATAAACGAATTTAAACATAGTTATTAATTTTTATCCATGCAGCTATCTACACCCAACTTTAATTTGATACATTTTAATTAACACTTAACACAACAACAAAAAAATGGAAATGATTGCTTAAACAGATGCATAAAAAAATTACTATTAATTGATTTTGAATTCTTTAGGCCAGATAATAGTTCTTATTTTCAGCTATTAATTGCAAATTTAGGAAAAGTTACTAATTAGATAAACACAAGAGTTCATACTTTATGGATTGAGCAGATTTAGAGGTCCATCTTCATGATCACTTTCATAGATTGTCCTTTTTTGAAACGAAACTGCTACCTGCTATGCATTTGGTCAGGAACTGTCATCCAGAGGCCTCAGCTGGTTATCCAGAAAATTAAATTTATTGCAGATTTTTACATCATGAAATCTGAAATACAGCTAGTTATAATGGTATATTAATAGTCAGCTCTAAGATAACAACAATTATAATAATTTATTAGCCTCTTATCATCAAATCTTCAGATTCAACAAGCAAGATGTCACTAATCCTCTCATGTTTCATTTACAGTCCGTGCTGTCATTTCATGCTTGCATTGGTCATTTAATTTCTTTTTATTCTCTTATCTGACCATTTAATTATTTGAGTGCCCCAAGGGCTAGTATGCTTTAGAACAATCATTTAATTAATAAAACAATCATTTCCATTTTCTAAGATTATAGAAATCAACACTATTTCCATTTTCAAAAATATCAAATCTTTACATCTTTACTTTTTTACAAAAAAAATCCTTTCAAATACTTTTATTTTTAATATAGTTTTTAAAGTTTCCCATCTGTGCGATATATATATTAAACAACTTTTAATTTTCAGTTTTTAAGTTTTTTCTTTTTAATAAATCAATTTTTATCTACGATCTTTTTATTTTTATTTTAAATTAATGTAACGACATATTATATACCGTTACAATATATATATATATTAGGCATTTCAGTAGGAATGAATAATTACATTGCTTTAGGTTAGAACAATAGCATTTAATCCTATGGCAAAATGCCTTTACTCATTTTTCTCACAATGCATTTTCTATAACTTAAAATCTTAAAATAAATTAATTTAAATATATAAATGTGTTTGATGATATTTATCTTTCTTGAAATTCAAATTTAGAATGATATTGTTAAGAATTTCTTTAATTATTATATTAAAGATAATTTCACTTTTGAAATTATTATTAATGATATTAAAGAGTAATTTATTTACTCTTTACTTGAGTGATATTAGAGTTCTCTGCTAACGAAGATCTTATAAATAAGAAAAATTCATTCAAACTATTGATACATCTTTCTGATGTATTCGGAATTCAAACATAGCAAAATAAATATGCATAGTAACTAGTTCATTTATAAAAAATGGAACTGATTTGGAAATTAATTGATTTAGCTTTTATAGTGGAATCAACTTCCGGTAATTAGCATGTGTTAAATTACTATTTCATTTCATGATTTTGTATTTGATTATTGTTAAATGCAAAATAATTAATAATTGTGTAATTGAGTTCTAATTTTATTTTCTTCATGTTTAGTTGCTAAGATATGACTTGACGTTAGGTCATCTCTATGTTTTGAGTCTTGATTAGTGATGTTAGTTAACTTAATAATTATTTTATACATATATATGAATGATTGAAATCTAATTATTTTAATATTTAATTTCAATAAAATAACTATTTATTTAACTTGACTTTTATTATTAAAATTTTATAATCTAACGTTTAAGTTATATATGTGTGCTATGGGTATTTTAATGTAAAAGGATAATGTATTTATTGTTTTGCATATAAACAAGTGAGCTTAATAATATTGTAAGTTACCCTTACATTATTGATCTCTTGACTTAATCTCATGTTTTTATAGAATAGATGTATCTAGAGTATATGTTTGAATATTTATTAAGATTACTCTTCTTATTTTTTGATTTAAAAAGGTAATTATATGAGTCTATGAAAATTAGGTAGTATATTTGATTATACTTATGGCATTTATAACCACAAAATATTATTGTTTAGTTGAGACAAGCTCTTAACAAAGCTGTATTGTAATGTTAATCATAATTAAGCTCTATAAGTATACTATGTAATGCCACTAGCATCAGATATAATCAGTTCAAGTTAAAGTCATACTTTTATAAGAATAAGATATTTATTTTATAAAGCGCAGACGGTATTGAAATTAGTCATAAGCGCTTGAAAAGTTTGCACTCTCTCAGTTTAATAGGAATATGATATATAAATTGGGTTAATACTCTGCAATTTTATAAGATGATTTAGTTTATGACTCTGGTACCTATAAGAAAAGGTTATTATTGCTTTAATTAAGGACATAATTAAACATTCTCATATTTTCCTTATTGTTAATCTTTAAGTCTAAGTTAAATACTACTCAATCTTTTCCAATGGAATGTTTTTGTTATCGCACCACATTTCTATCTCTCAGAAGGTATTTATTACTAAAGTAGCAAGTATTTATTAGGTATAGTATTACAATATTATTTATCATCTTTAGAGAATTTATCATTATTGTTATTAAATTAATATATTTTTTAACATTTATATTATTTTATTGTTAATAAAAACTAATTTTTGTTTGTTAATTGTCCGATTCTTTTGCTGTTAATTAGTTATGGTCATCATCTACATATTTTAAATAAATAAAATATGGTCACATGGTCTTGTAATTTATTACACATTGCTTGAAAGAAATATTATTCTTCATCTCATTCATTTGCACCATTTCCATTGTAACATTTTACTCACTTGAGATATGAGCAGATACAATAAAATTCCTTTGCTATTTAGTCATATCAATAATAAATCATTTTCATAATTTTTGAGGTTAATGATTTTAAGAATAGTAATTATTATATGTTGTTAAAAACCCTCAAATAATTGTTCACTCTAATTAATGCAATATAAAAATTTAGAACCTACTATATGTAGAGATAGAGAATTGATTCATTAATGTTTAAATTACACTTGAATGTAGGAAAGAAAAGTCAATCCTGAGATATTAATATTGCTAGTTTTAGATGCTCATCTGCATAACAGTGTATTTTCCTTTAAATGTTATTAAAGAGTTCTTGTACTGTATCCGATCCAAAGGGATGTTTCTGCCTTATGCAGAGTTTTATGTTTTCTGGCTAACCTTTCATTCTATTATTATAATACATATTTGTTAGTTATCATATACATATATACTATAATTTAAATAATATTATATTTATAATTTTATTTTTATCCTAGCCAATAAGTTAAAGTCGGAATATTTATTTTAGATCTTTCATTTTCTTTATTATTATTATTATTATTAATTAATTCATAACATTATTATTATTATTATTATTATTATTATTATTATTATTATTATTATTATTATTATTATTATTATTATTATTATTATTATTATTATTATTATTATTATTATTATTATTATTATTATTATTATTATTATTATTATTATTATTATTATTATTATTATTATTATTATTATTATTATTATTATTATTATTATTATTATTATTATTATTATTTATATTTATATTTTTTTTTTTTTTTTTTTTTTTTTTTTTTTTTTTTTTATTATTATTATTATTTTTATTATTATTATTATTATTAATTAATTCATAACATTATTAAAAGTAGATTAAGTATTTGTTTAATTTTACTTTTGTACATGTATTAAACAGTCCTTTGCTTTGCATGTAATTAACTCTAACCAATAATAGAATTTGACAAGTATTTTTCTCTAATTCTTTTAGGAATTATATGGATGATACTTAAGAGGACTAAGAATTATATTATAAAGTAATAACTCTGTAGTAATATTAAGAGTCACCTTTAAATTTTATACACTTCATTAACATTATGTGTGACAATTTTATTTACGGCAGTACATTTGTGTTACAGTGAGCTAATGTAACGGTCAGAATTCATATATCTCAATAACCAGTTGCATCTTCCCTCCACTACAGTCAAAGAGCAGCACTACAGGTAGGTTCAGGGTCTGCAATGCTGAGTTCGAGCATAGTAGATTGACTACATAACATATAACTACAAGATAATGTACCTGCCACCATATTAGCAAACATATTTTAGGTCATGGGGGTCAGGGGAATGCAAGAGACTCTCACTAATTCCATTATAACTAATATTATTACTAATCTAATGAATGACCTTGTTATATTTAATTTATTTTGACATGAGACACTAAGGCTATAGGGCATTAAGGAAATAGAGATGAAGACGTAGATATAATTAAAACTATTTAATATTGATATAAATCTATTTACAAGCTTGGAGTTTGATCTCTGTCAAAACTCCTAATATGGAATGAGTTCACATTATTAATACATTAATCATTCAACCTGTCCCTTTGGGTATTTAATGGTAGCAAACTGATATTTCATGCCCCAGACTAAGTACATTTGCTATCATGTGAGGTAAACATCGAACGAGATATATGGCTGTGAATTTACTCACCCCAACAATAGATTATATATAAAAGTTTTATTTGCATGATTAATTCTAAAGAGGGCCTGTTATTGGAGGGCAAATAACATGAGAGGCTTGGGAAGTGAAATCATAAGTAGATAGTAAAAGAATAATTAACTGGATGAGAGGTGGTGCTGATAGAGATGCCATAGAATAAAAAAGAAGCAAACTTTGAGATTCAAGCCAGAAACGAAATATAAACTCAGGGGTGTATGGAAACTTCTGCCACTGTTACTACCTGACTGCATGATGGACTCAGCTTTCCATGGGAGCACTTTGAACTGTGCGCTTCCATATGAAGTGGAACAATACCTTTAAACATAAGTATCTGGTGATTTCCATGGCTTTAAACAATAAAAAACTTTGGCATCACTCAATAATAACACCTATTGTTTGATAATATAATATGATTTATATATTTAATTGCTAATAAATGATGACTCACTCCTGAGGCCCACATTTACGAGTTATTAACTTACAAGCCCTTGAATAACCTGAGATTGGTTTGATTGTAAAGTTAAATTAAATGGATGCCAATTGATACTAATAATAAAAGGTTAAAGATTATAATTCTATCATATTTCTATTGTTAAGTTAAGATATCTGCCCACACAAATTATTGTACACCCACACTCATTGCTAATCATGAAAGTCAGATGTGTCTTTGAAGCTACGATAATTCCTTTAAAATATAAACAATACTAGAAAGCATATTAATATGAAATGAGATGCATCTGAGAAATAATATATAAAATATAAAGATAGATAATTCCTGAGCTAGCTGCTTTATAAGCATAATGAGTTTACTGTAAATATATTATCTAATGACTCCATGCATTTTAGTGAAGACTACGAATTCTAACATTTAATAAAGTTAAGAGGCTAGGTCAGAAATTATTGAAGCATGAAATTAATTACATCAACAAATAAATATTAATAGAACTAGATACCCAAAGGAAAGATTGTATAGTAATTAAACATTTAAAGGTTACAGATTCTTAAGAATTTTAGTGGTTTTAATAGGATTTACATGAGTAGAAATTATAAATAAAATTATACAAATTAGAGTTATGAGTTCTAGTTTTGAATAAAAGGGCATGAAAGTTCTTAAAGATTTTGGGTACTAGTTATCTTTGACTTAAGCAGAATGTGCATTTTTCTGAGTGATCTTCTTGTTCATGAAGTTTGGAGCAGTAGTCTTTTTTTAATAGTTCATTTAGTGATCATGATTATAAGCAGCAGCTGATTAGGCAGCAGTATATGGATTACAGCAAACAATTTCAGTTCAATTTAGAAGCAAGTAAGGGATCCAGTGCATCTACCACCCTCCAGAGATGAATAGAGCATGCCTACTACTTGGACATCACAATGTTACACATAACACAAATGCACAAAAGAAAGATCAAGAAGCAGAAGGCAGATCACTTTCCTTTTATATACCTTTTGTTTCCCTTACTTTTTATCTTTCGGATCCATCTGACATGATGTAGTTGCTTGCCTTTTAGGTCCGCTCAAATATCCGCAGGTAAAATAATGCATTAAGAGCACATGTTCCATTTGTCATTTTAATCCGAATATTTTGCTTTACTTTATTGCATATTTCACCTATGATCTCATTATACTGCAGGTGTTTCTTTAAAAAACTAATTAAAAGCTTTCAGAAATATTTTTCAGTAATCTACTGTCTCTCCCCACCATTATGACTTGCAATTTTACTTAGCAGGGGAATATCTATTTTTAATACATTTAAATATTTAAAAAGGTTAAAAACAAATTTTAGATTTTATAAATTAAAATGTTATATAACTTTGACCTAAATAATTATTAACATAAAATATTAAATATTGTAAATTTAATAAATTATTTTCAGTGTGTTATATCTCACATTGGAGTGTGTGTGCATGTGGCATATTTAACAAGATTTTATGTATATAACTAGTACTATTATATGCACACAGTCCAATATTGAGGGTTTAAATTTAGGTGTGATGGAAGAGTGGGTAGAAGATGATAAAACAAATATGACGGAGATGAAACTAAGATTCGAACTTGAATCTTACAATTTCACTAATATGCATATTTATATTTGCTATTATTTGTTTTTTCCATTCCATTCTGTTATTATATATATATAAAACAATTTACTAGAATAAAACTACAAAATTTTAAAAAATGCCTATATAAAATTAAAGATTAAAATTCTTTGCTATAGCCAGCTTCGGCGTATTCTGCCATCTTAAGTAGCAATACGTTAATATTTAAATATTATCAAACTCTCACACCAGTAACTAATGAACCAACTACTAACAATAAACATTTCAATATTCCTTTACTTACTAGATTTCTTAGCCAATGCAAAGTGGCCATTTGAATATATATATATATATAGTGATCTTCTGAATGGGAACAAGAAACTAACTGTAATTAAAGCATAATGTGTCAGTGGTGAATAACTGCATTTAACTAAAAAAAAGTGAAATAGTGTTAAAATTTTAAAAGAATTGTGTTAACAGTCTAACACCTTATATGAGAGTTGCTTATGAATGTTAGTTGGGAGCTTTATAAGCATTTATTATTATTATTATTATTATACTTGATGAAATATTTAATGCAAGAAATGGGGGTGGGGGTGGATTAGTACAGGAATTGTTGATATGTAAGTTTAAGTTAATGCAAATTTGTTTTATTTATTTGTAGAATAGTGGTTAGTATTTGTTTAGATGTTTTTCTGATCTGTTTATTCATTTGCACACTCATCCAGGTATAGGTAGTAAAATCAGTGAAATATGTTTAACCAATAGCCATATCAGTTATATTTTAGTCAGGATAATTTAGTATTCATGTAGCAGCATATGTATATGTATATATATCTGTATCATCTTCCAATTTCATTTTCATATTTAATTACAATATAGAATTTTATATTTTACAATAAAATACTTAAAATTACAGCAAATATCTCTGATAACAGGTGTAAATATATTTTGAGTGATTAATGGATATTTGGATTAGTGAATTATTTGACAAATTAAATTGTTATCAACTATTTTATTTACTAGCTAATTAATATTTATTTATTTCAAGAGTTTAAAAAGTTTTTTTTTAATTTGTTTTATTTGGTTTGATTTAATTTAGGAAATCAAAATGATTTTTTTTCTCAAGAAAAGATTTCTTGAATATTTATTGCTTAATTAACTGAATGCAAAGGGTGATCTAAGCTTTGGAGGATAAGGTGACCTCTTGATTGATGGAAAGGAGTGTATTTAAGTGATAGTCAGTAATAGAAGTCATCCATTATTTTATTCATTCTGCACCTGCCATTTCTAGGTACATGGTTCTTTCCAATCTCTTCCAGAAATCAAGTCGGTTAAACTCTAAAATATAAATTTTTAAACATTATTTTATAAAATTTACTATAGGAATTTTAGCTACCAGACAGCTTTAAGAAAGGATGTTAGGCTAATTTATTTATAAGGTATATTTTCTTCACTTTCCATTCGATTAAACTTTAAATTAACCCTATCGTTTACAATGTATTTATATGCTTATAACTTAAATCTACTTTATTTGCCTCTGTCTTCTATTATTATTAAGGAAAAAATAAAATTGTGTGAACTTTATAATCCTTTAAGGAAATTTATGCAGGACTGCTTAATAAAACCTACCATAGACTGTAAATTTAAATTCTCTTCTGATTATATAAAGGTTAAGTTAAAATGAGAGGATGCATGTATAATTTATTGTGCTATATTTTGAACTACTACATGATAATAACTATGCTTATTATTCATGCTTATAAAATATTTTATTAAAGAAGTGAATGTGTGGCTTACAAATAATTAACTAATTAATAGTATTTATTTAATGCTACCTGATTTAAGATGCATAGAATGACATTAATGTTATATATTTCTTGTTCTCCTTGGTATGTGGACTAATTATAAAAAAAATATTATTGCTTAAGAAATTGCAGATTTTATGGGAACAATCAATTAGCAATGAACCAGAATAATTAAATTCATGCTAATTTATAAAGTTATAGGAAGCTAACATTTTTCTTTGGAAACCTGCTAAAGTTACTGCTAAATTGAAAATTTCCAGAATTAATTGAATGGCTAATATCAAACAAATATGTAGCTGAAATTATCTATCTATTATCTCCATTATTATAAAAAGTTTATTATTTGCACCTTGCATTAGTGAACTCAATTACTTATTGCTAAGAACATTTGAGATTGCTTAATCAAATCTAAAATTGTGAATGTCTATTTTATAGGAATTTGTTTTCATGTTATACTAACATGTACTCATTTGAAATCATCATCCTTGTCATTGCGTCATTCAAGAAACTTTATGTTAAAAACTTTGCAAGTGAATATTTTTTTAAGTTAAAGAAGAGTGACTTTTTCTTTTGTTTGTTGATATTGGTATACCATAGACAGTAAGATAGGTTTATTATTTATTTATTTAATTTATGCTATTTCCTTGACTTCAAGAATGTCTCGGATATTGTATTGCAAGTTGCAATACACCAGTAAAGGATTATTATTTAAATAGAATTTCTTATGTAGGTTATATGTATTTTTTGTGTGCTTTATTGAAGAGAGATTTTTTTATATTTAATGTCTCGAAGTGAGCAATTGGCTTAGAGAGTAATAAATGTATGAAAGATAAATATTGTTATCAGAAATGGTCAAATTCATTGACAATAACTACTGTCATTTAAAATTTTAAAACAGCTAATAATTTGTCACAAACTAAACGTTTTATTTTCAGTTTACCATTTACTTTACCGTAACATTATATAATTTGAAGTTATTTTCACACTCTTATTCATATGTATGTGTGTCTGTCTTATGCAGTTATTTCATATAATTAGTTAATATTCAGTTTTATAACTGTTTCTCTCCGTTATTTTTGGATAATGTCATATGCTAAAGAATTGAAAGAATTAGTGACCTATCTTTGTGTGTAGTTATTTTCCAATGTATAGAATGAAATATATAGAGTATCTGTGAGAAAGAATGTTATTCATGATATGTTCTATGTTGATTGGGATTGAGAATTCTCTCCCTTCGTATATCTATATATTTGCCATGAGTGAAGTATATTCCTAGATTGCATGTTTATGCATTACAAAAATGATATTTTATGAAGTTGAGTAGTATATGCCCCCTTTATTCTGGTGGTGAGACTGAGTTCCACACCAATAATATACCTCAAAGTTAGGTGGGGAATCATTATTCATCATTAGATTTATTAGTCAAGAAGCTTGTTTATTCCTCATGTGCTTAAATTTTTCTTTTGAATATTTTTGTGTTATCATAGAATCATAGCTATATGTAATGTAATTGGTGGTTAAATAAATGGTAAGATTAAATTCTTTATGGAATATTAAAGCAGAAATAGTGTTATATTCATGATTGATCTATGGCATTGTCCATATTATGACACTTATTTAGTAACTCATAAGTAAACTGACAAGATGCAAATATATTGGTTTTGTCTTAGTTATAGCATAAGATGTGATATACTCATAATGCAAATAACCTTGCAGACATGAGAGTATAATACTATTAAATTTATACACCAGGAAGTAAATATTTTGAATTATATCATGTTAATTTACCACAAGCTTTAAATCATCAAGTCATCACAATGATTACTTTTATTTTGAATTTGTGAAAAGTATAGATATTTAAAGGGATTATTTGATTGAGCTATTTAAGGTTACTCTCTTGGCAGCCAAAGTTATTAATTTGTTTTATCCCAATAATTGATAGTGTGACCTCTCCAACTTGTATATTTGTGCCCATAATAAGATATGTATTTGTCCAGTGTTGTTTACTAATAAAAGATGTTAGAGTTAATTAACAGTCTAAATATATTCGAAGTTAGAATATGAGATGATTATTATATTTGTTAATTCATATCTTATAAAAGTCTAATCAATAAATTATAAAGTGTTGTAATAAAAGAAATATCAAATACAGATTGGCAAGTGTATTTGTAAATTTAGGAATTATGACAAACAGTCTCAATGTGAACCAACTATATTTATTTTGATTGCAAAATGTAAATAAATGCTTTATTTATTTATTTGAAACTTTGTCTTGAGTTATTCTCATATGCATTCGTATTCTAGTTTCCACATTCCACATATCTATTGCAACATAAATGCACTACTTTATAAATTTGATAATGAACATACTTAAATCTGATAATATTGTAATTTTGATCCAAACATTATGTGAAATACTTTACCATTTGGTAAACTTATGAAGAAGGGTGTATACTCAGTTTATTATTTAGACAATGATGAGAGATTAAAAGGTACCCTATTTCCTTCATTATCTAATTGCTAATTCAGTGGAACATCATTCAACTCGTTCCATTATTATTTTTTTATTACAATAGTTATAAGTTATTGTGTAATAAAATTTCTTTAATCGAATTATATTAAAGATTCCCTGAGATCTGATTTCATAGTTCCAAATTAATATTAATTGAGCTATTTAGATTAAGACATACTAGATAGTGGAGTTATTCAATATCATGTTTTTCTGTTAAAGTTATATTGTAACTAATATAAGAATGTATTTAGATGATGGAAAAGATCAAATTGAAATTATAGTTTATTAGCTGGAATAAATGAAACTTTATTGATTTCTATCATTTGGTTGATTAACAAATGCGGCATATATCTTATTTTAATGATCAATAGTATTTCTTCCTTTATCTATTTATATTCTATATGTTCTTGACTTCATATAACCCTCCACTGAGCTAATCTGTAAGTCAGGCATAAGTAGAAGAGTCTTAATACTAATTCAAAGTAAAATAAAGTTGTTAACTTATTCTATTCATTAATAGAATTGGTGCCCTAGGCATTTGTTCATGTAATGTATAGGATGTAAGTAGGGGGGTTATAATATATAAGGATTGACCAATCTAAAAGTTTGGCAAACAAGAATTAAATCCATTACAATCCAAATATTATACATAGCCTCATTTATAAATTGTCTAGTTTTACCTTTCTTGAGAGACTCCATTTCATAATCATTTTGAATCCCATGTGACTATAGAACTTTAAATGAAATATAAATGCTATATTTATTATGTTGTATATAATGATGAAGTAAATACCACATAAATATGCAATCTACTTATGCCCTCTATAGCAATTTACAAAAACTTACAGTCTTGGATAAAGTTTAATGAAAAGTCAAATAAACTCTTGCAGAACATATGCTTTTATTAATCAAACCTGATGCAATCACTTCTAGAGAGACCAGTTGAGATCACATTAAACATAGCAATTCAGTTTTTTAAAAACAGATTTAGCAATATTCAATTTGACTTTAAAGTTTAAACACAAATTTTAGCAATAATTTAACTGAAGCCTTCTTTATATTGGTTTAAAGTTCATACATTAATTATTTAAATATCACATAAATATGTAATCTATTAACATTATTGCATTATTCCCTCTATAAACATTCATAGTCACTAATAATAATATGCAATTTTTAATGAAAAATCAATCATCTATTTTAAGACATAAGTTTTTTTTCCATATGTCATAGCATCGGCCGGGAGGCGACCCGCAACAACTGTCTGCAACTAACTGCTTGCTTGCAAGGTGGCTGCAAGCTTTTATTAATGAAATCTGATATCATCAGCTACTTGAGAGGCAGTTGATCTCAACTCATTTGATTGACTGAAACATTAAGTCAGCTGCAAGAAATTAAGTGATTTTTCATCAAATATCTATATATACATTAAATTAAGTTTCTATACATTTCTATTGGAGGGTTAAACACAATTTACATATACATATCATTAGCAGGCAGGCATATATAAAAGAGCATGACTATTTTCATTTAAAAGGGTGGAGAATTAAAGATAAATATATTACTACACAAAATCTTGAATCAAAATAATGTCTATATGCCTGCCATTTCTTTTAATTGTTCATTTTTAAACTATTCATATAGACAACCTTTCTTTTGAAAAACAACTCATTCTGCTACTCTATCTTATCTTTTACTACAGTCTTCCTATTAAGGCAATCATTATTGCCCTCTTCAATGCATTATTGCCTTTCCATCAATATATATGCTTAATCATAATAAAACATTTTTTATAAAGTTTGTTACTCTTTATTTGCTTTACAAATTCAGTTCAGATAGGAAATGACTTTACAAATGCATATTCAATGTTATAAGTCTATAAGAAAATAAAAAGCATATATGCAATATCAATGTTAAAAGCATTAACATATATATATATATTGTAACGATATATAAATATGTCGTTACATTAATTTAAAATAAAAACTTAAAAGTTCGCAAATAAAAGTAAAAAACTAAACGCTAAAATTAAAATGTTTGTTAAACGTATATACATTCGCACAGATGCCAAACTTTAAAAATATTTTTAAAAAAAAAAACAAATAAATAAGTATTTGAACGTACTTTTTTATAAAAAAAGTACAAGATTTAAAAATAAAAACAGGTATTAATTAATTCTTGTAATCTGTAAATGGAAATGATTGTTTATAAATTGTTTGAAAAGCAAGCTAGCCTTGGGCTCTTGTATAATTAAAATGATCTGATGAAAGATAGATAAGAAAATAAACAGAAATTAGCTTGACCAATAGAAGCACTAAGCCTTGGCTCGGACCCTAACAAAAGTGATGGATTAGTGATGTTTTGTTGATTGAATCCGTGTGGATAATATAAAAAGGGAAATACAGTTTTTTCTGACAGTTCCAGCATTTTGTGTTTGAGAGATGTGGTAGGACGCACATACCACACTCTATATATATAAAAAAAATGAAAAGACTGTGATACCTTGAACCAGCTATTGCCATCTCCAGAGCATTATCTTCCAATGGAGGCATTGCAGGAATTAAAAGCAGAAACCTGGACTCTTCTACCATGAGCTATGAACTTTACAACTTAATCAAATTAACAACAACAAAAAAAGTAATTAAGAACTTTCGTCATTGTTTTTTTTAAAGATTCAGCTAATTTAAATTTTAAAATGAACTTTTATTTGATTTTCAAATTAATAATTGATTGTTTAAATTTATATAGTTAAGTTTTGCTAAAATCATTTCCATTTTATTATTTTTATTTGTAGTAATATTTATTGTAGAAATTATTAAATGCATTACATTTAAGTTGAGTATAGACGTTGCATAGATTCGTTAGTGGTTGATTATGTTGTGGTTTTCACAGTCGATTAGAATATATAAGTCAACAATGTCACTGTGGTGTCTTATGATGAACACCAAAGGGTCTCCTGTATTCCCTCAGCAATTGACGTTATCAATTGACTTTGTATTTTGATCAGTTGTGTTTAATTTGGAATATTTTTGATCGTGGAATCTGTGCAGCCGATCTATACTCGACATTATAAAACAAATTGTATAAAAATAATCTGTGCAAACGTATTTAAATATTAAATTTAAGTCGGGCATGAATGGCTATATAGTTTTGTAAAGTTATATTAAGTGAGGGTAATCTTAGGTTATTCATTTCATAGTTGAATTGGTTCAATGGATTGGATATATTTGTGTAATTGTTGATGTAGTATGAGATCCACTACGGGCAGGATTATATATATATATATGCCACACCCCTTCTGTTTGCCTATGGATGGGTTTGTAAGATGGCAAAGGACCACAGTCCATTCCTATGGAGTTTTATTTTTATTGTTCTACTCGCCAACAGATGTGACATTCCTGTTGGTGGAGAGACAATGTCTTCTCTAATTCTACTTGCTGTTCAGATGTACATTCCTGACAGTATAGTATTTTGTGTTGTCGTATTTTCATGCTACATTGAATACATAAATGTATCAGATGGATTGGCGCTGGTTTGATTGTGAAATTTGTTGCCTAAGGTTAAATCAGGGAAGAATATTTTCTTTTCAAATGCAGATCTATGTAGTCTATTCATACTCGACTCACTAAATAAATATTAAACTCATGGTTGTAATTTACTTAAATGTAAAACTAAAGATTAATAGAAAAATCTAAAATGTTGAATTTATTCCTCAAAATTTAAATGTTATTTTATATGTGCGTAAATAAATATTTTTATGTGTTAATTTCTGGCAGTGGCTTTTATTTATTTATATTTAAGATATAAATTAAGATATAGATTTTTATCTCTGCGTCTCCACTGAGCTAGTGACTTGGGCTAACGATTTGAATATTTAAATAAAGTGGAATCTTAACAGTGCGAATCTGCCTACTCTATAAATTTTTCTAGGTTTAAATGCCTAGATGGTGCCTTGTAGAGCAGATATCGTAGTTTGCGGTTAGATTCGATCTTCACTTTCATTTCGATCATTATAATATATATACACACACTCTTAAATATGCTCATTGGGAAACAATATTTAATTCAGATAAGGTAACAAATATTATTTTAACTAAAATGGCTCTACTATCCTTAATGTTCTTTCTTAACACACAAATGTTCTATGAGGAACATGATCAAGTCCTGATATTATTAATGAATGTTTTTATATGCATAGAGACTTATATGTGCACACATCTATCTATACATACTACATGAATTGTAAATTATAAATTTTTAAATCTCATTTAAATTCTAAACTATATATAAAAAAATTTGGTACCAATTTAGTACGCATTCTATAGCATTTTGACCACCACTGTAAGCCCCAAAACTACCATCGGTGACATAATGTTACCAAAAATAATAACAAAACATTCCAGATTTTTTTGTCCAGTCAACATAAAAATTGCATTTTCATCAAAAAAATTTAAAAAAAAGAGAGAGAGAAACAATATTTGCCGTGATTAAACAATATTTTAGGCATGCCTAGGGTTGAAAAAAAATAAGATGTGGTATTTGAAGAACTAAACTTTTAAAATTATAATTAACTAATTAAAAACAGTGATTCAGCAAATCACATAAATGAATTAAAACAACAATTTTAATATATATTTGTGTTTAGCCATTGAGATAAGTACAATTGTTATGATTGCTGTTTGTGAAATCGTTTGCACAAGAGATATTAAGCAAATAAAACGTCCAATGAAACAATAAGCTTTCCTTCTTGAACGGTGGTTTTCTAGAGCAGTAGTGCGAAATCCTTTTACACAAGTAGGAAGACATGCATTAGATGCAGAGATGTGGACAGCAAAGGAGGCAATTCAAAGAGAAATGAGATGGTCAAGTTTTTATATAAGAGATGCAAAAAGTAAAATGAAAATGTTTGGTAGGTTGCAATTTATGGATAGTAAAAGAATTGCCAAAATAGTGTTTAATTGGGTTATGAGTAAAGGGCAGGTAACAAGATAGGTGAGAAATGTAATGCGGTATGCAAAAGATTTGGATAAAGAATTTATATCAGTATACTTGTATAAAAGGTGGGATGATTGTGTTAGGGGGATTGTTGAGTGTTATAGTGGTAAGGAATGGGATAAAAGAATAGAAGCATTAATAAATAATAGGGAGTTAGAGAGATGGAGAACTAGTATGGAGGGTAAGAAGAGTTTCAATATATATAGAAGTAAACGAAATATTGGATGCGTGTTAATTTATGATAATAGTAAGGAAAATAGTTTATTGTTTAAGGCTCGAACGGGATCTTTAGCAACAAGAGAATATACATGTAAATGGAAAACTATAGGTGATTTAGTGTGCAAATTGTGTAAGGAAGGTATAGAAAATATTAGGCATCTGTTGATTGAATGTAAATGCTTGAAAGCAGAAAGGGTACAGATAATGAAGTTATGGGAGAATAGGTATGAACAAAGTGACTATACAGAAAGTGAGTTATTAGTTTTTATGCTGGGCTTGCGAAAAGATAAGGAGGATTTAGATATAAAGGCCATAGAGTTGACAAAGATTATGTTGTGGAAATGGGATGGGGCAGAATATGGGAAGACTTAGAGTGGGGAATGGAAAATAAAGTGGCTAACAGGTTTATCTGGGCATAATTGCTGAAATATTTTTGACTTCGTTTAAGGAGAAGCCAAATACATCACATCACATCATCACTTGCGATCCTCCTTTTCTTGGTCAAATTTTTGACACGACCCATTACTGTATTTGTTTTTACCATATATAAATTATACTATGAGTATGAAAGATTATTTATTCATAATAATATGATAATAGTTTTAATTTATATATAAATTTATATTTCCTAATATTTAAGAATTAAGCATATACAATTTGAAAAGAAAATTTTGAAACAGATCGTATATATAAAAAAAAAGATACATACACAAACAATTTTTATTTATTTTTAAAAATTAAATTACTTTTAAAATAACAACTTACCGTTATCCAAAATTTGAAAGACTTTATTTAAAATTGCGCGACTCCTTAAGGGGTCACGACAGAAAATTGGACATCACTGTTCTAGAAAATTAGATTTAATTTAATATATTGTATTACTAGCAAAGATTTTTTGAAGACAATTATTTCATCTATATCCTGCTTATAATTTTTTTTTTTTTTTATCCAAGAGGATATTGAGAAGTTTATAGATTTCTTTAAACTCCACGTACTTAGTCATTTATTCTGCTATTTATTTCGTAAGCAATGATTGAATGCATTATATTAAGCAATCTAGGATAATTTAAAACACCTTGCATTTCCATTCAGTTAGCCTAAAACCGTCGTTTTTATCATTTCATTTTCTTTACTCAACTGAGAATCGATTCTAGAATTTTTGACTAATCAGTCATTCTAACATGCGTTTAACGGCTCAGAGCGTTCATTATATGTGATTTACAGGAATACATGTAACACACAAACACACTCGTATTAAATGATAAAGTTGTACCAGATGATTAGAAGAATGCAGTATTAATATATAATATTTTTAAAAAGGTGCTAAAAAAGATATTAGAAATTATAGATCTAACAAAAATTTTACCAAGATAATTACAATTTATTCTACAGTGAACTTTGGATTTGAACCAACCAAAAGAATAATCTGGCTTTAAAAATGTGTTAGTAGAGTGAATTGTATCCTAGTATTGAGAGAATTTATAGAAATGCCCGATGAATATGATATGCTATTATGCTTTGAATTTGTAAATTATGAAAGGGCATTTGATCTAGGAAACTGTCATATTCTAAAGAATATTTATAGAAATATAACAACATAATGATATTATGAAGATTAATAATGAGAAGGATGAATGAATAGGGTGACTACATACTTCCAAAATGTTTTATAGAAATCTTGCAAGAAATATTTTATGAATTAAAATGGGAAGCTAAGGAGTAAAAGTATGTAGATATTATTTAAATCATCTAGATTTTGCTGATGGTGTTGTTGTTTTTGCAAATATTGCTTTAGAGCTTTAGGAAATGTTACAAAGTTATCAAATGAAATGTTGCAAGAGTTATAAAATGAAAGTATGAAAGTAGGACTAAAGGTAAATGTTAAAAAGAGTAATGTTCACTGGATTTTCTCAAAAGAAGAAAATAAAAATTGATAATAAAGAGTGAAGAAGTTAACAACTGCAAATACCTTGATCAGAATATTATTACAGATGGAAATATAATGGATGTTAATCATAGAATTAAACTTGATTGGAGTGCTTTAGGTAGAAATAACTTAATATTGAAAGAATTTATGACTGTATTTGAAAAGGGAGGTTTTTAATAAATGTGTTTTACCAGTTCTTACTTATGGATCTGAGACTTGGACACTTAACAAAAGAGCAATACAGCGACTTCAGACCAGTCAATGAAATATGGAGAGATGCATGTTAGGAGTAACAAAAACAGATAGAAAACAAAATACATGAGTGAGAGAACAAAGGACTATAACCAACATCATTGAGAGAATTAAGACACTGAAGTTGAGTTGGGCTGGATATATTTCTAAAAGAAATGATAATAGATGGACAATTGAAATCTTAAATTGGATTCCAAAGATTGTAAAAAATCTAAAAAGTGATCACATGTGAGATGTATGAATGAAATAAGGAAGTGTGCTGATGTGATGTGGAGAAGAGGGCTAGACATTGGAGAAGATAACTGAACTTGGAGAGACTTATTCTGCAATGGATCGATAATGGTTGAAAATGATAATGATATATGAAACACATCACAAGTAAAACAAAAAAATCCTCACGTGATTAAGTTTTCAGTATCTTCTGTAAATAGACACACATCTCTGTACATGGAAATACATGAACACATACATGTATACCCCTATATTTATATACATTTACAAATGTAAAATTGTTTTTAGTAATACAAGGGTCAAATCACACACTTTTCATGCCCATATATTGTGATATAAATCCGCTAGAACTTGGTATTCTTTTTTTTTTTTTTTTTTTAGATAACTATGAATTTTTAATCAAATCTAAGATTTTTTTTCAAGTGGGCAGCCATAATAAACTCACAAGCTACCGTATTATCGTCGATAAATGGTATCTAATTTTTCTTAGCTAGAGATTAAATGAAGTAAGAAAAAAACATTAAGCGTTCATTAACTAGTTGACGAAGTATTGGTATTTATATTATTATTACTTTTGTGAGATATGTTGGGAAAGATTCAGCATGGATTCTTAAAGTTTATGAAGCAAACTCTAAATATTATGCAAATTACCATTTACGACACTATTACATTTTTGGTTGTAGTATCATATTGTCTAATTATTTCAAACGACTTTCAAGCAGAGAATTTAATATATATAAAATAATTTGTATTTAAGAGATGCAAGCAATAGTAAATTTCTATTATCGTCTGCTGAAGAAAACGTTTGATTCAACTATTCTAATGCCTAATTATCACAATCACAATATACATATTTATCTATACATGTGCACATATATATACACACACTCACGTTCTCAGGATATATACTTTACCAAAAATTACTGCAATAAGCACATCTGTATATATATAGTATATGGAAAACAGATCAAGAATGTTAATGAATTATGAATATAAAAGTAGTATAAACCATCTCGGAGTACATTCCATATATATGTAACACGAGATCTATACATTTTCAAAAAATTTTTCATTACAGTAGACACATGTGCAAACAAATACTTAAGTATATTGCCATATTATGATAACGTTGATAATAAATCAGAAAAACTAGTGAGCAACTCCTGTAAATAAAAAGTGCTGCGTATATATAAGTAAGTGTACATATATTTACTATGCGCATTGTTTTAAGTTTACTATTAGTATTGTGTATAGTACTTTAGTTTTAATTCTATTACAAAAACATATATATATATATTTTTAAAAAAAACATTATTAATGAATTATATGATTATTGTTTGCTACTTCATTTGTTTATGATGGGCTTGATAGATATTGGATGTGTCAAAGCATCGGCCTGGAATCGAACCCGCAAACCCGGGACAACTGCTTGTAAGGCAGCTGAGCTGATCATTCGGCTACCAACGATTGACACCATTTTCACTTATATATATATATGAGATCACGATTCGAAAGAATTTCTAAGTTCAATTTTGTAGCTTTGTATTTACAAATCATAATGTATCTAAAAAAATAAAGAACGAATTTCATTTGCCGCATTTTTTTTTTTTTTTTGAGGCCATTTGAAAGCTAAGTATAAACAAAAAAAAAAACGAACACTTACTTAGTGAATTATTGATCAGAGGGTATTCATTTATTATTTAACACTCGCAAAGCGTTTGCACAATTGACTTGAAAAGCCGATATGAATGTAATTACAATTATATACAGACGCTATAAAAATAAATGCTTATTTAGTGAATTATTATAAACTTGTAAAGCCTTTATTTCTATCCTTAATTTTATATTTGTAGATTGATAAAATCATTACTTTGTGTACTGAGATATTAATAGTGGATTTACTAAATGAGTTCTGCAAATAAAAGATTTTGTTTTTGAATTTTTATATTTTTTCTATGTTTCAGGATTTATGGATCACTCTGTTTTAATTAAATTTCTATAAATAATCTAAAGCCAGTCGCTGTTCCTGGATCTCAACTTAAAATAATGATTTAATATATATTAACTTTTTGTTGATATTTATCACATCTAAACACAGATTCAGTAAGTACTTTAATTACAATCATAAATTTATGGCGCGGTGGGGAGCGGGGCAACTACTAATTTAAAAATCATATGGCTAAAACCTTACTCTCTCTAGTTTATAAATAGATATTCATTAATCTATAATATAACTAGATAGCTAATTAAGTTAGATATAGATCGGTTACTTAAAAAAAGACTGCTTGTGACGTGAAGTTTTGTCTAGCCTGAACTCAAAAGTTAGTGATATGCTTAGTAGATGGGGGTACTGACAATTATATCGCAAGGCTCTATATATTAAGAAGAATATATCTAAAAATTTAGCTTTTTAATTTATTTACTGCAGAAGTACAAAATTAGATATAAAGCAGTAGTTTTCAGGTAGGTTGATAAATGATTTTAGAGTTCGTCTCATTTTTTATAGAGTAAGTAACATAGATTTAATTCATTTAATTGCAAGTATATAAGATTGTATTAATTTTATTATCTACCAAATGTATTGTTTTTCATTCACACACACATATATATACTTTCTATACTAACGTACACTTCAATGCTACATTATGAAAAATTACTTACCTTGATTTAAAAGTTTTAAGAAGCAAGTTTTTTAAAGGTGTGATTGATTTAATCTTAGAAGATGCAATATTATACAGAAGTTATATATTTTTCATATTTCAACTTCGCGGAATTATGAAATTATTACTATATCCGCATCACGTAATGCTGGGAAATTTAATATTAACAATTTATTTATTTTATTTTGGATAATAAAAAATTTCGAAAAAGAAATAAAAGGATTGCAGTCTTAATTGATGTAATTATTGACAGAAAAGCTGGGTTAAATTTATTTTTTAAAGAGAGAAAAAAAACTGTTGATGTTAAACTTAAAGATTGTTAGGCTTCAATTGATTACAAAAAATTTTCGTCTTTTTCCTTTTAAAGTTTATCTCGACATTCCAATTGTGAAAAAAACAGCTTATATTCAATTATATGTAATGCTAAATTTTGAACAGAATAATATATTGTATTGTGTGATAGAGGGTAAAATGATAGGTTCTAGAGATAAGGTCCACGGATCGTGTCCAGTTTTATCACTTCTGGCGTTCGAACTTCTTAAGAACTTCCGAGCAATAAAGTCATTTGATTATTTTTGTATTTAATTTTCGAAGCAATATTTTCACCAATGAGAAAAACAAAAACATATTGCAGTTGCCTGCTCCTACTTTATCTCTCCAATGTCAAATGCAGTTGAACAGAGTACGAAGTGAAGTGATGAGGCTAATTAATAATACTCTGGCGGTTCATCACTCTGGGTTTATTTTGATTTCTTTGGGTTGATATTGTAGGGTATAATATATTGTGTATATGTACAATGAAATTAATATATCAACATTCTATTTTATGAGCCTTTTTTTACAATGAATAAAATCAAATATTACATATCTTTTATTGTTATTTGAACATCTTACAGTTTTGTCTAATCAACACTCTTCTAGAAATTATAGCCATACATATTACTTTAATTATCATATAGACATTCATTATAACGTAACTAATACGTGGTCAATTAATATATTAGAAATAATGTAAAAATAGTAAATATTTAACATAACATGGTCAATGAATGAGAGGACTACAGATGAAGAAGAATCATATGGGTCTTTTGTAAATATTGTTAAAACATGCTTGTAATTTGTGGTCTGCAACACTGCTTTGGTCTTTGTATTATTCTTTTATTAGATCCTCCTCCAACATTATCTTGCAATATTATTTACTATAAAGTATCTAAGTTTAATTCTAGAATTAATTGTATAGATGATATTTTAATTTTATATTATTAATTTGTCCAAGGAATTTCTAATTTATCATTATCGTCTTTATTATTCTTTTTTTAATTTTCTGAAAACTGCCACGAATGTCTTTTTAATATTTACCTGTAAGTCCTATTTTTTAATTTCATCAAATGGATTTTGTAACATTGGTTGCAGTCATTTGTGACAATAATGATACCATTTTCAAAACTTAGATAACATAATTAATTTCCATTTATTTTTTATTTTATTTGTTTCCCACCTTACAAAATAATTCCTATAAAAGTAAAAAAAAAAGTTTTCCAAAAATATGATAGTTTTCCTGAACTCTTTTAACTTTATTAATCTTTTTATCATTATCATATAGTACAATCTCTCTATTCTTTCATCTTGGTAAATAATCTGTGGTACCTTTTACTAATGAATGATCATTTTTTGTATTTAATTTACTAAATATATTATGTTTTTGAGATGCATATTTTTATTAGCCAAAATATATTCTAACTTTTCTCCTTTTTTATTTGGATTTTTAATATTTATTTTTTGTTTTGTAACCTTACCCTAAATCATAAAGTATAGTTATTTCTTTCTTCAAATTTCATAAATCTGTGTTTCCTCTCATTTCTTTAAATTTTATAGTATTGTTCTTCCATTGTTATTTATAATGAGGCTCTTGTATATTAAATATTTTCCACTTAACATCAAAGTATAGAGAATCAATTCCATAGGTGAATTAATGAGGCAATTATCTCAGATGCTTCACTCTCTCTTTTATCTAAAATGTTCCAATTCTCTAAATGAATTTTTCATTTATCTGAAAATTTTCCTAAATATTTCTTTCATGAAACAAGTATAGGTTATCAAAAATGCACATTAAAAAGTTTTACAAATTATTTATGAACAGTACAGCCTAAGATTGATGAGTGAAATAAAGTTAATTTTTGTAGAAAAATCTATAATATTCTAAAACAATAAGTTATTGAGGCACTTATTAAGTAACAAAGTTCCAAAGATTGATCAAATATTATATATATATATTATTCAGGTGAGTTTTATTATTTATTTTGCTTTATTTTCCTTTTTTTTTTTTAATTATATATATATTATTTTTGTGTATATTTTTTAATAAATACAGTGAATTCCTAAACCACTCTATACATTAACTATACCTATACACTATACATGACATCAATCAATTATATGCTATCCAATATATATATATATAAACTAATAATAAAAACACTGAAATTTACAAATATGAAATTTTACAAATCCTGAATTTATTAAATCTTATTTCCCCCACCATATAATTTAATACAGTTCAGTACCATATTTGTAAGCATGTATACAGAATTTTTCTGAACAATATTTTTTTCAAAAAAATTTATACTTTAAATAATACAATTATGGAAAATGATCCCATGATGGAATGTAGCATTATTCTTGCATAAAAACTTATTGTAAATATTGTATAACACAAAATATAAGTATAACCCTATTAGAGATAAACTTTAAGGCAAAGTATATCTAACATGCCTTGGACTCTTTAATCATAATAGACATATTCACGGCATTGACTGGTGAAAAGAAAATTATATATTTATAATTTTTGCAAGATTATTTTGATGAATTGAAAAAAAAAAAGCAATCTCACATCACAATGTTTTCTAACACATCACCTCAGAAATTTTAAGATAATTGTCACATTAACTACTTCAAAAAATCAATAATCTGATATTTCAGTTGCCTATTTATAAAAAAATAATAATAAAATTAATTTTATTATTATCATTTAATAAATTTACTGAATATACACACAGTTATTATATTTAATGAATTTATTGAACACACAGTTCTGTAAATATATTGGTAATCTACTTTCTCAATTTATTATTAATAATTACATTCTTAAAATTTTGATTGTAATTTTAATTTATAAATGTATACTATACACATAAAAACCCTCTGTTATATACTGTACCAGACGAAAGCTTTTGGTTTTGTATATTCTGATCACAAGGGCGCCACTAGTCTGAAAATCGGAACTAGACATTTATTTTAAGGGTGGGCAGGATATATGAACATGAATGTGCCAGACTAAACCCAGGGAGAGCAAAAGCTCATGAATGTTGTTCAGACAATTGAGAAAACACTGAGACAAACATCAGCCAAATTAAGTTTAAGCATATTCAAAAATTTTATTAAGAGAAGATTTATAAGACAAGTTTCTAAGTTAACAAATAGGATTAGCTCAGGGGTGTACCAGAAAGACTAAACGCAGGGCTCTGGCAGACCTACTAATTTTCTAATAATGAATTATAAAGGGAGGAAGCAATTTCATTCAGCAGAGGATTCACCCAAACATTGGTTTTCACTTTCAGATACTTAAACAATACGTTCTTGAAATAAATCAATGAAACTAGTGCCAGCGAACTTTTCGAGGCCCGAAAAATGTGTCGGACCACGAATGTCAAATGTCGGTAGAAGCTGCACCTATTATTACATTTAAAATAAAGGTGATTGACTTACCTCAAGAACAACCAAAAAATATGATTGAAAATGAAAGGAAAACCATTAAAACAGGCGAATCCCAACCAAACGATTGGCAAAAATTACTCTAAGAATCATAATTAAAGGGCTCAATTAGATAAGTAAATCATTAGAAAACCAGATACGTCTGCCCCAGCAATTAAAGAAAATGAATTACAAATAATTATAATTAAGAAATAAATTTATGACACAAGTTCTGAGTACACGCTGTGATAAATTAAGCTACAAGTAAATACAAAATAAATCTATCAGAGAGTGCACATGAGTACAAAAATATTAAAACTTTAAATACTTTAACAGCGAAAATCTCTCTCACCTGTAATTTACAAAAGGGATAAATATTATCTTCCTGCTGGTGACTTATAAAATTACAGAGAAAAACAATTCTAGTTTCCGCTTTCAGAGATATAAAAAATGAAGAAATGAAATCCCCATCTGCGGAAAACTAGGAAAATAAAGTCGCCAGACAAAAGATTTTGGTGGTTTGCAAAAGCTCAAACACAGTATTTGTAATCAATTATGGGCTACTAAAATAATTACAGGTAAGCATTTAAAATATACACGACTGCTAAAGCATTTATAAAAAGTTTTAGGCATAAAAATATAAAAACTCACTCATCATTCTCCAATAAACAAAAATTGAAAGCAAATTTGGAATCTTAAAACTAAGATTCCAAGACACACTACAAAATACAAGAAAACACAGCAAATATTAAATATGAGGCTAAATATTGCTTATGAATACAGATTTATAATTAGATTGAGCGGAGATTTAATTAAAAGAAATTTACCCTGGGAAGAATAAAAGAAAATTGTATCTTACGATATAGCACAGTTCGCATAGAGTGCGCACGTTTATTTTAGTCCATTTTCAGGTCCTTTGGCAGTGGCAAGGTAGAGGCAAGGGGGTCTTGTTTATTTTAGGTGTTCATAGCAGGATTGAAGAAGAGTTGGCAGGAATGGGTCTGTCCTTTGAGTTAAACTAGCACACCATTTTGGTGATGACAACACATACAATATTTGACATCTTGTTGAAAGCAAAAGGATTTTAACAACTGCGAATTTTCTTGAAGAATTTAAATGTCCAAACTGCTCACAACGGGCTGCAATCAAAGTGCGTAAAAGAATACGAACTTTCACTTGAGAAACAGCTTGTCTAGTTAAGGATAAGTAACCACTAACTCTCCAAATTTCCGGGGCTATTTATACCTCGCTCCCTTTCCCGTGAAAACTAGCCTTGTTGTTGAATTCTACGCATTAGGCAGGGCAAATATTAATCTCCAGCTCAATCTAACCCAAGAATTCTACCCAGGGATTATTGAAACAAAAACAACAACACAAATCAAATCTCCGCTTTGTAGAATGAGTTTACAATGTTTAAAATAAAAGCAACAGGAATGTAATTAGCAAGCCAGCTTGTTTTTAATCAAATTGATTTAAAAAAAAGTAAAAACAAGCGGTATAAGAAAACTATTTTAAAAACAATTGTAAAAACATTAAAACGATCTATTTTAAATATAAACGAGTACGTGTTTTAATACATGTACTCTTTTTAAAATAATAAAAAAAAAAATTAACATTAGATAAGATTTAACAAAAATTAAGTTTTTAATTTTGGCAGTAAAACCCTTGAATCGGATGTCAATCCGGTTCAATACAGTATATGTATGTGTATTGAAAAATCCTATACTGTCCACTTATAGTACAAATAAACAATAGTTATTGTATTGTAATGAAAACTTGTCAATAAAATATTAGCTATTATATACATGTACGATGTAGAATGAAACAAAATGTAGTGTATATCGATATTCCACCGTATATATATATATTACTTAATACATTTTTTTTTCTATTACATTAATTGCTTTGATAACTATTTTAAATAAGAAATAATAACTTTTTCAATAATCTTAAAAGGCAAAATTTATTAGCCTAGCCCTGAAAGTAACTTTTATTTTTCAAGCCAGTTATTTTTTTAATTTTGCTTCTAACGTCAGAAATTCAGACAATGATCATTTAATAATTTATTGTTCTTCCAATTTTTATTCATTTGAAAAACTTATATTTGAAGGTGCCCAAATAAAAGTTTATTATCGAAGGAACTGAAATTCCAGGAATTTCTAGCATCTTCTATCCTGAGTCTTATATGATAGATTACACATCTTCTGAATGGAAATCCTAGGAAAGTTCTAGCATTTTTTGTCCTCAGTTTTAGATGATAGACTACACATCTGGAAATTAAAGTCATGATTTGTTTTTATTTTTCAAAAATGTAAAACTAAATAAATAAAGATGCATATATTCATGAATATTCTGCTTTAAAAAAAAACACCCAATAAATAAACATCATTCTTTTTTTCTTTAAATTATGGATAAGATTCAATAAACTGATCCAGCAGATTTGTTCGTGTGGGTGCGCTACCTATTCATATTTATTTATCATATAATCAATTAATAGTAACAAACAACCGGTTTAATGACAAAATATATGAAATAGATATAAAATTGCTCCATAACTAAAAAATATAAGATCTTTTTTCAAAGAATTTTATATAAAATGAGCAACTAATTTTAAAACATAGTATAATCGGTCTTATTACATCAGAAATGTTGAATTTGCAAAAAAACAAACAAACAAAAAACAGTCATTTTATAAATAGATTTAAAAAAAAACAATTCTAGTAAAATAAAAGTGTATGTAGTTTATTATGTCTGTTTGAAAAATGTGGGAACACGTTGTAAATATTATGAGAACGTAACATAGTTTCCACACACTCACCCTTAAATGTAGATTGCTTTTATAACTCTTGAAAAAGTGATACCAAGAATAAAAGTTAAAAAGGATTTTTCCAATGTCATAAATCAGAAATGCATTCATATATATATACATATGCATATCATAGTAGTCCTTTGTTTATTTGACATTTTATGACATGTTTTTTAATCTGTTCTAAAACCAAATTTGCTTTTTAAAACGTTTTAACAAATTGACATCTAATTGTAACTATTCATAGATTTTACTCCCTAAAGGATAAATAATTAATTTCTCTGGGATGTGTTGTTTTAAAATATTTTTAGAGTTCAAAAATATAAAAAACCCGTATCTTCTTTTTGTTCTAAGAATTTTCTTGCCTCTTAACAGATAAAATGAATACATATATAGATTTTTACATGTTCGAATATTATATTAGTTGAGTTTAATTAATCTAACAATAGCTAGTTTTATGTATTCTTATTATACAATGAAAATCATTTCCCATTATACATTTTACTCGATTTTTTTTACTAATTTTATTGGCAAAAAATTATTTGATAAAGAATCATAAAACAATAATGATTGTTTTTTTAAAAGGTGTTTTAAATAATTACTTAGTAATATAAATATTGAATTATTTTTAAAAAAGCGATGACGTAAATATTAAAAAATTAAACCCTTTAAGCTATGTTGTTAAGTTGTTTTGAAATATTTTTACTGAAACTGAAGAAATGCTAAATTTTTAATAGGTGTGGAAAAAAAAATCCCCTTTTTATTCGAAGAATTGTATTACCTTTTGTCAATTATGGGTAGACAATCTGGTCATTTGTTTGTTTTTTCAATATGTGTGTGCGTTTATATGCAACTTTACTATATTGGAGATCATTTATCTTTTTCACATGTATGTGGTCACGTGGTCGGTTGTATAAGATGAACTAGATGACTCAAGGGAGCTTGAAAGTCTGGGTTCAAATCCACTCTAATTACATCTAGCTTAAGTATATCTACTATACTACTATACTTGTATTTAAATATTACAAATGAATACTGTATAATTTTACTGATGTTTATATAAATAATGTATTATGAATAGTGTATGATAAGATATGTTTTAAACAACCTCCAACTATTGTCAAATTGCTTGTAAAGTATTCAATGTGTAATCAAGCTTATGTCTAGTCTGTTCTAAATATATTCACTACATAAATAGCCAATGATGGTGTGAAGACTGATATCAGATGTTTATATTGGACAGTACACTATTTCTCTGAGCTGTTATGAAGATATACTCATTTTTAAAGGAAGTAGCATAATAATCAATAATCTCACATGATCTTTTATTTATTTACTATCATATGAATGTCTATTTACCATGCCTACTTTATGATTTGACATAACCTGAAGCTTAAGAATGGCAAAATCAAGGCAAAATTAAATAAACTAGCGTCAAACATGACATTTCTGATTTTTCTGAAAAATAAAGATTTAGTCAAAATAGCATTGTAATAAAGAGTGATGGTCAATAAATGCAGTCCAAGTAGCATAAATCATGTGATCAGATTTCTATGCCAAACCATAATGTCTGTATGTAATCACAAATCAATTTTTAAATTTCTATTGTATGGAATGTAATACAGACAGTTTGTGATAAAATGATAGTCCAGAAAACTGGTAAAATTGTTTCATTGAAAATAATAGAGAAGTGGCAACTCTATTGTTGACATTATTAACTTTTACTTTGATCTAATTATATTAATAGCAGTTAGATGTGGTATATAAACAGTAATAAACTAAGCTTCCCTTGGTGATTATGGTATTCAAATAGGCATTGCTCAATTGTAAACTCTGCTTTGCTTTCAGAATCCATGCACTAGTATCGATTATTCTTTCTTCAAAAAAGCTTGTTGCAAGTCAAATCTTTACCTATTCATTCTTCATAGAGCCATTTAAAAAAATCCAGAAAATGTCTGAACTGTAGAATATAAAGTATATGTTTTTGAGCTACCATTTTAAAGATAACCTTGTCAACAGTGTAACGGAATTAAAATGGTTTAATATTATGTACCAGTTATCCATATATCAGCATTATCAGGATGATGAGGTGATTATTTTTATCCAAAATAAAAAAAAGTTTGTTTGAAGCACAGTGCTTGTCAGCTATTTTTTTTCCGTCGATTAAGATTGAATAATAGGTCCTTTTTGATCATATTATTTCTCAGTTTAAAAGTAAATCTTTAAATAGAATAAAACATTTACTGCATTTAATTTGACTATAGATGATAATAAACTGACAAGTTTGGAAATGAAGTTTTATAGCCACTGAGATTATCAAGATACTAATGAAAGTCATCTTGGATAAGATTAAGATTGATTTTGTATTAAAAATTCTGTGGAAATAAAAGCTCTTTCATTATTATTACTATACAAAGATCTTTACTTCTGATTTTAAACAGAAGACCAAATCAGTTCCCACTAACAAAAGCAACCTTTCAAGATTATTTGGGAAATAAAAATTAATCAGTGCAAATCAATAAACAGATCATTCACATAAGTTAGGATATACATCTTGGCATATAGTACAAGATCAAGAGCCAGGTTTAAAATGATTGAGCTGAATGAACAGTGTTCACTTGATAGAATTATTTTGCATTTCTTTGAAGATCATTAATATTGTTATTATTGTTATACACATATAACAAATGAATAGTGTCAGTGGCATAATTACTGAAACTACGTTATTTAGAAAAAGGTGTCATTCAGACTCGAACTGAGAACATCTAATATAATTAGTCCTCCTGAGTACTATTAGGAATCATGGATTAAAATATGTTTACAATGAATATATATATATATGTGTGTGTGTGTGTGTGTGTGTGTTTATTCTTTTAAAAAAATTACAATGATTAGAGGCATATAATGGTGGGCTTTAATTATTATTATAATAATAGGGATGAAAAAAAAAATGTTTTTATTGAGCATACATTAAAAAGAAAAGAAATAGTTGTGTCTTCAACCACAATTGGAGTTTTTAGGCTTAACTTGAAATAAAAACATGGGGGAGGGGGGGGCAAAAATTAATTAAGTCAATCCCTTATTATAAAAAATAGAGATTAACTTAATTAATTTCTAATCCCTCATGCCTTTATTTCAAGTTAAACCTAAGAAAAACCCCAATTACAGTTGAAGAAATAACTTTTTTTTTCTTTTTAGTGCACCATCATTAAAAGCATTTAAATAAATCATTTTATTTTTATATAGCGCAATGTTTATAAACTGCAATATTTAAACAGCATTAAGTTGTTGCACATGCGCTTTGAAGATTTACTATCAATGAATGAATACTAACACTTCAAACACATGATAAAGTCTTTGGAAAAGCATTTAATACATTAAAAAAAAATTCTATTGTTTTTAAGTTTTCAATATTGGCACAGTAAATAAAAATGTAAATCTATATCATACTTTAAATTGACTGGACACTTATGGCTAATATATATATATATTGGTTGCTATATTTACTGTGAATGTTTAGGTGGTTACTGGTTGGAAACTAATTATACATATATTGTACCGGGTTCGAATATGTGACCTTGAAACACCGGCCTCTTAGGCAGAGAAGAACATATTCGGAAAAATATGTATGTCCAAATGATAGCTATATAAAATATAACTAGCGTTACATTTCCAGGACATAGCGTTCAAAGCACTTTTTTTGTTTGTGTATAAACATGGACGCCAGCTATCTATTCAAAAAGAATAAACAACGCACTTTGAGCAATGGCCACTAACTCAATGCCTAAATCCATGACTAGCTCAGTTGTTTGTAATCACTAATAGATTATACATAATTAGTGGTTAAAAGAATTGTAAAAGGAATTTATAAAAGAGATTGATAAAAAGAATTGACCGACAAATAGAGTTTAATTTTAAAGACAATTTTTTAACTAACATTAATTTACTAAATTTAAACATCTTTATAATTTAATATAATACACACACATTTTTAAATTAACATTTCTAAACTAGTTTAAATATTCTTGTAGATTTTAATAATAGAACACTGGTATTTATTTAATTTAACTAATAACACTGATATAATGATCACGCACATATTAAGTCATACTCTCACATATATAATAATGAAGTATTACATAGCATTTGAAACTTAAACACACATATCAATAGTTCATTTTATGTATGATATAGAGTTTATATAATTAGACTCTTGGAGGATTTTCATGAATTAATGCAATGCAATGGCTATTACAGTATAAATGAAAATAAGCAAATGTTTTACCTAGGATTTTGAATGTAGACATAGAATTTTGTTCTCTTTGGTGGCTGCTTTTGGTGAGAATATTTCCACTACGAATGCTTCCAGCCGGCTGGGACGTTTCCTTGATGAGTTTCCTTATTATTCATGATTATTATTATTGGAGACAATTAGATACTGACAGAGATTTTCTAAGATGTTACGCTGACATTATTTCACGGGCAGGTCTTGCTGTTCTACTGGACTTAAGGATAGAGAAAGGCATATGTTTTCCATGGTTTTTAACACTGCATTCTTGATTCTTATATAATTCACTGATATGTTGTACTCAACTGATTGAACTGGCTGAACTATTGCCTCAACTAACTCAATTAATTTTTGAATTGAATTCTTGTCTCAACTGATTGTCCGATAAAATATCCAGTATTTATACCGATGACATGTTGTCCCTTTAATATCCTCCGGCAAATATCTGTTGTCGAAATTCTTTAACAATTAATCCTTTGACAACGTGTTTTTGAAGATTGTTTAATTAATAATAGCCATGCAGACATATTGCTTTATATTTTTAATTAATAGCCATTGCCATGTTTTTTTAATGATAATCTTTTATTTTTAATATTTATTACGCATACATTTTTTATTTATTTACCATTGCACATATATACGCACATATATAACTAGCTTTAATCCAAATGAAAAGAGATTTGTATTTTTTAAACTTTAAATTATTTATATTTTACGAATACTAATAAGAAAAACTGTTTACTTCCCTTTATAACTATTAGTTTGACTTTTCTAACAAAAGACCCCTCTCCCCTTTTAACACAATTATTTTCTAACTTTTTATTTCAAACTCTTTTACGAAAGATTTTATTTTAAAACTCTGACTTTTTAATTTTACTTTTGACAGCAAACTGATTATGTTTACTAAAGAAACCTTTTAGATTTTTCTAACTTATTTATTATTTTAATAATTTTTTTAGGCAAAATCATCATGTGCCAATTTCAATATTGGTAGATATATATATATATATATATATATATATATATATATATATATATTGTAATGATCTGGTACATAACAGGGACATTTGTAACCATCCATTATAAAAAATGACTATTTAATAATATTTTTTAATATTTATTTTTATTTAATTATTTATTAACATTTTATTAATTACTAATATGACTGGAATTATTATTATTTCTTTTCATACTTATTTAATGCCTCTGACATTAGATCACACATTCAAGCAGAGGGGTAGAATATCATTGATAGATTAACCATCAATGATATCTATGGCTAGATTGAGGCTACACAAATGTATAGTCCTGACCATAGCACCTCTCCATACTGCTGGGACAATATCCACCATCCAAAGCACTTTATTTGTTTTGAGAACAAGTTTCAGGTACCATCCAGTCATATATGTTATATATAGCCAGCATGCCCAGATGTCAGGCATATGGATCCAACACTTGGAAATATTCCCAAGCTAAATCAAAATGTTGATCAGGGGACTCAGCACAATACTAACTAATACATGGAAATATTTCTAATCCTAAATTCCTGGTGATGCAGCTAAAAGAGAGAGAGTATAGACCAAGCAGCATTTAAATTAACACTTTTTATTCATATGCACATATAATCAAATAAATATTTAGTACAATTAAACAAAGAAAATAAATAAATATACAATAATTGTCAGTAATTCAATATTACTAATTGTCCTTCATTTATAATTCATTTCTGTTAAAAGTGTTTAGACATTTAATTTACAATTGAAAAGTTATCTTTACCTAGGTTTTTCATTATGGTAAGATGACATCATCTTTCTGCAGTTGATACATTTCCTTTGGTTTTGATTTCCAAATAGCTGGATGTTGGTCTCCAGTGATGTCTTCATAAATTTCTTTCCATGCTTCTGACAGTCAATGGGAAAGAGTATACAGCAGCATATATACTATGGTTGAGTCATTGATCCCAGGTAAAAAGTGGAGCCAAATACCCAAGGCATGAATCCCAAATGAACATTCCTAAAGCTCTTTAGCAATGCATGTTGCTACTTCACAGCTTCTATATTTATATTTTCCACAGTGAATAATAACTAACTCTCTGATGATCTCATTGACTATGCTTTCAGTAATAACATCAATGCTGAATGAATTGATGAACTCATGAACTGGAAAAACTGAGCAACAAGATGAGAAATTTGAGAAAAAACTAAATAACAATGGTCAAACTACCACTTTTATACTCAATTCTCCCATTGTCTAATTTTTATCATAATTTTAATTTGGTTTTTAATTACATTTTACATTTTATTTATTAAATCTTTTTTTAGATTCATCTATTATCCTATCGGCCAGGAATCTTTCAAAATTTAAGTGCATTCCTGCCAATGAGATAGTTTACAAGATTTTCTTTTACTAATTAATTCTATTGAAAATTTTATTTGAAAATCCTTTACATTTATTTATTCATTTTAACATTTACTTTTTTTTCAGTTATAAAAAGAAGATAGAGTGTTTTAAATCTTTATCTCACATGATTCTCTTTCCCCACCCTTATTCCTAATAAAAACAATTTATTCTTTAAAAAATGTTGCGATCTTTCCTTTTTATTAATTTCATTTTTAAAAATCTACTTTTAACTATTTCTGTTTTTTTCTTAATAATTAATTTTTTAAAATTATTAACATATGTAACACAGATATTGTAATGGTAAAATTTGTGCATTCACACAACAAAATCCAGAATCCAGGCAAATATATCAGGCTGAATGGAGTGAGATAATGAGATCCAAAATCTGACTAAGCTTTAGCTCATTTGCCAATTCTCTGTGACTTAACACTTTATAAATGACATCTCTGAAATTACACTCAGTCTCAATTTCTTTGCAGCTGGCATAACAGAAAGTGAAACATGAGACTCAGAGGGTGACTAAACATAATACCAACTTTAAGTGTTAAAATAGACTGATATAGCTTGATAAAGGGAGATCATATTTGTAACTTAATGTTAATGCATATTGCTCATACATAATCTACTAAATAGGGGTTGATTTGGATTGGAATTAGACTATGAGTGAGAAAGATATATGAAACCAGCATAATTTTAAATACATTTATTAATTAATAAAGACAAAATAAAACAAATAAAAAACACAGTTTCAAATGTATTGGTTGAATGCACACAGGTGGCACAGTGGATGAGGTTGAAATATTAGAGCAATTTCATCTTCACATCCTAAAATAAGTGTGTATATATGCAGTCACTAAAGATTATGCCTATAATTAATATGCCAACTCCTACCTTAACATTGTGGTTTGCTACTTTATAAGTAATCTTACTGGCCCAGGATAATTATTCATTACAGTGTTATATAAATGTTATATTTTTCTATCTAAAGTGTGAGTCATAAATAACCTCAAGCCAATGCAGATTTAATCTAGCAGCAAAGATGTGGTTTCAGACCAATGCTGAATATTTAACTGATAGGAAGAAAGAATTGGCTGCTTTAGACCACCAATATGTGCAATAGCACTGGCAAAATACTAATAACAAAGTTGCCCTGCAGATGGGTAATTCTTCACAGATTCTTTCAACCAATGCATGGTATCCTGGAACCAAATGTCTCACTGTCAATGATATGAACAATTAAAGTTCATGAATGAAGATGGCTTACTCAGGTGACCTGGTCTTAAACTCAGGGACAAGCTTAGTGCACAAATCTGAAATAATAGAATGGGGCAGTTTACTCATAATCCTACTTAAAAGATGCAGCAAAATGTCATGTACATTGTACTTAGTAAAAACACATCTGCAATACAATAAACAATCAGATATGTATAATTAAAGTTAAGTGTTCTTAAGCAGATAGCATCTATCAGTTTAGCTCACAGAAGCCAATTCTTAAAATAGTGTTATATTTATGTTAATTAGTGGGCAAATTAAATTATCAATCTTTTTTAATATACCTTAATATACATCTTTAATAACTAATTAAGAAGGGAAAAGTATATTTAGTGGTAATTAATAATAGATTAATAAATATACTTTATAACTATCTTTAAAGCTAGTCTATTGCTTGTTACAACATATAATTAAAATCATAACTCAAATCTTAAGAGCAAACCACACTATACACCTATATGATTAATCAATAACAATAAGCGCAAGGGGGTTCATCATTATTTGGTAATATAAGATTTCAAAACAGTGCACTACTTAATTGATAGTATTATTAAAAGATAATTAAATGAAGATATTAAAATCATATCTTTGCTAAAGTTTGTTGAATTCAGAGTGCTTCCCGTTTTGAAGCTTTGGCATACGACAACAAATATAATACATTTTGAAAATAAAATAGAGTAAAGATATAAGCAAAACCACAGTGATATAGAACTAGGAATTAGATAAGTATATTGAATTGATTTAAATAAATAAGTGAAAATTACAAAGTGTAGGTAGGCAAGTTTCTATGTATACAGGGTTAGTTTAATTTAAAAATAGTTTATAGTTAAAGTGAGTTTGAACATTCAGTTATTTCATTTCTTTTTTTACATTAAGCTAGCTTTTTAATATTAAAAGTTTAAAGATTAAATTAGTTTAGAGCTCTGTGGTTATGGAATGATATTACCAATTTCCTTTATTTCAGCTGGTAATATAGGCACATCAGACATGGTGACATTCTCTTCTAGGCAGGTCCCCAGTCTTTTTCTTCTGGCAGAAGGCTGTTTCTGGAAAGTTTCCATTCATGAGTGGTCGCATTGTCAGCTGCATCATATAACAGTAGACTCAACATTCACCCATGGAGAGACAACAAAATGTCACCCTCCTTAGCCAGACATTTCAAGATTTAGATTGATATGAATTCTGGTGGCAACTTTTCTTCCGAAATAGTGTATGCATATATAGTCCAAAATATTGCCTATTTATATAATTCTCATCTCAGGTCACCAGCTTGTTGACAACTTATTTATTTTTTGAAAACCCATTAGCATTTGATGTTAATTTTAAATTTTAGATTTTTAAAAATGATTTAAACTTTTGTTCAAATTTTAAGCAAGATATCCAAATCCCAAAGGAGTTCAAATAATGCTGTTCTACTGATTTTATTTATACATATTTTTTTTTCTTGTAAACATATTATTGTAAAACTTACTAATTTTAATCTTATTTTCCTGCAGGTGTGGTGGCTTAATGGTAATTTGTTTATGATCAATTTTACTTAAAATTTAGAAGTGCTGAAACTTCTAAATGAAATCTAAATCATGCCATCCTATATATCTATCATGATATAGGGTGGATCATACATAGACATATGAATTTACTGTAAAAACAAAATAATACATTGATCTTTCATATAATTAAATCTATGTTATAAATATATTTTATTTGTAAATCATAAATTTTACCTGATGTAATATACTAATGTACATTATATTATCAGAGTCTGTTTACATATATATATATATATATATATATATATATATATATATATATATATATATATATATATATATATATTGTAACAGAACTGGATTCAAACCCTGTTACAAGGGAGTAAATTAGGTTATGTATGTATGTGTGTGTTTTGTTTCATGAGTTGTGTATTTGGAAAGGGCCATGTAGCTACACATATATAGTTAAGTAAATAATAATAATAGCGATGATGGGTTACTAATAATAATGTATATATTTTACTTTCTTTCTCTCACTTATTTTATTCTTATTTTGTGGCATACGTGTATATTGATAAATATTGTGCTGAAGGGTATAAGAAAAATGAATAAAATCAAGAGATTTTCAAATATTTTAAAATATGAAGAAAAAAGAAAGGAATTTCATTTACCTTCCACGAATCAATTAGTCGAACGGACTGTATTGTTATTGAAACGTATTATAATTAATAGTTGGATTTTTATTTAAATTAATATATTATCAAACTTCAAAACTTTGTGGAAATGATATTTGTGTTAACTAAAAGAAAAGAACAGGTGAATGTCCATTCAAAAATTAAATTCTTGAGGATTCTATTGTCTAATTATTGAGGTAAACAACAAAGCGTAATTAGAGGAAATTTCCAAAAATAGCAAAAGTTAAGACCAAGTTGCTAAGTGGTTTTTCTTTTGTTCACGTATTGAGTAAAAATATTTTTTTTGCTAAAGATAGAAAAAAAGATAAAACATTATTGAGAGATGGGACATTTTGTTTTTAGCAGTTGGCTATAGATTATTGCAGAGAGAAGGCAGAAGGCAATATGTAGCAAAAAGAAGAGAGTTTTATAAAATAAATTTGACCAGAGAAATATATAAAGGAAACTCCATGAAACACATGGGGTAAAGGTCTCATCGTGCTGGGGCTCTATGTTGGACTCCATCTCCTTCTGTACCCTTGAGGCCATGCAAGATATTAAGAGACAGATTGCCCTAAATGTTATATTAAAAAAGGAGAGAGAAAACACGACAAATGAATCCTGCACCTAATATCCGCCATTCCACAGATCTATCATGGTATGATGAACTTCTTAATAAAACATTGAATTAGACAAAATGGACTTGTGATTTTATCCACTTTCACCCAAGGAATTAGAATAGAAGTAAAAGAATTAATAACTGCAAAGAGTGCACTCGGAAAAATTTAATTTAATTACGAAGACTCGTCAAAATTGTGGTAAATATATTTGATATCATTTCAAATCTTTAAATACACAAAATCAAATAGCGTAATAACTTTATACGTATTTTGCTTAATAGATTTTATTCTTTAACTATGATATCCTATAAACAGAATATTATGTCATATACATGTGTGTGCCACTTTATAATTTTATTCAAATAAACATAAATAGATTTTAAATTTAACAAAACAAACTTTATTATTATTTTTTTGGTTTGGTTGTCTCTTTTACATTTTATTATATATATATTTTTTGGTTTGGAATGCGTATTGTATGTTTTGAAATAGATTCCATTTTTACTTTCCTAAGAGTGCATGTTGATATATGTTGTGTTAGATTAAGGTAAAAGAAAGGGATAGAGAGATTTTAATTCACCTGCTGTTTCTTCTCCGGTGGGTCAAGCCACCACCCCTGAGCATAAGCTAGTATAAACCGGGAAAAAGCTTAGGGGTTATTGATTTAATTTATTGTTAGCGAATTCCGCAATTCCTGTTAAATAGCAAGATTGGCGCTTGGGCCATAGCTCATAAATATGGACATTCACGCAGTAAGAGAGTTAGTTAAGTTTGGCAGGGACTGAATTGGATTAATTCACGTACATCCATGTTTGTATTTGGCAGCCAAATTCCTTTTCCTCACCCTTGAATGACTGAATATTAGGAAAACTTCACAAAAAGGGAAGGATGACTCAGAACATGGGAAAATTTTGTATGGGAAAGAATGGTCAGAGCTATTAATATGATAAATGCGTATGTATGTCTATTCACCCTCTGGAAAGAAATACACTATCAAAAGTCAAATCTCAATAACTAGCTGATAATATATATAATATAAATGTGATATATACAATAGATATAAAGTGTGGTAGATGAGGAAAGCACATTTTACTTACAATGGATGCCCAATAATGGACTTTCGAAGAACGGAGAACGGTGGGGTGAAGACAGCCGAAAGAGATAGAGGACGCATCAATCACAAAAAAAAAAACAATTTTTTTTTTAAATACAGGATTGTCATTGCTTAAATATTTTTTTTTGTAAAAGAAAAATGAAGAGAAAAATAATATGGTAAAACAAATAAATAGTGGAGATATAAAACTTTGAAATAGAAAAGCAGATAGGGCAAAAAAAAAAAAGAATATATACCATGTGGCAAAAAGTCAAGGAGCTGGGACATCGAACCCAGCATGTATGGTTAATACAACTAGAAAACAAATAACAAAGAGAAGAATAGTGAAGGGGAAAGTGGATGAAAACTAAGTCACAGAGCAACATGGATCCGGAAACATCGGACAAGGGAAAGGAAATGGACATGTTTGAACGGATCATGGTAAAGTTACAGGAAATGGAAGAAAGGTTACGGAAAGAAATAAGGGATGTAAAGGAAGAAATGAATAAAAGATTATTAGAGATGCAGATAGAAAAAGAAAAGGGGTTGGCAGAATTGGAGAAAAAGTTACGTGAAGAAATAAGAATCAGTAAGGTAGGGGTGGTGGAGAGTGAAAAGCAAGTGACAGATAAATTAGAAGTGGAGGAAAATACAGAGGAAAATGAAATTAAGCCAAAGGTCAAAGGAAAAGATGAAGAAAAGGGAAAGATGGTCCCAGTCATAGGAGAGAAGATAATGGAAGAGCAGCAAACCACGGAGAAATCGATAGGTAGCCAGACAAATGTTAACCAATTCCTTAAGATCCATTCATTCGCTGGCCAAATAGAAGAGGTGCCAGTAGAGCACCTCAAGAGCCTACAGAGATACTTTAATGTAAACGAAATGTCTGAAGGAAACAAGGTAATAATAGCATGCTGCAACTTGGTGGCAAATGCGTTGTCATGGTGGGAGTCACTATTTTGCCAACCTCAAATGTTTAAAAGTATACTGAAGCTGTGCATGAAACATTTTGGTCAGAAGAGGAGCAAGAGGTCATTAGATATTGTATAATGCAAGAAAAGTATAGAGTAAATGGGCAAGAGAACTACACGCAATTTTTTCGGCGACAAGTGGCTAAATTGCGAAGTTTGGATGAATGCAATATGACGGAGCAACACATTATTAGAATCATCAGGCATAATTTTCCAATAGGATCAAACAGATGCTGATAGGAAATGGGAGGTCATCAATTGAAGAGGTGGCCAAAATGTTGAAAGCTATAGATATGAGCAAAAGTGAACAGGGAAGGAAATAGATGTACATGCAGGTATAGGTATAAGGAAGAGAGAAGTTAGGATCAGGATGTTTTGTGTGTGTGTTTTGTAGTTTGTTTTATTAGCCATCAAAATAAGTATACCACATTTTGAAGTCTTTCAAATGGGGGGGGGGTGTGCATTGTAACAGGAACTCAGTTCAAACCCTGTTACAAGGGAGTAAATTAGGTTATGTATGTATGTGTGTGTTTTGTTTCATGAGTTGTGTATTTGGAAAGGGCCATGTAGCTACACATATATAGTTAAGTAAATAATAATAATAGCGGTGATGGGTTACTAATAATAATGTATATATTTTACTTTCTCTCACTTATTTTATTCTTATTTTGTGGCATACATGTATATTGATAAATATTGTGTTGAAGGGAATAAGAAAAATGAATAAAATCAAGAGATTTTCAAATATTTTAAAATATGAAGGAAAAAAGAAAGGAATTTTGTTTACCTTCCACGAATCAATTAGTCGAATGGACTGTATTATTATTGAAATGTATTATAATTAATAGTTGGATTTTTATTTAAATTAATATATTATCAAACTTCAAAACTTTGTGGAAATGATATTTGTGTTAACTAAAAAAAAGAACAGGCGGAATGTCCATTCAAAAATTAAATTCTTGAGGATTCTATTGTCTAATTATCGAGGTAAACAACAAAGCGTAATTAGAGGGAATTTCCAAAAATAGCAAAAGTTAAGACCAAGGTGCTAAGTGTTTTTTCTTTTGTTCACATATTGAGTAAAAAGATTTTTTGGTACTATCTGGTTAGCTGCACCCCAGCTGCTAGAGGCACTGTTTCTGTGTAAACACACAGAAATATCTAGAGCAGGGGCCCTTTAAGCAGAAATGCCTGTAGTGGCACTGGTTGCAATGTGTAAGCCATGTAGCTTACATCGTCTGCTACCCACAAGATTCTAGCCCACTATGAGAATGGCACTGTTTCTCCACATTACACATGGAAAAACTAACGTGAAATAATGCCTGCTTGATTTGTTTATGTCCATACTACTTAAAACACGGCTGCCCTATAATGTACAGGTGTGATTAAATTTAGAAGCCACAAGTAATTAAATATGCGTTCCCACTTAATATTGTTACATTCTATTTCACTATTTAATAAATCTATGTATTTTAAAATTATTTATTTTTAAAAATCGAACTTTTTTTAAAATTATTTACTCTAAAATGGTTTTTTTTAAAAAATCGGTCAGTGGTTTTTTTTTTTTTAAAAAAAAGCTAATTTTTTTCCTACGGCAGTATTGCTTTCAAAACTATTATTTTAAAACATGATTGTTTGTAAAACTTTTTTTTTACACTTTCAAATATTATTTAAAATGTTTTAAACTAATACAAATTATATTTTGGTTTATAGATTGATCTTTCAATGACTATTTTACCCGCAACCGTATTATTTTAAAAAGGTTGAAGTTGCGTGCTCTTACGTGCAAATAGTAATTCGAAGATCTGTTTATCAATAAATATTTTTAAATTACTGGAGAAAAAGAAAATCAAACTCTCCTTTAAATATATTAAAATATTTATTCAGTTCAAATTTAAAAGAAGTTTACAGTAAATAATTATGCAGTTACAAGTTTTGCTAATTTTGGTATAGGATATATCTAGATGAATGTCTAAACATTCTGAAAGAATTTTGAAAAAAGTAAAGACAATACTTTTTTTAGTAGATACTTTCCAAACTGAGGGTTTATCAATGAAAGCTGAAATCTAATTAGAATTTTTGCAATAGGTCACTTTATTTACTTTATGATAGAACCATCAACATGAGAGTCATGTGATGCTGGATACAGTTGAGAAATGATTAATTACTTGTTCAGTACTTGCAAAAGTTAATGAATACATATTTATTTTTAATAATGGTAGAAAAAGTTTAATTAAATTTGCATATTAAAGTAAAACAAGATCATCATCACCAACTATTATCAATCCACTGCAGAATGAACATCTCTCCAATATTAATCCACCTCCGATATTTAGCTTCTTTTCTCCACATCACCCCCGCACACTTTCTTATTTCATCTATCCATCTCACATGTGGTCTCTTCCTGTGTCTTTTACAATCTCTTGGAATCCAGTTTAAGATTTCAATTGTCCATCTATTATCATCTCTTCTAGCAATATGTCCAGCCCAACTCCACTTTAATCTTTTAATTTTTTCAATAAAATCAGTTACACCTTATTGTTTTCTTACTGATATATTGCGTTTTCGATCTCTTCTTGTTACTCCTGACATGCATCTCTCCATACTTCTTTGAGGAGTGGTCTAAAGTCTGTATTGCTCTTCTATTAAGTGTCTAAGTCTCAGATCCATAAGTGAGAACAGGTAAAAGACATTTATTAAAAATCTTCCTTTACAAACACATAGGTATATTTCCTTTTAGTATCAAGTTATTTCTACCAAAAGCACTCCAACCAAGTTTAATTCTATGATTAATTTCATCCATTATGTTTCCATCTGTATTAACAATCTAACTAAGTCGTTTGTAACTGTTAATTTCTTCTAACTCATTATAAACAATCTTTATTTTCATATTTTGAGAAAATCCATTAAACATTACTTTAGTCATTTTAAAATTTATCTTTAGTCCTACTTTCATCTGATAACTACTGCAACCTTTCCTGTAGATCTAAATCATTATTAGCAAAAACAACTACATCATCTGAAAAATCTAAATGACTTAATCACCATTTAATTTCACTCCTTTAGCTTCCCATTTTAATACACAAAATACTTCTTGCAGCACTACTGTAAAAAGTTTTGGAGATATGGAGTCACCCTGTCTTACACTCCTCTCAATGTTGACTTTCCCAGAATCATTTTCTAACCTAATTGTTGCTGATGCATTTTTATAAATATTCTTTAAAATATGACAATATCTTGGATCTATACCTTGACGATCCAATACTTGAATCACTGAAGAAAAGTTTATAAATTCAAATGCCTTTTCATAATCTACAAATCCAAAACATAATGGCAGCTCATATTCATTTGTTCTTTCTATAACTTCTCTCAATCCCAGGACATGATTTCCTGTACTAAAACCACTTCTAAATACAGATTGTTCTCTTGGTTGGTGGAAATCCAATGTTCTCTGTAGACGAGTTGTAATTATCTTGGTAAAAATTTTGTATGTAAAACTGATAAAAGGCTGATAGATCTGTAATTTCTAATATCTTCTTTATCACCTTTTTAAAATATTAATATTAACACTGCATTCTTCCAATCATCTGGTACATCTTTATCATTTAGCCATTTGGTATATAATGTTGCTAAAAAAATTCCATTTTTTCACCTGCTTCTTTTCATATATCAATTGTAATTCTACCATTGCCTGGAGTCTTTTCTTTCTTCGTGTATTTAATTGCATGTCTGTCTCACTTCTTCATTTAAAATTCTGGGCAATTCAGAAGATGTAATAGATATAAGAGGTATTTGTTCTTTATTACTATATAATTCTTGATAGAAGTCTTGTCATCTCTCTTTTTAGTAATATTTCCAGCTTTTTTTCTTATTGCAGACATAAATTTCCTACCAATACCAAAATGTTGTTTTACACTCTTGAGACTTTTATTCTCTTCTACTGCTTTCCTTGCTAGTTCACAGTTATACTTTCTTTTATCATTTTCAACTCTTTTCCGCGTCATTTTACAAAATTCGAGATATTCAATCCTTTTTAATGCATCATTTTTGTATATCTTCATATTCCTTCTTTCCTTCATAAATTCTCTAGTCTCAGTAGAAATGTTATTGGTCAAGTGCTGCTTTTTTCAACCAGCTTTTTTTGTTGCAGTTTTTAAAAGTGTATCAGTTGTTTTCATATTAATTTCATTCACATCTGAATCATGTTCAAAATCTACTAATACTTGAAACCTATTTGTAAGTTCTAATTTAAATTCATTAGAATGTTTCTGAAAATTAGGAATATAAACTGTATATATTGTTATTCTTAATAATTTTTGTCTCTCTAGTTTTGCATTAACATGTATTTCACATCTTACTAATCGATGATCACTTCCTCTGTTAAATTTATTAAGAACATTACAATCTTGAATTATGTATTTTCTGTTAGTCAAAATATAATCCAATTCTGCTGTACCTTCATTTGGATGCTTCCATGTCCATTTTCTTTTATATTTTTTCGCAAAATAATAATTCATAATATAAAGTTTTCCTTTTCCTGCAAACTCCACAAGTCTATGTCCTCTCTCATTTCTATTACCATAACCAAAATTACCTACAATTTTAAAATGTAGTTTACTCTGATCAAAAGCCTTTTGTGCATCCATATAAAAATCTTCTACTACTTCATTACTTTGAGAACTTGTTGGGGCATAAACCTAAATTATCTGCATTTGGTATCTGCTATTAAGTTGTTTAACTAATCTTGCCACTCTGTCGGATACACCATCAATCTCCACAATGTTGTTCTTCCACTTTTTATTTATAATGAATCCTACTCCACTTGTATTTCCAATATTTGTGCCTTTATAGTAGAGTACATGTTCACTTTTTAAAATAATTGTCTCTTTATCTTTTCTTCTAACTCCACAAAGTCCAATAATGTCCTATTTAATATAAGACAGTTTGTCTTCTAACTCTTGTAATATTCCTTCACTTGAAAGTGATCTGCAGTTGTAATTACCTAAGTAAAAAAAGTCCTCATCAAATGGCAGACTGGGACCACAATCAGGGGAAACTTAGCACCCTCTGCCTTCGGCCACCAACTGCTGCCGTGGTTGGTGACTTTACAATCTCCTGGGAATAACGGCCATAATTTAGTTTTGTCTGTCATAATTGTATATATATTGGAAAAATATTTATCATTTACACAAGCATTCATTCTGCCTTATCAGGAAACTGATAAAAAAGTCCATGGTGTTTCTAGATCTTAAAATCAGAGGTAAAAATCCAATAACTTTGTCACACTGGCTAATGTGTGTTGGTGAGCAGCCCATCCATGTTTATATACTATATGAATAATCACATAGTAATAACAGCTGTAATGACAATAATGTATGGAGTGGGCAGTAAGAATCTGCCTTGCTCAGTTCCTTTAAGGCCTCCAAGAGGAATTAAAGGGTTTCCTTTCAATTAATATGATGGCAATAAATTTGTAACCTCCTGAGTGTGACAATTTTTTGCATTAAATCAAATCTTAATGATTTGTCAAAGTAGATTACAGTTTATTAGTTGATATTGTGAAATTGATAAATATTTAAGTGTCTCTGTTGGGTGATATATATTAAAATTTGTCTATTTAGAAATTCATTTGTCGATTCATTAAACCACCTAACTACTCACAAACATTTCTAATATAATGTTTGTGAGTAGTTAGGTGGTTTAATGAATCTCAAATGAATTTCTAAATAAACAAATTTTAATATATATATCACCCAACAGAGACACTTAAATATTTACCAATTTCACAATATCAACTAATAAACTATAATCTACTTTGACTAATCATTAAGATTTGATTTAATGCAAAAAATTGTCACACTCAGGAGGTTACAAATTTATTGCCATCCTATTAATTGAAAGGAAATCCTTTGATTCCTCTTGGAGGCCTTACAGGAACTGAGCAAGGCAGATTCTTACTGTCCACTTCATATGTTATTGTCATTACAGCTGTTATTACTATGTGATTATTCATATAGTATATAAACATGGATGGGCTGCTCTCACCAACACGTGCCAGTGTGACAAGGTTATTGGATTTTTACCTCTGAGTTTAAGATCTAAAAACACCATGGACTTTTTTATCAGTTGCCTGATAAGGCAGAATGAATGCTTGTGTAAATGATAAATATTTTTCCAATATATATATATACATACAATTATGACAGACAAAACTAAATCATGGCCCTTATTCCCAGGAGATTGTAAAGTCACCAACCAAGGCAGCAGTTGGTGGCCGAAGGCAGAGGGTGCTAAGAATCCCCTGATTGTGGTCCCATGCTGCCATTTGATGAGGATTTTTTTATTTAGGTACTTACAACTGCAGATCACTTTCAAGTGAAGGAATATTGCAAGAGTTAGAAGAAAAACTGTCTTATATTAAATGGGGCATTATTGGACTTTGTGGAGTTAGAAGAAAAGATAAAGAGACAATTGTTTTAAAAAGTGAACATGTACTCTACTATAAAGGCACAAATATTGGAAATACAAGTGGAGTAGCATTCATTATAAATAAAAAGTGGAAGAACAACATTGTGGAGATTGATGGTGTATCGGACAGAGTGGCACAGTTACTTAAACAACTTAATAGCAGATACCAAATGCAGATAATTTAGGTTTATGCCCCAACAAGTTCTCAAAGTAACGAAGTAGTAGAAGATTTTTATATGGATGCACAAAAGGCTTTTGATCAGAGTAAACTACATTTTAAAATTGTTATGGAAGACTTTAATGCTAGAATTGGTAAACAAATGAAAAATGAAAGCGCTGTAGGTAATTTTGGTTATGGTAATAAAAATGAGAGAGGACATAGACTTGTGGAGTTTTCAGGAAAAGGAAAACTTTATATTATGAATTATTATTTTGCGAAAAAATTTAAAAAGAAATGGACATGGAAGCATCCAAGTGAAGGTACAGCAGAATTGGATTATATTTTGACTAACAGAAAATACATAATTCAAGATTGTAATGTTCTTAATAAATTTAACAAAGGAAGTGATCATCGATTAGTAAGATGTGAAATGCATGTTAATGCAAAACTAGAGAGACAAAAATTATTAAGAATAACAATATTTACAGTTGATATTCCTAATTTTCAGAAACATTCTAATGAATTTAAATTAGAACTTAGAAATCGGTTTCAAGTACTAGTAGATTTTGAACATGATTCAGATGTGAATGAAATTAATATGAAAACAACTGATACAACTACAATAAAAAAAGCTGGTTGAAAAAAGCAGCACTTGACCAATAACATTTCTACTGAGACTAGAGAATTTATGAAGAAAAGAAGGAATATGAAGATATACAAAAACGATGCATTAAAAAAAATTGAATATCTTGAATTTTGTAAAATGATACGGAAAAGAGTTGAAAATGATATAAGAAAGTATAACTGTGAACTAGCAAGGAAAGCAGTAGAAGAAAATGAAAGTCTCAAGAATGTAAAACAACATTTTGGTATTGGTAGGAAATTTATGTCTGCAATAAGAAAAAAAACTGGAAATATTACTAAAAAGAGAGATGACATCATAAAATGGATAGAAGACTTCTATCAAGAATTATATAGTAATAAAGAACAAATACCTCCTATATCTATTACATTTTCTGAATTGCCCAGAATTTTAAATGAAGAAGTGAGACATGCAATTAAATACATGAAGAGATAAAAGACTCCAGGCAATGGTAGAATTACAATTGATAAATTAAAAGAAGCAGGTGAAAAAATAGAATTTTTTTAGCAACATTATATACCAAATGTCTAAATGATAAAGATGTACCAGATGATTGGAAGAATGCAGTAGTAATATTAATATTTTAAAAACGTGATAAAGAAGATATTAGAAATTACAGACCTATCAGCCTTTTATCAGTTTTACATACAAAATTTTTACCAAGATAATTACAACTCGTCTACCGAGAACATTGGATTTCCACCAACCAAGAGAACAAGCTGTATTTAGAAGTGGTTTTAGTACAGAAAATCATGTCCTGGGATTGAGAGAAGTTATAGAAAGGACAAATGAATATGAGCTGCCATTATGTTTTGGATTTGTAGATTATAAAAAGGCATTTGAATTTATAAACTTTTCTTCAGTGATTCAAGTATTGGATCATCAAGGTATAGATCCAAGATATTGTCACATTTTAAAGAATATTTATAAAAATGCAACAGCAACAATTAGATTAGAAAATGATTCTGGGAAAGTCAACATTGAGAGGAGTGTAAGACAGGGTGACTCCATATCTCCAAAACTTTTTACAGCAGTGCTGCTGCAAGTATTTTGTGTATTAAAATGGGAAGCTAAAGGAGTGAAAGTAAGTGGTGATTATTTAAGTCATTTAGATTTTTCAGATGATGTAGTTGTTTTTGCTAATAATGATTTAGATCTACAGGAAATGTTGCAGTAGTTATCAGATGAAAGTAGGACTAAAGATAAATTTTAAAATGACTAAAGTAATGTTTAATGGATTTTCTCAAAATATGAAAATAAAGATTGTTTATAATGAGTTAGAAGAAATTAACAGTTACAAACGACTTAGTTAGATTATTAATACAGATGGAAACATAATGGATGAAATTAATCATAGAATTAAACTTGGTTGGAGTGCTTTTGGTAGAAATAACTTGATACTAAAAGGAAATATACCTATGTGTTTGTAAAGAAAGATTTTTAATAAATGTGTTTACCTGTTCTCACTTATGGATCTGAGACTTGGACACTTAATAGAAGAACAATACAGACTTCAGACCACTCCTCAAAGAAGTATGGAGAGATGCATGTCGGGAGTAACAAGAAGAGATCGAAAATGCAATATATCAGTAAGAGAACAATAAGGTGTAACTGATTTTATTGAAAAAATTAAAAGATTAAAGTGGAGTTGGGCTGGACATATTGCTAGAAGAGATGATGATAGATGGACAATTGAAATCTTAAACTGGATTCCAAGAGATTGTAGAAGACCCAGAAAGAGACCACATGTGAGATGGATAGATGAAATAAGAAAGTGTGCAGGGGTGATGTGGAGAAGAGAAACTAAAGATTGGAGGTGGATTAAACTTGAAGAGATGTTCATCCTGCAGTGGATTGATAATAGTTGATGATGATGATCTTGTTTTACTTTAATATGCAAATTTAATTAAACTTTTTCTACCATTATTAAAAATAAATATGTATTCATTAGCTTTTGCAAGTACTGAACAAGTAATTAATCATTTCTCAACTGTAACCAGTATCACGTGACTCTCATTTTGATGGTTCTATCATAAAGTAAATAAAGTGACCTATTGCAAAATTTTTAATTAGATTTCAGGAAAGTATCTACTAAAAAAGTATTATCTTTACTTTTTTCAAAATTCTTTCATAATGTTTAGACGTTCATCTAGATATATCCTATACCAAAATTAGCGAAACTTGTAACAGCGTAATTATTTACTGTAAACTTCTTTTAAATTTGAACTAAATAAATATTTTAATATATTTAAAGGAGAGTTTGATTTTCTTTTTCTCCAGTAATTTAAAAATATTTATTGATAAACAGATCTTCGAATTATTCTTTGCACGTAAGAGCAAGCAAATGCAACCTTTTTAAAATAATACGGTTGGGAAATAGTCATTGAAAGATCAATCTGTAAACCAAAATATAATTTGTATTAGTTTAAAACATTGTAAATAATATTTGAAAGTGTAAAAAAAAAAGTTTTACAAACAATCATGTTTTAAAATAATAGTTTTGAAAGCAATACTGCCGTAGGAAAAACATAGCTTTTAAAAAAAAAAAAACACTGACCGATTTTTTAAAAAAAACCCATTTTAGAGTAAATAATTTTTAAAAAAGTTCGATTTTTAAAAATAAATAAGTTTAAAATACATAGATTTATTAAATGGTGAAATAGAATGTAACGATATTAAGTGGGAAGGCATATTTAAATACTTGTGGCTTCTAAATTTAATCACACCTGTATATTATAGGGCAGCCATGTTTTAAGTAGTATTGACATAAACATATTAAACAGGCATTATTTGACGTTAGTTTTTCTGTTTTTCCATGTGTAATGTGGAGACGTAAGCTAGTTCTGCAAAAAGAAGAGAGTTTTATAAAATAAATTTGACCAGAGAAATATATAAAAAAACTCCATGAAATGCATGGGGTAAAGGTCTCATCATGCTGGGGCTCTATGTTGGACTCCAGCTCCTTCTGTATCCTTGAGGCCACGCAAGATATTAAGAGACAGATTGCCCTAAATGTTATATTAAAAAAAGAGAGAGAGAACACGACAAATGAATCCTGCGCTTGATGTCCGCCATTCCACAGATCTATCATGGAACAATGAACTTCTTAATAAAACATTGAATTGGAAGACAAAATGGACTCATGATTTTATCCACTTTCAACCAAGGAATTAGAATAGCAGTAAAAGATTTAGTAACTACAAAGAGTGCACTCGGAAACATTTAATTTAATTACAAATACTCGTCAAAATTGTGGTAAATATATTTGATATCATTTCCCATCTTTAAATATACAAAATCAAATAGCATAATAACTTTATACGTATTTTGCTTAATAGATTTTATTCTTTAATTATGATATCCTATAAACAGAATATTATGTCATATACACTTGTGTGCCACTTTATAATTTTATTCAAATAAACATAAATAGATTTTAAATTTAACAAAACAAACTTTATTATTATTTTTTTTGTTTGGTTGTCTCTTTTACATTTTATTATACATATATTTTTTGGTTTGGAATGCATATTGTATGTTTTGAAATAGATTCTATTTTTACTTTCCTAAGAGTGCGTATTGATATAATGTTGTGTTAAATTAAGGTAAAAGAAAAGAATAGAGAGATTTTAGTTCACCTGCCGTTTCTTCTCCGGCGGGTCACGCCACCACCCCTGAGCATAAGCTAGTATAAACTGGGAAAAAGCTTAAAAGTTATTGAGTTAATTTATTGCTAGTGAATTCTGCGATTCTTGTTAAATACCAAGATTGGCGCTTGGGCCATAGCTCATAAATGTGGACATTCGCACAGTAAAAGAGTTAGTTAAGTTTGGCAGGGACTGAATTGGATTAATTCATGTACATCCATGTTTGTATTTGGCAGCCGAATTCCTTTTCCTCACCTTTGAATGACCGAATATTAGGAAAACTTCACAAAAAGGGAAGGATAACTCAGAACATGGGAAACTTTTGTACGGGAAGGGATGATCGGAGCTATTAATACGATAAATGCGTACACATGTCTATTCACCCTCTGGAAAGTAATGCACGATCAAAAATCAAATCTCAATAACTAGCTGATAATTTATATAATATAAACATGATATATATAATAGATATAAAGTGTGGTAGATGAGGAAAGCACATTTTACTCACAATATATATATATATATATATATGATACATATAGCTATGTTAGTGCCCTTATTTAGATATTTTGAGTAGGTTTAAATCCAGCACAGACAGAGCTAGTAAAAAAGTTTAAATGAAATAGTAGGAGATCAAAATCCATCACTTCAATATATGTGTGTTTTTACAACATATATGTCACAAGGGTTATGATATATATATATATATATATTGTAACATTTATTTATATATGTTACAAATATATTGGCATTTGGTAAAAGCTAAAAAAGTAAATTTAGATTTTTTTTTTGACTAATTTTTTTAAAAAAAAATAACGTACAATGAAAGTTAAATTATTCTTTCGGTTTTTTTTTTTATGTAATTAGAAATAAAAGTTAGAATTGGAGAGAACAAAAGACACAAATTACCAATCTAGATAAAAGAAAGTAAAAATATTTCAACTAATTAAAGATGGCAGAATTATGCTAAAAAAATAGAGACTTTGTAACATAAATTTTATAAAGAATATATAAGATTATCAACGGATATTTTGGCAAACAAAAGATATGTGCAGAAGTCAGAAAACTGGGCCTCTAGAGAGTATAAAAGGCAGAGATCAGTTTGAAGGACATCTTGTTCGTTGGTTTCTCTAGTTGGTCTTGGATAGCAATAATATATCCAAGATCGCTCTACGCTGAAGTAATTCGGCATGTCGGAGTGAACCGGAGCCTCTGAAGACATCGTGCCTGAAGATGTATACCAGAAAAGCTTTCGTGACCGACTAGGAGAATGGACCACAGGATCAAATAATAACCAAAAGGCCGAGCTCATTCTACCCAAAAAACTATGCATAGTTATCTACTACTGAATGCACAAAACTTACCGGTAAGTTATACTTCATTACTCCTGATTGTGACAAAATTAAATGTTTTCAAACAATTTCTAAAAGTATGTTTAAACAATCCTGATAGAGACATTAATTTTCTTGTACAAGAGACATCCATTTTTTTTAAGGAAATTTCTAGAAGAAATTTAGATATGAACAGTAATTGTAAAATTGTTTTTTTTATTAATTGATTCATGTCTGAAATGTGTTCTCTCTAATTTACTCGATAAGTAATTTATTTCATATATATTTTTTTATCTATTAGAATAAAAATATTTCTAATACCAATTTTCATTTGTGCGTTATTAATAATAGTTATTATTTTTTATTATTAAATCTATTAGTAGTTTAATAAGATTTAAAAATGTAATTTACCTTTGCCAATATGTTTGAATAAGCCCAGGAATAATAATCTTAAAAAATTAATTCTCGTTACGGTATGATATAATACCGATTAGTTTAAAAGCACTTTTTTTCTGTTTAGTTTACGAGTTGCAATATGTTTGATGCCGACTCAGTGGGTCTAATGACTCTGGCGCCCTCATGTAGAAATTAAAAACTGAGTCAGCTCACAATTGTACTTAGCAATAATTCTAGGCCGAGTTGATCAGGAAATATAGCTATGTTTTTAGAATAGAAATATAACTTTCTTCTTTTTTGACATAGCTTGATCAATTCATGTGCAGTTTATATTAGCATGTAGAGGCCAAGTAATATGAAAAATGTTACAATATATATATCACTAGATATTTCTGCTGTAAGTTAAAATGAATATATTTTGTATATATATTATATTTAGTATGTGCACATAATCTATGGGTATATAAGTGATTAAAAATGTGAAATAATCTTTTAAGTGAAAAATGTTTAATATTTTTACTGTCATTGGAAATTTTTATTTATTTATTTTTTAAAAGGCTAATCAAAACTATATTGTAAATGAACTTTACTTATTACAGCAATTCTCAATCTTTTGTATTTTTTACCCCTTTTTTATCCTTAATAATTCTGAATCTCCTGCATAATATAAAATTAAAAGATAGATGAGGGTAACCCAATCCATGGGAATTTAAATTTGATTTGACAAACCTAAGGATTACTACTCATGTCATGCAGTCATGCCATATTATGTGATTTAACTTTTATCCAAACATTACCTATCAGTCTACAAGTTTTGAGATTGAAAGTACATGACTATAAAAGCAGCACTTCTGCTTGTGAGTTATTAATTGCCCCATTATAACTATACTACACAATAGATTTTGTCACTTGGAGTTTCAATGCTGAGAAAAAATTGTATATTTATATTTCCTTGTAAATATGGATAAATTTTTAATCAGAGACAAACATAAACTTGAAGACAAAGAAGCTTCTATTTCATCAAAAATGCCTAGTACTAGTGCTAATACTATTATGAAATCAAAAACATAAAAATATGACCAAGTGTACTTAAACTTTGAGTTTGTAAGCACCAAAATAAGTGATGAAGAAAAACCTCAATGTGATATTTGTTTCAAAATCTTACCTGCAGATAGAATGAGACTGAATAAATTGAAGAGACATTTAGAAACCCTGCCCAAAAATACATCAGTAAGTTCCATGATTTTTTTTGCAGAGAAACTCAGATCTTTCATAAAGCAGAAGTCAAATTTCCACAAAGTTCTTACAGTAAATGAAAGAGCTTGAATGAGATTGTATAAAGTGGCTTATAAAATGACCAAATGTAAAAAAACCCACATACTATTACAGAGCAAATTATTCTACCAGCTGATATGGAGATTGCAGAAACAATGTTTGGTAAAATCTGTCAAACAATACAATTTGCTGAAGAATTAACAATACATTTGTTGATATTCAGCGACAGCTTGAATCTGGATTAGTTGGAAAATTATTTTCCATACAAGTTGATGAAGCAACAAATATCAGTAACAATCCCCATTTGATTTGTTTATACCAGATTCTGTCAGCATGCTAAAATAGTTGAAGACGTTCTATTTTGTAAATCTATGACGAAAGATAAATTAGTTCAGAATTACAAATGATGCTATTGTTGGTGCAAACTTATAGGGGAAAGTTTGTGTTGAGATTTGTCCCAATGAAGCTCAAGTCATGTCTGGAAGGTATAACAGTTTACAAGCACTTGTGAAGAAGGAATCTTCAGGAGTAGTCTGGACACACTGTATGTAAAAAGCTTTAGCATCAAAATCGCAAAATCCTGTGTTAAATATTATTTTAGCAGTAGTTATTGAAATAGTTATATAAAAACCAGACCCTTAAAATCAAGGATTTTTCTGCTCTTTGTGAAAATATAGGAGTTGATCATATATCATTGTTGTTCTATTTTCTATTCAGATGGCTGTCATATGGTAAAGTGTTCAAATGAATCTACGAACTGATAAATAAAATAAATGATATTCTTAAACAAAATGAACATAAGCATGCAGAAAAAGTTTACAACAATTTATTTTTAATGAAGCTCTCCTACTTAGGAGACATATTTGAGAAACTTAATTCATGTAATCTTCAACTTCAAGGAAATAATACAGATGTATTTGATTCAAATGAAAGGGTCAATGCTTTCTGTAAGAAAATACAGTTATGGAATAATGAAATAAAAGAAAACTGGTTTGAGATGTTTCCCACAATGTGTAAATTTATCCAGGACTACCTATCATAAGAGAATCATAAAAAGTGTTGCTAAAGACAGTGGAGGATCATTTAGAGAACTTGAGCAATAATTTCAGCAAGTACTTCTTCACAGAAGAAAACATTAAATTGTTTGACTGGAATCGCATAATAAATCCATTTGACAGTACACCTGCCATCCTACCACTGCAAGAACAACAACAACTCATAGATCTTTCTTTAAGTAGGTTAGAAAAATCAAATTTTGTTATTGTCTTTAACAAATTTCTGGATTGAACTTTTTTAAAATTATTTTCTTATTAAAGCAAAAGCACTTTTGGTACTGTCACCTTTCTTCATTTTATATCTCTGTGAACTTGGTTTTTCTACAGTAGTTGTTTTAAAATCTAGATATAGAACTAAACTTTAAATAGAAAAGGAGCTCAGAGTGATTATCTTGAATATAAAACCAAACCTGGACAGGCTGTGTACTTCAAATCATGCACATATTAGTTCTTAAATCTTGCCCTAGAAATGATTTAATACTTTCATTTTGATTATATTTTAAATACCACCTCTGCCAAGCTATAGCATCTTCCTAAGATGCATACCACACAGTTTAAGAAGCATTGACATAGTACACATAATTTTATTTTAAATAAATTTCACACATATAGTGTATATTTATCACTGATATTTCAGCAGTAAGTTAAATATATATATATATATATATATATATATATATATATATATATATATATATATATATATATATATATATATATATATATATATATATATTCATTAAAAACTAAAATACTTATACATTTTAATCAAAAATTATAGTTAGTGCAAAGTACAATAATTTATAACTAATTATTTATCTATAAACCAATTAAACACAGATATTAAACATCCATATAACCAATCTTTACATAAAAAACCTCATATAAGAAAATTTTCACATAAAAAACACACATATAGAAATCATTTAGGAGACCAGGTAACCCAGAGATGTAATAGTTCCAGTGTTCAAATTCAATCCATGTGGTTCTAAGGTCTTGAATTTAAAAATAAAAAAACTCTCCTTTTGTTTCCTCTCTCTTGTAGAAGAAAAACCTTCCTGAAGAATCACTACTTTTAAATCATCAATTGAATGATTCGGTAAGATAAAATGTTTTGAAACCGGTCTATCTTTATTCTTATGCAAAATGTCAAATCTATGATTAGTCATTCTGACATGTAAACTATTTGCTGACTCACCTATATACTGGTTTAAACATCTACTACACTTTATCAAATATATCAAATTAACACTTTTACATGTAACATAATTAGGAATATACCATTTGAAATTACAATTCTTAGTACTAAAGACCACTTTTGTCACAACAATATGTTTACATGTAAAACATCTTTTATCTTTACATGGAGAACATCCTTTTTCCTGTACAGAACTACTAATAAAATTTGTTTTGACAAGTATATCTCTAAGTGATCTATGTTTTCGATATACAGCCTTAGGTGGATCAGAAAAAATAGATTTTAAATAATCTGTGGACTGTAATATGTTAAAATGTTTTGCCAATATCCGGTTAATATTAGGTAAATCTCTATTAAAAGTAAGAACCAATGGTGGAACATCTAATTGTTTTTTACTCTTTTCAGATAAAAGAAATTTCTTTCTATCAATTAAAGAAGATCTCCTTACTGCATTATCCAACAATGTCTTAGGATACCTCATATTGAGCAATCTATTATATAAAATACTATTATTTTGTTGAAGAAATTTCTCATCATTACAAATCCTCTTCATCCTTAAAAATTGACTATAAGGAATATTAGCCTTTAAATGTTTAGGATGGTTACTATAAAAATATAGATAGCGGTTATTATCAGTTGGTTTCCTATATACAGTAGTAGTAAGAACTCTATTAGTGTAAATAATTTCAACATCAAGAAAATGAGCAATTGATTTTGAAAAATTCATTGTGAAATTAATATGTTTATTAAAATTATTTAAATAACTTAAAAAATTATGAAGTTCAACTTCACTATGTGGCCATATCATGAAAATGTCATCTATATATCTAAGCCAAGTGTGAGGTTTCAGCTTAGCATTATCAAGTATAGAGGACTCTAGTTTTGACATAAAAATATTCGCATAACTTGGTGCCATCTTTGTATCCATTGCAGTACCTTGTTTCTGAAAATAGTATCTAGAATCAAAAGTAAAAAAATTATTTCTTAAAACCAAATATATTAATTCAACCATAGTAGTAATAAGCCCATGATCATACTCTCTATCTTGTAAAGCACATTTAATAGCCTCAACTCCATCATCATGAGGTATATTTGTGTATAATAATACAATATCCAAAGTAACCAAAAAACAATCAACTGGTAATTCAGATTTAATATTTTTTAACACACAAAGAAAATGAGTAGTATCTTTAACATAAGAATTAAATGATGGTGGAATAAATTTAATAATATTATCATCATATGCTGAAATATTTTCTGTAGGACTACCAATACTAGCTACAATAGGTCTGCCTGGACAACCAGGTTTATGAATCTTTGGCAAAATATAAAAACTACTAGGATGAATTTTGGTTGGTACTAAAAAGTTATATACATTATTATTTATAAGACCCCTAGCTCTCATATCTTTTAAACTAAAAAGTATACCCTTGAATAATGAATTAATAGTGGTTAGTGAAATAGGCTCATAAAAAATTTTATCATCTAAAAGCTCCAGAGCTTTTTTAACATAATCATCTTTATTCATAATTACTATTGATCCACCTTTGTCAGCTGGTTTTATAATAATATCCTGTCTTTTCACTAAATTGCGTAATGCATTCATCTTTCTCAATGTTAAATTACTCTTATACTTACTATGTTGTTTAAGTCTAATTTCATTAATAATATCCTGATATACATTATCAATGTACGTATCTAATAACACATTCCTTTGATGTGGCGGTGTCCAATCAGATCGTAATTTCCCAATAGTATCACATTCTTGGTTTCCAAAAAATTCTCTTAATCTAAGTCTTCTTGAAAAATTATCTAAATCCTGATGAATTTTAAATTCATTTTTTTGATAAAATGACTGAACTGTAGGGCAAAAAGATAAACCTTTATTTAACAGTGAACATTCTGCCTCACTAAGATTAATATTAGTTAGATTAATCACATTGTTTTCCTTATTAGCTAAACATAAAAAGTCATTGCTATAAATATTTGAGTTAGATTTATTAGTATTTGTATTTCCAGAAACTAAAATATTGTTAGTGCATTCAGAAGAATCTGTAACTCTATGAACCAATGCTAAACCAGCATCACTATTAAGAACAGATGGTAACATTTCAGCACAATCTAATGAATGTGAAGATGATATAAATGATTGATCAGTATCAATTGGAATCATATCTGATGTAGAAATATCTGACACAGTATGATTATCAGAAGTCATACAATTAATTAGTGTTTGTGACTGATTAGTAACTAATTCAAATCTTGGCTCATTACCCATAACTTTGAACCAATGATACATTTTATTATGAAATTTCTTCACCAATAACCTCTCTCTCAAAAAAACCCATTCCTGTAATTCCTTCTGTTCATCTATATTCATTAAATTACAACTACCAAAATGTATAATTTCTTTTTCAATTAATTTAAGTCTTACCAAAAATGCATCTTTCAGAATATGTATTAATGCAACAGATGCTTCTCTTATTGTATTATCCCATTTAATTGCATGTTCCCTAGGAAATTGGTCTATGTTAGCAATAATTTTTTATTCTGAGGCCTTTAGGATTATGTTATTGTTAATAAAATATGCAAAATTACTAATATGTTGTCTATATCTAACTAATTTATCATATAATTTCCTAAGTTTAAGAAACGATATACTATGTAATGTTTGTCAATTACTTATAACCTGCTTATTATTTAGACGTCTAGAAAAACGTTTAGGGATTGCCCCTGTATTAATTAATGTTAGACCCTGTAAATGTTGTTTACTAGAATAATCCCTATTAATATCAAACTCTGTATCTACGCTATATATATATATATATATATATATATATATATATATAGAGAGAGAGAGAGACATTTTTAACAAATGTACAAAATTTCAATAAGTTATATTGAACATCAATATATTAAATATCAATTTTAAAATTTAAAAAAAAGTCTTTTTACTATCCTCTAGCAAGTTAACAAATAAACAAACAGATTTTTAACTTCAATAAAAGCATTTAAAAACAATTGGCAGCACATTTTTAATGCAAATTCACAGATGAATGTCCTAGTTGGTCACTTATTTGTAAGTCTAAATGTAAATATCATTATCTCGGCATTTTCTGATACATGGAACATTTTTTTCAATACCCTAAATCAACTGTGAGCTACAAATTTGAATGAATATAGTTAGTTAATCAATAATTATGTAATTTAATCAAGTTGTTAACAAACATTTTACCACTCAACTATATTAAAACTTCACATTAGAAATTTTAATGCTTAACAGAAATCAAAACTATGTCACTATCATCTTAAGGAGAATTATTAATTTATGATCTGAGTCTATACTTATTTTTCCTAATTACAATATAAATCATGTTCTGATTTTAGATTTAAAAAATCATTAAAACTTGAATGCATTTCTAATCAAAATAATGACATCTTATAAATTATGCAATAATTAGAAAAGAAGTCATAGATTTTGCTGAGTCCAAATATACCGATAAGAAATTTTATGATTGCTTTTTAGAAATAATTATTACTCTGTGCTACATTTCAATGACTTTTGAATACTAAAATTTACAATTTGGATTTTTAATATAGTCGGTTGGTTGTCCAGGTTTTATTGATGCATAGAATTTTTGTCAATGACTTGTTATAAAATGAAACACTTGCCAAATCTGTTTTGTTGAATAATGAATAATACAGGATTTAAAAACTGAAGCTAGACAACTACAAACTTTTTTTATTAAGAATGATAGACGGATTAAATTGCAAAACTGTCACTTACTATTTGTGGTTATTTTATGCCTTTTTAGCACGGTTGAAAGTGACATATTTTTCTGGAAATTAATGTAACAATCGTATTAGTTAAGTGAATGATATATTTTTACACTACAAAATGATACTTTAAACTGATAATGGAAAAGTACTTATAAACCATCTTTTAAATAAAATATAAAAAATTCAGATGACTCAATTTAATAATTTTAAAATAATTACACTAGAACTATTCCTACAGATTTGCACAGACGTATTAAACTTTATAGGTGTTAGAAACATTCTCTGTGATTTAAAAACGGAAAAGCAATATCGAATTTTTGGAAAAAATTTAAAATATGGAGATAAGTGAGCTTTGAAACTATTGAATTTTTTTGAAAATGTGTGGACCCATGAAATTATACCATCTAATCTTAATTATACTTTTATTACTCCAATTTACAAAAATATATTTTAAAGGACTTTATTGAATGGATTGATTCTAGTTACCAAAAAGTTAGTATGCTTTTAAACAATAAAAAATACTATCGATATATTTTATAATGTGGTTTATACATAACTTTTGTCGATGTTAATAAGATATTTAATTCAGTTAATTAGAATGTTTGTAACAGTGTTTGGAAATAGGTGATTGTCCCTAAAAGTATATGAGAGGAAATACTATTACTGCTGATACAAAATGTTATGCATTTTAAATGAAAATTACTTTTAAACAAGAATGTGTGTCAGCTACAACTTTGTTTTGCATTTTCAAGAAAGTGAAGTTTACACTTATATATGGATTTATGAATTTAATATGGTACAATTTATAATTGAAACAGATTGAAAATAAAATAAGAAGTTTATATTTTTGTATAAGTAAAATATTATTAATTCTATTTTTCTCTATTCAAAAAATAATCTACATAATAGCTTTAATATTTTTAATGCAACCTATAAATGCAGTGGTTTAATAAATAATATTCAAAGATCAAGCACTTTGTCAGACAGAGATAAAAAAATGTCAATAACTTTTGATTTCAATGATTTTCACTTTGTCAATATTGATCAGTTTAAATATTTTGATTGGGTTTTTTTAAATAGAAAAGTGAAATGTAGAAGCATGCTCTAGTTTCAGTGTGTTGTTGCATGTAATAAATTAAAAGATAGGAAATCTCATATAGTTCTATTTCTTTTAAACCAGTTCTGCCACCTAGTATTAATTCAAATAATCCATAGATGATATTATAAATATTTAATGAATTCCTATCCAATGGTATACTATTCATAGTCCCAGAAGATTTAAATTTATATCTAATGGATCTGAAATTGTTTTTATCTTTTTCTTTATTATCAGCTAGCAGCCTGAAATTTAAAATCACCTTAATGTTCTGAATTTAAGCCAATTTGTTGGCAAACTGAACAAATCTTACACCTGTTCAATATATATACATTTTATGTCCACAGATTTTAATGACTACAGGCACCTATTTTATTTGACCAGGGTTTTGTAAAAGGATAAAATCACACGATCTTAGCATATATATTATTTCTAGATAGAAAATATTATTTTATTTACTCTATTTCTGCTATCTAAAGTAAACTTGAAGGATCAATAGATTCCAATTGGTTATCCTCTCTAAATCCCTATTCAATACTGTCCTATTTATGTCTTCAGACTAATCTTTACTTATGAATTTCATTAATAAAGAGCTTTGGATCTGAAACTAAGATATCTGGAATTTTTAGGATCTGATATATTTTTGCTTCAGAAGCCATTTTTTTTCAAAAATCATCTTAGATGTTTGAACTCAAGTCAATATGCTTGCAGATCTAACAATAGAACTGTATCTAAATATTTTGGACTTCACAGTTTTTTTAAAAACAATTTAAAACTTCTTATGGATAAAAGCCATATGCTATAACTAGTCTGGGAATAAGAATAGAATGACATTAAAATAAGGAATTTATCATGCATTTCCACCTGGCATCAATTGATTGCTCAAACTTACATTAGATATCAGAACTGGAGAAAAAAATAGAGTTGCTACTTAAAACTGATGTGTAAGTCATGTGATATTGTGTTAGTTTTTATAATAAATCTGGCCAGAGGATATAGATACATATAGTTGTTAAATTTAAATTTTATTAGATACTGAACTATATTATCTGGCTTGAATTCAAAACATTAATATGTTTTTGAATTTTAGACTGATATTTTGATAGTAAATTTTTTTTAAAAAAATAGATGTTTTTTTAAAAAAGCATAAGATTCAAAAAGTATGGTTGTTTTACAATGAGATTCAAATCTCCTTAAGGATAAAAGCCATAAATTAAAAGTAGTTTAGGGATATGGATAGAATAGTATTGGATAGGAATTTGTTAAATACCTTTGCTTATCATCTATTAATTACTCAAGGTTACATAAAATGGCAAAAGAGAAATAGAAGAAACAGATTTATTATACTTAAAAGTAAAGTGTAAACTTAAGTCAGGTGATTTTCTGTTGATTTAAATCTCATATAGTGATACAAAATTAGCTGCAAGCAAGGTTGCTAATCTGCCAAATTTTATTACATAAAAATAAAAAGTAGAGCCCTATTGATATAACATAAAGATGATGGAAAATATTTATTTAAGAACCCATTAATATTTTTAAAAATATGACAAGATCGTAAGACCAATTGGGATGTTTTTCAGCTTGTTGTTTGGGATTATGTTAACTATGCAGTTATAAGGTTACATCTTCTTCAGAATGATATATGAATAGATTAAAAATAATTGACTTTCCAAAAAAAAAAGGCATTTTATGAAAAAGGTTAAAACTTGTTTAGGTTTTAAAGATTATCTCAAAGATGAATTAAAAACATGCAACACTGGTAGCTTTTATTGAGAAAGAGATAAATTCAAAAGATAATTACACTTAGATAGAAAATTGAAGTTTTTGAGGAAAAAAAAATATTTCTGAATAAGTTATAAGACAATTTTCTAGATTACCAGATAATTTTAAGTTTCAAATATAAATCGAAATACATCATTGTTATCATCATTATCATAATCATCATCATCATCATCATCATCATCATCATTATTATTATTATTATTATTATTATTATTATTATTATTATATTATTTCAACAATATACTTTATTGATCAAAAGATGTGTTGTATAGGTTTTATAAATGTTTTACAAGGATTTTGCCAGGTTTACAAAGGCATTTCAAATATAATGATTGTTTATTACATAAACTTGATTAACATTGCTGATTACAGTACAATATATATGAACATTAATGATTGTAGATGATTGTTGTTAATTATACTTGTTTTGTACAACATAGTATTGGATATGTAAGGGAGGAATGCTCATAACCTTTGAATTAAAGTTCATTTGCCTTGAACTTGGCTGATCCAGTTAGATTGCCTTCTGTGGTATTGAACTATTGTAATGAGAACAGTTTTTCTTGCAGCTAGTTGTATTATGAAGCATATGAAATGTCTGAGAATGGTGATAATACTGCCTACTGTCATTGTGGCAATTTATAGATTGGGCTGCTCTCTAATGAGTGACCAGTTGGCTGTAAGGATGACCAAGGGGGTAGGGAGGCTATGATGTTATCCCATGCTTTTAACTGGCATAATTTATTTATAAATATGGATGGATGCCTCCTGGTGTTGTTGACTAACAAGAAGGGCAATGGGTATACTAGAAGGCAACAGAGTAAATGTGGGTACACATGCTGCAGCAATGTGTAATCTTTGCAAGGATTGAGTTATATGGTAAATGTAAGTACCTATATGCATTTAACATAATTTGTTGGAGCTTAGTACTTGGCAAACATTGAGAAAGTGTTATGGAGTCTTCTTGGCTCTGTGGCAGTAGCCTGCAGAATGGGTCAATATTTTTGTCCAGACAACAATACCACAGGAAAAAAATGTTGAAAGTGCATGCAGGTTGAGTCTAATTATGAAGTCAAAAAACTTTGGTTCCTGTGCCATTTTTTAAATTGGCAGAGAAGGTGATAGTTATTTATTCCGAACATGGGGAAGGGATAATCATTGCTAGGATCTGGATGAAGAAGATTATATGCTTGCCTGTAAGTGTACTTGGAATTTTGGGAGATGTGGTACCTAGAATTGAGTGAATAAAATATGTGAGATATAGCATTGAGGGAGAAGATTTATCTGTAGAGGTTAGTTTTCAGCCTCAGTAGGCAATGAATGCTTTGAAACGGGTAGGTAATAGTTGCTATTAAGATAATAGCTTTTTGTGTATAGAATACCTGAATGCTGTGCAAGCCTACCATTATACAAGGGTTGTCAGTTGAGCTGATTTATGGACATTGATACAGTGTGGCCCCAGTGCAATTTATTGAAGTTGATGGCAGAAATGAACATCTTTGAAAATTTGAGAATAGGTGCGTAGTATGCAATTTTTGTCATAGAAAGAGTATTGAACAGATGTATCTTGGAGTAAATGAATAGATATTCCTTAAAAAGTGAGTTGATAATTTTCAGTACATAATCTTGTAATTTGATTTGTACTATAAGTTTTATGCCAAGGGAGTCTTTGTAAAAGGAAAGCCTATGAATGGAGTGGGTTTTTCTTGGAAAACTTGGTAACATGATTTTTTAATAGAGACCATGCAGCAGTTTTGTAGGATTAAAGTGCAATTTGTAAGCTTCTATATAGTCATTAAAATGGTTTGCAATATGGGGAGTTGTTTCTGAGAAGGCAGGAAGACAGTGATATCATCAATATAGGCTATGCAGGGAACATATTGCTGTTTATGTGGAATTTGGATATTCTATTTTTGTTGTAAAAGCTGATTTATGTAGAGTGTAAAAAGTAATGAGCTTAGGGGTGACTTTTGTGAGATTAACTGCATGGAACTGAAAGATGGAGAATTTCTACCATTAAGAATGATGTGCAACTTATGATTCAAAAGGAGGTTAGTGATTAGGTATAACAAAGTAGGTAAGATGGTGATGTCAGTGAACATTCGAAGAATTAGGTTAACTGAGACAGAATCAAAAGCTCCTTATATGTCAATCTGGACTGAAATGGGACTGCATGTTTTATTTTTTTTGAACTGAGCTTAGAATCATCATAAATATGAATGCTGCTTGGCTGGTAAAGGATTCTTTTTTGGAAAACTGTAGATGCAATAAGAATTAAAGGATGTGTGACTCACAAGTATTTTAATGGCTAGTGGGTACCTAGATATAGGCTAAAAGTTGGTTAAATAAAGTGTATCCAAGTTTTTTTAGTGAAAGACACTATGGTAATTGGATACAAACTTTTTATATTATATGACTTTTGGGATAGGGCATTAGTCAGATTACAAATATACAGAGTAGTGAAATGATGTAAGGTGACACAAAATGAATGCAGAAATTCCATGAGGTCTTGGATGACAAGAATTTCCAATGGTGGCAAGTTTGGCAGCAAATTGGCTGATTTGAAAAGGCATAGAGTTTCAGATAATCCAAAGCAGTTTACTGATAGAGTGAATACATTGCATGTTTGAAGTTTATTTTTAAAGTGCATGTATATAGGGGGAATCATATTATGTCCAGTACATACATCGATATCAATTTGAAGTGCCATAGAGATCTTTGTTGAGGATGGGTGACCAAATGCCTAGTATATGTATGCTCTTATCCATGTGTGTTGCTGGGATAGGCAAATTTTTCTTTTTTTGATTGCAAGGTAGTCCTTCAACTGTTTGCAGACATAAGGTAAGTTTAAATAAGCCTAAAAAATTGTAGGCATGTTTGGTAGATGGTCTTAATAGTGGCAATTTTGCATATGTAACTCATTGGCCAACACTAAAAGATGCAATGGTGAGGGGAACCATCATGTTAATTGTTGTATATTAAATAATAATATTTATGAAGGCAAGATACTTTTGAACTGTGTGTATTGTCATTTAGTATAGCTGGTTTAACATGATATAGGATTTGAAAAATATGAACTCAGTAGTAAATTAAGAAAGAATTACACAGATTATTTTATGTAATTGAATTGATGTTGACTAAAGTTCATTAAGATTAAGTGTGACTGCTTGGGCAGTGTGGTTTGAGAAATTGAGTAGTGTTAAGTGTAACTTCTATTAGGTGCTGCTACATTGAACAGTATAAACAGAGATCAATGAGTGTGGCATGCCAGTTGTTGTGAAAGTAAACCCTAGACACTCATTAATGGGAAGTTTAAGAGATGAAGCCATTTATTTATAAAAGTTGGATAATCCAGATTGAAGTCACCATTAATATGGTTTGGTGTGGGCTAATTGTAAAAACTAAATTGACAGTTTAGATGATATATGTGATGACTGTAGAGCTGGGGGGGAGTATAGATAAATACTATGTTTAATGCTACTATATGGTGATGGAAAGTGATAATTAGTAAATGCCCATCAATGTATAGAATTTTAATATGACTTGAATGGGAAATCAAAAGTGATGAAAATATCAATGCCTGTTGATGATGAAGAAGTATTTTTGGAGCAAGCACAGAACCCATGTCTATGGAGATAGTCAACAGGGTCAATTCAAGATCCTCTATATATTTTGGTTTCTAATAATCTGAGATGAGGCTGAGTAATAGTAACCTACCTCTCTAATTGGTTTAGCTTTGGGGGGGGGATTGAGGTTGAGGACATTGAGTCCTATTGTTTTAGTTTTATGGAGTATAAAATCAACCATTGACTAAATTGAATCGCACCCACTTCATCTTATCACTATTTTTAATTTTTGTTAGTTTGTTTAATTACAGAATTTAAACTATTAAATCCGATTTTATAAATGACTTAATCTGATTATGTTTTGTTAGATAACAAATTTGTACTTTTTTTTTAAATTATAAGATTCAATAAACTAATGAAATAAAGCTCTTTTTTATTTTAAAATCATATTTTAATTTCAAAGTTTTTAAAAACTACAAACAACTACCATTTTAATTACTTAAAGAAAAATATTTCCTTTCAAAATATTTATTAAACAAGTACAATGTTTACAGTGACAAATATGTATACATGGTAAATTAAAAGGAAAGCTAGAATTATAAACAAATAAGAATTACATGATTATAAATAAATATGAGATAGTATTATTCTGGGTAAAAGGGAAACCCAAATCCTGCTCTACTGTTAACACACAAGTAGGCCAATTAAGCTCATTCAACTCACCCAGACAAATTGTCTCACACTACCGAGAGTCACTTAGTCAATCTAGAGTTTGGTCAAATCACCATTGGCAAAATCACTACAAATATGAAGGCTTAGGTATTTATGCTAAATCTGATGTGTTCAGTTAAATATTATCCATTTTGAAAATAATAAGGATCTGAACTTCTGATTATTAACAAAACCACTTTCAGCAATAACTTAAACAGAAGAAACAAAGTGTTTTACCAGCAATCATTCTTACAATGCAATCAGAGTCCATGTTTCCTCGAATAACACCTTTGGAGCTAGGAGCATGTCATGATTTTTAAATTTTATAAGTTTATTCAGAAAGAATTTTTCCCTCATGAATTGCACCGGGATTGAAAACCATTTTACAACGAGTAGACCAGAATGCATAGTTGATAAATAATGACAACCTAATAGTAGGGATGGATCTTGTCCTAATACTGTCCTTAAGAGAGGTAACAAGGTAAAAATTCACTTTAAGGTTATCAGCAATAATCCTTCTAGACCTCCAGAGTCCATGGCACGAGTAAACCAGGTGGTCAAATGTTTCATCATGAGTCTGGCAGAGGGGGAAAATTGGGTCAATTTTGTTGATGCCTCACCTATGAAAGAGAAACCATTTAGTGCTAATGGCATTTAAATTTATCTTAATAATAAAATCAAAGAATTTAGGTTCTATAGCCCAGCACCTGAAGAGGGAGATGATCTTATTATTGGTCAGGGCAACAGGGTGAATGAGACTATGTGCTTGCCAAATATTAATCCTGTTATCAAACATATCATTCGTAATTACCATGTGGCTCTCGATCAAGTCAATCATGACATCAAGAAAATTCTTGACTCTAGGAGGGGGTCTATCTGTCGGGATAACTGGCAAAATGACTTGCTCATATCCAAATGATTTAATAAGCATGGTGATAAAATTAAATATCTTTTGAATATGAATGGCTTGAATAGAATGATAAGAAAGTCCATTATACTTCCGGTGAAGTTGCATCCTGTTAATGCTAATTGCAACAACTTTACCTCCTGAGAAAAGCCGGTATGCAAGAGAATTCATTTTATTGATAAAAGTTTTAGTGATCCTCATGATGGGCATGTAATAGTTAAGCTTGGCCATGATCTTCATATTGAGAAGCATTACCTTACCATATAAGGAAAGGCAGACTTTAGATAGATGTTTAGTAAGTCTTTCCATTGAATGCAAAATGTGATTTTGAATATCTTTGGACATTTGGAAGTATGTTTTGGATATCTCAAAGCCCAAAAACTTTTGAGGGTTGGCTGTAAATTTGGATACAATCTTCTGACCTGAGGATACTTTCCATATAGCTGATTTCAATGGGTTGATGGTAAGACCATAGTCATCCTCATGATGGGCATGTAATAGTTAAGCTTGGTCATGATCTTCATATTGAGAAGCATTACCTTACCATGTAAGGAAAGGTAGACTTTAGACAGACATTTAGTAAGTCTTTCCATTGAGTGCAGAATGTGATTTTGAATATCTTTGGACATTTGGAAGTATGTTTTGGATATCTCAAAGCCCAAAAACTTTTGAGGGTTGGCTGTAAATTTGGATACAATCTTCTGACCTGAGGATACCTTCCATATAGCTGATTTCAATGGGTTGATAGTAAGACCATAGTCAGCTGTGCATTTATTCAATATGGAGTATAACTGAGGTAAATAGGTTGTTGAAGGGAGGAAGATGATTACATCATCCATATAAGCCATGAGCTTTATCAATTTGGCAAGCCTTGGTACATAGACACCAGGTAGTTGCTGTTCGATGGCTTTCAACAGCGGATCAATGTAGACTATAAAGAGAAGAGCACTGAGGGGGGAGCCTTGCGGAATGGATGTGTTAGGTTGAAAAAATGAAGAGAGCTTGCCATTCAGTGAGACAGCACTTTCTCTGTTAGACATGAGGTTATCTATGATCTGTATGATAGAGTTTGGGATGTGATGGCCTTTCAGCAGGTTTAGAAGAGTACTGATATTAACAGAGTCAAATGTTGCATTGAAATCAAGCTGGATAGCTATGACAGCCTGCTTTCTCTGTTGTCTAACATAATCAATTAATATTTTAACTTGACCAATGGCTAAAATTGGTGAGGAATGTTTCTTTGCAAATTGGGAAGATGATATATTTTGGAGTATCTTATTTTATCTTTTATGACAGATTCCAGGATTTTAATGATGAGCGGGGACATAGAAATAGGCCGAATGTTTTGAGGGTGTGGGAATCTTCATGCTTCTTTAGGAAGGGGACTAAAGCAATAGGATACAGGTGGGGGATTATTCTCTTCTCCTGTGCCAAATGGTTGGTCATTCTAAATAGAATGGAAATTGTGAAGTGGCTTAGATGATCTAACAGGAAGCGCGGTATAGAATGCAGTCCGGGGTGTATTTTATCTGGCAATGCTTGGAGTTTGGCTTTCAGCATATCTTCAGTGATACAATGATCATCTTGACAAATTAAAATGTCTTCAATGGGAGTATTAACATGGCTGAGACAATGAAATTTTTGTTCAAAGTGTTTATGGATTTCCTTAATCATTGGCAGGCCAACAAAGGACTTACTATCAATATTGATGATAGTGGGAGTAGGGGGTGGTTAATAGCACCCAGTGCCCAATGGAAGTAGCTTCTAGTCCAACAGTTATGCTGAGTCAGAAACACCTTGGCATGCTTTATAGACAGATAATCTGCAAGTGCCTTCTGTTTGGCTTTATATTGCAGCTTAACAGATATAATTTCATCTATAGAAGATGAGGCAGAGTTAAATGCCTTCATTCTGAAACCAAGCTCATCCAAGTCTTTTAGTAATGCCAACAGTCCCTTTCGCTTAATTGTATGGTAGGAGATGATCGATTGAAGAATGCCAATAAAGGCAAACCATGCTTCCTCTATAGGTTTGGCAAGTATATCTATTTTTTTAAAATATATATAAGCCTCAGATGGTATGGCTTCTGTAATATTCGATTTTATCAACATTCTGATAGTGTTACAAGTGGGAGTGACATTATTAGCAGCTTCAATATGAACTACTAGGGCAAGATGGTCTGAAAAGACTACATGTTCTAATTTCTACATGTTCTAATTTTGCAGTGATGAGAAAATGTATGTCAGGCATATAAAAGAATAGATCAATCAGCGACCTGTATTTTCTGGTGTAAAAAGAGTAGGAATCATCAGGAAGATGACCCTCACCACTCATAAATGGCTTGTCTATCAAGTGAATATAGGTTTTTTTGAATTTTGCATAAGTGATTCATAAAGTTGCCAAAGATTAGGGTGGGGTTGTTATTGTTTACCAATAGTATATTTATTATGTTAACAACTTTCATTAATGTGCAGCAGGACCTATCTGCATACACATAAATTATATTGATTACCAAATTTTGATATGTGACTGATATAGCAATAAGGTTATTATCCTTATAGAGAATTATAAATTTATTAGGTGGATGTTTTTTATTAATAAGAAAACCGACTCCATCAGCTGCAGTAATGCTATCAGAGAAAGCTATGTATCCAAGAGATTCAAGACATTCTCAAATTCTATAATCTGAATTTGAGGATATATCACTCGTTTCACTCATAAAAAATAAATGTGGATTATTGATTGAGATCCATTGTTCAATGGCATATATCCTTTCCAATGAATTGATACCCCTTACATTTACTCCTACAAACTTATGCAACATACTTGGGCTATGTATCTTTTAAATCTACCGCAAAGAATATAAGGTTCCCTTTTAATTGTCAGCATAAATAGAGTGTAAATTTTAGTTGGAATAGTCTGGATCTTTATAGTCTAGATCTTCAATGATATTATCTGAGGTTTCTTCTAACACAATAGATTCAATCATTGGGTTGCCATCTGCATCAACACCAATGACCCGATGTACATCACAAGCAGTCTCTTCTAATGAATTAAGACTCAATATCCTATTATCCTCATCTGATAACTGACATTTCTTCTCTGGACTTACTTCCTTAAGTATTGGAATATTGGATTTCTTCTTCTGCTTAAGAGATAAACATCTGTTTTTCTTCCCCAGAGATATTTCATCTTCTGAGCTGGACGTGTGGATAATGGCTGATTTACTTTTCTTAGTACTGGACTTATCTATAGGCACTTCCATTGGAGATTCCTCTTCTGAGCTAATATCTCCTTGGTTAGGGCTGATAGACTTGTTACTTTTAAGCTGCTTGTTCATACTTCTTGTGCATCTCAAAGTAGTGGTTTTAGTCTGATAAGTAACTATACTTTTGTTCAGAGGCTTCTTGACAGGATTGCTTGGAGTAGTGCTATCATTGTGCTGATAACATGTGGGATTGTCTGAAATATCTTGCTCCACCATAGTTTGTTGTGTTGATTCCATTATTTCAGCATGAAGTAGTTGGCTTTGTGTATCATTTCTTCCTTTTGAGGCCAGAGAAAGAAGAGCCTCATCTACAAGAAAGGAATATTGTGTAATATCTGATGTTTCTTCTTCTCTGACTACAATTCTGTCATCAGGTTGGTGCAAGGAAGATAGTTGTTGATTATTCATTAGATATTCTTTGGAGGCAATTATAATTTGGGGTTCTGTTATTGATGCATCATTAGTTACGGATGAGTATGATTGTGCAGTTTGTTGAGAAGTTGATGTAAAATTCTTTTTGCATCTATGATAAATACTCTTTTTGAATCCACAATTAGAGCACATTCTTGATTGGCAATCTTTCACCAAGTGGGTCCTCTCAAGACAATGGAAACACTGTGGTCTAACTCCACATAAAGAGAGGATCATGTGTGAGCCTTTATAGTTAAACACGGTAGGTATGTCAGTGGGTGAGACATTTTGTTTAATTGCTATTTGAAAAGTTGCATTGTTAGATAGAAAATGTAGTCCATCTGAATCAACAGGAAGGTATTGAAACTTACTAACATTGCCAAAGGCTTTGAATGATTCCTGTAGATGTTCTTGGTAGAAGTTCATAGGACAATTTTTAATCCTACCAGAAATTATATTAGGCCAAGTGAGATCAATGTAACAGATGAATTTATCATTTAATACCCTGATATTGCTTTTAAAGTAATTCTTGGCTGCCCAGTTAGTAAATTCCAGAGCAACATAGCAGTTATTAGGATGACTCAAGATCTTATGAATACCATGGCTTAAATTTTTTTCTTTAATAGTTTCATATAGCAATTCAGTGGGGAACTTGAACAATGCACAGTTAGCATTAGTAACAGCTAGTATCAGGTTCTTATCATTACTGAAATTGATCAATGACTTATAAAGATTATTGAGTATAGTGCTGGTGAAATGTTCGGTGAGGTCTCGATACTGCTCCTTATTATAGTCACGTGTATTAAAGAAATTTGAGTTGTTGGATGATTATTTAAAAGTGCTATTCTGATAAACATCCATTTTCATTAAATCAAGCAAAGTAATATTATCACTAACATTGGGTATATTATGAGAGGCATTTGAGAGCGATTTGCTTTTAAGGATATTTGCATATGTAGGGACTTTTGTATCAGAAATATTTGTTTTATTATGTTGGACTTTCCCCAACTCATAGGTATCATTTTGGGTTTTTTGTATATTTTCATTTATTTGGCTATTACTGAGATTGTTTTCTAATTCTGTAGCAAAAATATTAGAGTTTTGTGCCCCCATCGGCAACAAACTTTTTTTAAACTTATCGGAGGTTTCATTTTTTTTAACAACAGAAGACATAGCATGTTTATCTTTTGATATTTCTGCATGTAATTTGGTGACAATACTATTTGGAGTGTTCTGCATCAAGCCGTCAAGTAAAATCGATCTATTGCATCTTTTCTGGCAGGTTGAAAATCTGATTTTAACATTGAGGCTGAGATTGCGTATGATTCAACATTACATTACCATGCTTTTGATTGCTATTCATATTGCCTTGCAAATAATTTTTTCCTTAACTGATTCATAATAATTTTTAGGTATAATAAGGCTTACCTTGCCTTTCCAGGAGGTTTAAGCACAGTATCTTCCTTGTTTCACTAGTAATTTTAACTTAAAAGAGGCAGCTGAATGATAGTGTATAAACTACAATATGGCCTAGGTCTTATTTTCCTTTTTTTTTAAAAAAAAAAAAAAATCTTCTAAACAAAAAAAAAAAAAATCAATCTTAATTTTTATCTTTTTTAGCATCTTTGAACTAAAAGTAATTCTTTTTTTTCTTATGTCAAATGCGTTGACCGGGAAGTGAACCCGAGCCAACTTTTTGGAAGTCAGCTAAGCTAACTGCTAGGCCACCAAGGCTTTCCCTTATTTTAACTTAACTTGACTAATCCTTTTTTTTATTTTAAAACTATCTTAAATTAAAGCAAATGTAATCATTCTCTTTCATTATTATTATTTTTTTAACAATTGTTATTTTAAAGCAATTTCATTCAACATTTCTCTCTTTAATTCCTTCATGCAGCTCACATTTTAGCGATGGCTACAATATTTTGCACTAAAAATAATTAAACTGATGCCACCTAGTGGCTCTAGGAATACAATGTTAGTTTCAGGTCCCCTATATTAGGTGGAATTAAAAAAGGATAACGAAGCTTCACTGTAATATTTTGAAGATAAACTGAGGGTAAACTCATTACCATTAAGTGTTGTTATCAAAATGAAGAAAACTTTTAGTTTCCTAACAGCAACAAGGGTTTAACTGACATTATTGTGAAAACAAAGATGGCAGAGAACATATCAAATCAAGTGCAAAATAGAGGGGACAATGCAAGTCAAGAAAACAGCAGTATAAATAAACAACTGATGGAAGAAGAGAATCCAGTTAACAAAGAAAACACCTCAAGTGATTTGGACTATATGTCACCCAAAATATTATAAGGGAAAGAGAAAGAGAATGTTGTTGAAGGCTTCAAAAAGTTTAAAATTGAAAACATTATCTAAAAAGTGAAACCGATTAATAAAAGTTTAAAATTTAAAACAACGTTATCTAAAAAGCGAATCAGATTAATAAGAACAAATCTATAAAATCTAAATTTGAAACTAATGAGAGAAGTAAGTCAAACAAATTATTTAAGGTTAATAACCAAGAATTTAAGTATGAAGAGGCATTACAATCAAAAATGAAAATTTATGCAAATGCAGCAAAAACTGGAGGAAATAGAAGTATGGGGTAAATAACGTTATGCAAGAAGCTTATGATAATATATTGGATTTAACAGATGAAAAAGATGAAAAATCAACTGTTTTAACGAAATCACTTAATGAATAATTTTTAATAAGGATTGAGAAATTTAAGGAATAAAAGCGAATAATTCTTTTATCAAGATCATAACCACAGACAAATTCATTTGACAAGCTGGATGCTAGACACTCCAGCTAGAAATATCATCTTTGTAACAGTAATAGAGTTTTGTTGTAATATTTGTGGGCATGTGTCTGCATTCCTCATTTCTTCCACAGGGGTTGATGATGGCGGTCATTGGGGGTCTGGTTTATGGGTGCGGGCTGTTGATGATTATTGCCGCTACTTGGAAAACCTGCCGGGAGGGTAAATGGTCAAAGTTTTCAATGCCTTTTCTGCTCTGATGGGCTACTGCACCCCCTTGATGGATTGTTTTTGGGCAGTGCAGATCTGTGCTCATCCATGTATAGATACACATTAAGCAAAATTATACAACCCTTTTATGGATATATTTGTTATCAAGGGTATGTACTTTGTAAACCTAGTCAATAATTGTTTTACCTTGTAACATTGAATACTTTGTAATCCTCCACGGGTAAGTATACCCGATAATTTTTTGTAATCTTTTAACTAATAAAGGTTACTTTTGAAAGATAAAAATAATTAATTGCCAAAAGAATATAAATAATTTAACAACAATAAAAGAATATCAATGATAAATAAAATGTATACTGAAATGCAAATCCATAAAATATATAGTAAAACTGCCAATTTATAAGAAATATTACATTTATTCTTGAATTTAGGCTACATGTGCATACTAACTAAATCAAGAATTTTTTTTGCAATAAATAATAAAAAGCAAAAGGTAGTTCATAGTGATATATGCTTTAAGTAAATGCAATGCAAAACAAACAGAAAACATTTGGTCAAATGCAAGTCTATAAGAAATAAAATTCCAAAAAGAATATTTCAAACATAAAAACAATACGTAAAAAAACATATACAATTCTGAGACCAAATTTCAATTTATAAGATGAAATTCTAAAAATAAATCCATTCAAAGGAGGCAAATTACCAAATAAAAATAAGAACAAAATTGGTGTTGATAGGTGTTTTAAATTAAAGCATTTCATAATAAATAAAATGCAGTTGTAAGCCATAAACAATTCAAATGGTGAGATAATAAAATATCTAAACTTCACAAAATGCACATAAACCAAAAACATATATTTTTTTAAAAATGTAGTCAGCCATAATTTTTACTCTTTCACTGTTTTCATATTATGTCATGGGATATCTTTACAGCATTGAACATCATAACATTATTCTAGTGTGCTCATTTTGTCAGACAACATAGCTTGATCATTTTTATACTGCTAGTATGCATTATTTTTTATGTGTTTTTTGTATTAAAATGTTGACCAAGAAAATTTGGTTCTTACGTATTAGACCTGCAATATATTACATCTGCTGCACTGATAACTTTCTAATCTTGTGATCTGACCAAATAATGAATACAAACTTAAAATGATAAATTTGTCAAAATGGACCATATGTACATGATATTTTCATAAAATTTATCGGCAGTCTAAATACAAATGTGAACAGGTGTGCTAATTCTAATACATGACAGTAATTGCACCAGACTAAATCTAACAATACTAAAAATATTAATTTCTAACAATATTAAAAATATGATTTTCACACAAAAATAAATCCGAAAAAGTACATTTTAACAATACTAATAAATATGAATTTCACATAAAAATAAATCTGAAAATTTTTTATGCAATTCCCAAATGTTAATTTAAATATAAAAAACAATGACTAATTTCAAAATGCTTAAAATATACACATATGGTATTTTACCATGTAGTATATAACATGAATTGTCACAATAAAACAATCAATTCATCTGTTATCTACTTTATTTTAAGTGGATAAATGGAGACTAAAAGTAAAATTTGTAATTTTCACAAAATTGAGACTTACTTAACACATGATTGTACAATATAATGCCTGCACAAGAGCTTTACCAGAAATGTTAAGTAGTAAATGTATCTCTTTACCCACCCACCCCCAAAAAAAACATACAAAAAAAAATTAAATTACTACACTTTTATTATTTCTTCAAAGTGGTGGACTAATTTTTTTGATGTTGTCCAGTATGATTTACACAAAATAGTTGGTAACTGGACATTCATAATTCAGCAGTTTTATAGGCTTTCCAACAGTCTGAATATATTATCGATTCCTCTTCCACATTTTAATTGATGAATTCCATCACAATTGCTGCTGTTATATCATGAATTCTCATGCTGAAACACTCATCAGTCTCCCTGCACAAGCTACCAAACATTCACTGTTACAGAAGAATTCCACCGGTTTTTTTTCTTTTTGACCAAAAGGCTCTCGTCAATTTCATGATTTTGTTAGGGCTTCCAATTTTACATTTTTTTCTAAACCAAGCTCTGTTTTCGTCCCATTCTAAGGACATTAATTTGTGAGTCCAGCTGTAAATGAATTGAATCGCTGACAAAAATAAAATTCTGGAACCCTCTAACCATGTTCCCTGTGAAGGCCTATTTTATTATTACATCCTTGAACATTACAATGCCATTGTTTGTCCAAAGTGTGAATGTACTCAACTGCATTGATCTCAGGAGTAGATAAAATGTTCATTATTTTGTATTGATTTAAAAAAAAAACAAAGAAAAAAATTCTAGTATTAATCAGAAAATTGGAAAAAATAAATCAGCACTAAAATAAAAAACACTTCGAGAAGAACTTGTCTGAATGAAATCTGGACAATAAATAAAAGTGTAAATTTATCATATTATTAGAAAAGATTGAATGAGATCACAAGGTTAATTTGACAGAATCAACAAGATTTGACATTTATCATGAATGTGAAAAGGTGTACCATTTCTTCTACATTGCAGGACTAATATGCAAGTACCAAAAATTTATGTCCAAATAATATGCAATGAAGAAAAAACATTCAACATAATCTTTTGGATGGCAGTAACAACACTGTGCCTTGTGGCTGTTATAGACCTGACATGCATTAGAAAGAGTAGAAAAAACTCAATTGAAGATTGGAATAAATTTGCCATTACTCTTGTTTTAAAAGAGAGTGCATCATAAACTGACCTTGAATAACATTTTAGAACTTGTGCATTTTTTGTCCTCAAAATTACACCAAGATCATTGGGAAAGCTTCTGGAGAAATACTCTTCTACAGTCACTAACCAGTTCAACATACACTGAGAAGTTTGTCTATCAAAACCATGTCAGTCCAAAAAAAAAAAATCAAAATTTTTATCTTTATCCCTAAATTATTAAGCTCCATCTAATCTTGCATGCTTTTCTGTTCTAAACATTTTTTTTTTGTTTTTAGAGTCCCCTTTTTTTTATTAATCTTATATAACTCGATTTTTTATCACCTGACCAACTTTTCTATCCCCCTCCCCTTTGATTCCTTAATTTTGAATTACAATACATACTCTATATGTCCCCACAGTTTTTTTTATATATAAAAAGAAAGAAATTGTATTTTGATAAACCCTTCTAATCCACCCAACATAACACAATCTTGTTAAAACATTGTGTTGCTTTCATCTTTAGTTTCTTGAATATCGAATTTTGATAATCAGATTAAAAACAATTTCATCGTTGGGAAATACCAATTGTAAACATTTTTTCCTTGTTTGATATTTAATAAATCGTAAGAAGTTAGTTCAACCCAGTGTGATTAAAGAAAATAGGAAGGAGTTCATTTAGAAACTAAAATTTAGCCTCTGGCAAATCATAAATTTTCTTAAATACAACAAGATTTAAATATTATTGTTATAGAAAACAATCTAGTTATGGGAATAAGAAATGTTCCCGATAGAGATTTTAAATATTTTCTCTTATCGTACTTATCAATTTAAAGCTTTTTTCCAGCTATTGTTAGCCCTCAGTATCATATTTTTGTAAATACAAGCTTATAAAAGCAATGTTACGTTATATGTGACTTGCTTTATTGATTATTATAAGTATTGTGGTAAATTATAGTATTTATAGAATTTTATATAGAATGCTAAATTAAAAATACTTAAAAACCTGCACAAACACTTTGTGCAATACATATTTTAAAATGTGAAACTTAAATAATAAACTTATTACTATTGCATAGTTATTTAACCTGCATTTGGTAAGAGAATATATTTATACATAATATTTGGATGCATTGAAAATTTTTTAATATCTCACTCACATCAATTGATAATAAAGTTTTGTGAATATATATATAAGCCGCAGGAATTAATTTGATAAAAGATCCTTTAATTCCTCTTTATGTCCTTAAAAAATCATGCAAGACAGATTGCTAATGTCCACCTAATACGTTCTTGTTATTGCAACTACTATTACTATGTGATTATTTATATAGTAAATAAACATGAAAAGCTACTCACACACACCACTTCTGCCAGTATGGTGAGTTATTGGCTTTTTTTTTTTATTAAGGAAAATCAAATTACTCAAAGTTAGATATATTAGATTTCCAGTTAGATACATTAGTTCCTTATTGCAAGACAATAACTTGTTAGCTGGACTTTGTGGTGTGATCCTGTCTCCATTGGTACAGGTGAGGCTATAAGGCCATCTGGGCAGAGAGGTTGTCTTAATCTTCAGTTTATATGGTTCCCTATATCCATTTGTTTTCTTTAGGCTTTCTTTCGGTTTTCACATATTTCTCTTATAATTTATTTTCTATTGATTTTGAATTACTTTTAATTTCCAATTGATAACTTAAACAGAAGTCTCTGAGGTGAAATCCCATTGTCATTCAAGGCATCTGAGTTGATATTACAAATTATCAACTTGGAAGTCAGTTTCTGAGGTGGATGCTCATTGTCAGTTAAGAATCATGAACTTCAGGTCCAGTAAGAGCCTTTCTGAGGCAAGAATCTGATCATTACTCTTTGGTCTACTCCAGTGTTTCTCGCAATGAGTCTCTATCTATGTTAGATTCCACCCTACACAGTAGTTGCCGGAAAGTAGCCTCATTGTCTTTCAGGAGTATCTGGCCCCAAGTTTCTGCATATAGAAACTTTGGGGCAAGGAAACAGTCCCTATTTTTTAGTTTGCACAAATTTCCCTTGTATATTTCCCCAAGGGTTTGGGGTGCTTTGCTTGAATATCAAATGGCGTCTAGTGAGCCATAGGGTGAATAGAATAAAGGTCGCCATTCTAATTGAAGCAAATTTCCCACTTTTTATCATGTTGTCTAGTGTGAACATATCTCTGCATTCTGGGTGCACACATAAAACCAACTTGGCTCTGAAGTCCTACAAAGAAGCCATGAGTCAGGATTTTATCATATACATTACATAGACTGCACACCGAGTCAATTTGGTGAAATTCCCTCCATGTAACCAAGAAGTGGCTTGTAGGTAGTGAGCACAGGTTGTATTTAACAAGGAAGTCCACAAACTTGGACTCAAAGGCCCATTGTTTTGATTTTTTAAATAGGCTTTTTAACTCTGAATTTAAAATCTAGAAACAACATGTGGTTTTTTCTCAATGTCTGAAATACAAAGTGAGGTTTTTTAAAAAATAAAACATGATAGACAGAATCTACCCTTATTTACAGAAGGCTGTAAAGGCATCAGCCAAGGCAGTATTGTGCTGAAAAGGGTATTAAGAATCTCTTGATTTCAAATCCCTGGTTCCATTTGATAATCTTTCATTTAGGTACCTACAACTGCAAATCACTTTCAAGTAAAGGAATATTGTATGAAGTGGAAGAACTTTTTAATATTAAATGAGATATTATGAACTTTGTAAAGTTAGAGAAAAAGATGAAGAAACAATTGATTTAAAAATAAGATATGTATTTTACAAAAGTACAAAAATTGGAAGCACAAGTGGTATGGAATTCATTATAATTAAAAAGTGGATAAATAGTATTATGGAGATTGATGGAATATCAAACACAATGGCAAGATTAGTTATAAAAAGTAATAGAAGATATGAAATACAGATAATTCAGGCTTATGACCCAACAAGTTTTCATTGTGAGGAAAAAGTTAAGGATTTTTGTATGGATATACAAATACTTTTGATCAAATGGAAAAAAAAAACATTTTAAAACTTTCATAGAAGACTTTAATGCTAGATTTGTAAATAATCGGGAGATGATATCGCTGTGGGTGATTTAGGTTATGGCAATAGAAATGAGAGAGAACACAAACATGTGGTGTTCACATATAAAAAAAGTTTTACACTATGAATTTTTTTTTTAAAAAAAAAAAGCTAAATGGAAACGAACATGGAAGAATACAAAAGAAGATGCAGCAGAATTGGATTATATTCTGACTAACAGAACACAGGAAATGATTATGAGATGTAAGATAAGTGTTAATGCAAAACTAGAATCATAAAAACTATTAAAAAAGTCAGTATTAAAAAAGTCAATAATAGCAGTTTGATATTCCTAACTTTCAGAAATTTAAAATGTTAAAAGACACTGAAGATGGTGTAGACTTGACTAAAATCAATAAGAAGAAAACTGATAGATTATTAAAAACTGCAAGAAAGATAGTTGATGCAAACCCCCTCCCCCCCAACAATTTTCCAATAAATTTTTTATTGATGAAAAAGAGAAGGAATATGAAAATAAAATGATAGAAAAAGAGTTAATAATGATACAAGAAAATATAATTGCCAATAGGCAAAGAAAGTTATAAAAAAGAATAAAAATTTCAAAAGTATAAAATAATTTAATTTTTGTATTGGAATGAAAATTATTTCAGCAATAAAAAAAGATGGAATTATTAACTAACAAGAGAGATGATATAGTAAAATCTATTGAAGAAGCTATAAAAAGATATATAGAAACTAGGAAACAAAGCATCAACTATGATTAATAAATATTCTAAATTACAAAGTATTTTAATTAAAGAAGTGAGACATGCAAGAGTAAATAATGAAATTATTATTTACTTTTTAAAAGGAGCAGGTTAAGAAATATGAAAATTGTTGACAAAACCATATGCCTAATATCTAATGATAAATATATACCAGATGATTGGAAGAATGCAGTAGTAATATTAGTATTTTAAAAAGGTGATAAAGAAAATGTTAGAAATTACAGATCTATTAGTCTTTTATCAGTTCTAAACAAAATTTTTATGAAGATAATTATAACTTGTCTACAGAAACTTTAGATTTTATCCAACCAAAAGAACAAACTGGATTTAAAAGTTGTTTTAGTACAGTGGATCACATTCAAGTATTGATAAGAATTATAGAAAGAACCAAAAAATTTAAGTTACCATTATGCTTTGAATTTATAGATTATCAACAGGCATTTGATTTTATAAATTCTTCTAGAGTGAATAAAGTTTTGTGTTACAAAAATATAGACTGAGGATATTGTCATATTCTGAAGAATATTTATGAAAATACAAATGCAATGATTGGATTACATAGTGGTATTGAAGATTAACAATATTGAGAAAGCTGTATGACAAAGAGATTCCATGTCTTCAAAAATAGTTTTATAAAAAGTATTTTATAGATTAAATTGAAAAACAAGGAATTAAAAGTAAGTGGAAATTATTGAAGTCATCTAGAGTTATCAGATAAAAATAAAAAAGTAAGATTAAAGATAAATGTTTTAAAAAAGGCTAATTTTCAATGATTTTTTTTTTAGAAGAAGAAAATAAAGTTTGATAATCGTGAATTAGAAGAAGACAATCAACTGCAAATATCTTGATAACATTGTTAATACAATGGAAGAAGTTAATAACATAATTAAGTTTGTGCAGCATGTTTTTGGTAAAAATAATTTTAAACTAAAGGAAATATGCCTATGTGTATGTAAAAAAAGGTTTTTTAATAGATGTTTTTTAGCAGTTCATACTTATGAATCTGAGACTTGAAGTCTTATCAGAGGAATAATGGAGAGACTTTAGATCATTCAATAAAGTATGAAGGGATTATCTTAGGTGTTAACATGAAAGTAACATAAATGAAATATATGTGTCAGAAAAAAAAACAAGTATCACTAATACCATTAAAAGAATTAAGAAACTGAAATAGTACTGGATTGCATATATTAAAGGGTGAAGAGATTATATATTGATGGACAATTAAAAAATTCCAAGAGATTGTAAAAGTCTTAGAAAAAGACTATACATGAGTTCAAGTGAGTAAGTAAACAAGTTTTCTGGAGTGTTGTCGAGAAAGAGACTAGGGATTACAGAAACTGGATTAAGCTTGGGAGTCCTTCTTCCTGTAGTGGATCAATAATGGTTAAAAATTATATATAATCACACAAAAATATATACATACTAGCTTCATTTTTTCATTTCAAACAAAAAAAAATAGAAGATACAGTGAAAAAATGTGTTAATAATTTACAAGATGCATGTAATCCTATCAGTTCATTTTAATTAGGTTAAATCTCACATAGCTTTTCACAGTCCACTATCATAGTTTATGAATTGAGAATTGAAGACATTTAAAGAATATTAATGATATACTTCCTTTGAAAGAATTTCTTAGTTGGTTAGAGCATCACATTGAAATTTGAATATTTATTAATCTGAAGATTATATGCTCAATCCTTTATGAAATCATAATCATTAATCGGGTTAGCTGCACCTGAAGAAAAAAAGATAATATTCAAAACTTTGTATATTACTTTAACTTGTGTGTTATTTCAAATGGCCGATGTATTTGGAAAAATATAAATGAAGTCTATTCAGCTTATTCTCCTTTTCCTTATCCTATTTGTAATTGGTTTGATTCAACGTTTCGAACGTTGGCTAAGTAAAGGTTTATTCTGAATGTTGACGCACTTTCACCGCCAAAGGTGCTCGGCTACAATTAACAAAATTAACATATGAATAAGCGCTGATCAGCAACTGTTAATTAATAAAATTAACATACGGAATAAACCTTTATTTAGTCAACGTTCTAAACATTGAAACAAAACAATTATAAATGAAATTTAATAAAAATAAAAGAAATCTACACATGAAAATAGTCCAATATACAAATACAGTACTGTATAATAAAATGTCATTATCATATACATTCAAGCAAATATTAAAAATATTTAAACTTTATTAAAATTTAAAGCTATATCTAAAGTTAGAATGGAATATAATTTCTAACTTAATCAAGAATTGTTAATAATCATTTCCATAATTATTGAAAATAAGTATTTGTTAAAAGTGCTAAGTACATTTATGTTATTATTGAAATCTTATGACTTTTCATAAAAGTTTAAAGAAACATTATAAGCATAATATTCCTACCAGCAATTAACGAATAGTGCATATAAAATGTAAGTAAAAAAAAAGAAAAGATGCAAAACAAATCATTCCGTCACAAAGAAGCAATGCTAGGGGAAGGTGTGGGTTATTAAGTAGTCTAATCAACCATAAATTGGAAAAGTTTCATAGTCCTATTAGTTTTATCCTCTAACTCACGTATATCCAACATTAAGTAATCCAAAGGCTCATTAAAAAATATTTTTCCTAGTGCCGCATCCAATGCTGCTGAGAAAAAGGGGGGGGGGGGATAGGAGTACAATATTTTTTGGGGGGTGGGGAACTTTTACATATAAAAAAACATTTAGACATTTTAAAAGTTTTTATTTGTAGACATATACATATTGCTTTACAATTAATATAAATCAAGTCTAGAATGATTCTCTTCGTTAAAAGTTTTTATTATTTAGAATCTGAATTCACAAAAAAAAAAGTCAATAAAATAAAATATATATATATTTGCATTATGTGTATTTCATTTTGTTTACTCAAATATTGATTCAATAAAATTGCATAAATTGGTACTTTTAATATATGAATTATTAATTATTTATTATTCACGTTTCATATTAAAATGACCGCACTATTGCAAAACATTTAGGTATCTACTTGTACTTAGCTGCCACTATATAATCAGTGCATCTACAATTGTATTACTTCTGTAGGACCTACAAATTATAGAGTTTTGGCAACAACAAAAAAAGGAAGTGTTTTAGCAACTGAGAAAATATTTCTGTCGCATTTATTTTTTGATTTTTGCAAAAGAATAAATAATGCAGATCCGAGAACTTGTGCTGTCACACACCTCTTGGCCTGCATCCGAAATAATGAATGGAATTACATATATTAAATTATTGAAGAGTACTATGAATATACTGAACAAAACTAACTGCTCACTTATCGTTCGCGGATAAATGCTCTGAGTGCAAGGCTGCTCTTTTTGACACATCTTACATTTGAAAAATACATTAGTATACAGTGTTGTAAAAATATCAGACAATAATATCAACATCAAGATTATTGATTAGTGATAGAATTAAAATATTTAACAAACATTTGATTAAAAATGTTATTTTAATTTTCACTTGAAAAAAAATCAAAATCTCTAAGCCGTGCATAAATCCTCGTCTCTCCTCGCCTCCGCCCTGGCATATGCAACCCATAAGCTGCGTTTTTAACAGCTCTAATTAACTATAAGAAGCTTTATACCAATTTATTAATCAATAATTAAATGACAGTCTAGACTAGTTATGGATCTAAATTATAGGAAATTTTTAACTATCAGGCAAAGTTGGTTCCTTAACAACTACACTGTGGAGCATGTTATGTGCACATATTAGTTGTTACCTATCAAAAATTGGCAGGAAAAAAATCAAGAAAATAGTGTCTCTCAATTTTACTTTAATTATATATATGAATGCTAAATTTTCAAGCCCAAGATAGATATGGTTAACAATCAAATAAAGGCGATTATTTCATTTTGCATATGATATATATATAAAATAAAATTAGTACTTTATTCATAAAGACAACATGTGTTTTAAATCAGAATAGAAGTGTATGATTTTTATACCCACATTTTTTTTAAAGACAAACTAAATTTATTTGATGAAAAATTTAAGTATTTTATTATTTTATAAATCAGCAGACAACCTTTACTTGTATTATATTATAAAATAACAACTTGATAAAAATAGAATATAATATTATTTCATTATATAGTATAAATAAAGAAGCAAACATATATATATATACAACAAATTGCTTAGATTTTAGCTCAAACAATATGCTAAACAAGAGCAACTCCCTATTCTATTGTCTATTATAAATCTGAATAATCAGTAATTAGCACTGCTTTACTGCATTTAAAACCCATTCTCAGACTGATTTCTGGCTTTTGTCTTTTCTAGTAACACTTTGGAATTTATTATTGAAAAGAGTGCAGTCAATCTTTCAGAAACTATCTTTAATTCTCAATAGCTATTTGTTAACTGTTAATATAAAACATATATATCATAAGATTGTGTGCACTTATATACCTTTTAGTAGTGTTAGATACACAGTCACTTATAGGCAATATTGTGCATAGTTTAAATTTTAATATATTTACTGTATATGGTATCTGATACTAACATATATTATTTGGGCAAGAATTTAAACTTATAAGAATTTTAATCGTATAAGATAACTTTTCTCTCTTTCCATATGTCATAGCATAGGCCAGGAAGCGAACCCGAAACAACTATCTGCAACCAATTGCTTGCTTGCAATGCGGCTGCGGCGACCTCTCGGCCAACAACGCTTGACTAAGATAACTTTTCTTTACAAAATATTTGCATTTTTAGTGCTTTTGATGAAAAGTCTTTGGGAAAATAATCAATTTACTTTGAACACATTAAATGTACCAAAATTGTGTAATCAATGATGAACAATAATCGTTTCATTTTAAAAATAACATCTAAATTTTCATTTTAAAATTTCTTTTATGCAACTTGAAAATGTTAATTCATCTTTAAAATGACTAATTTATTGAATGCTACCTAATTTACTTTTTAAATATTTGATATTGGCATGTAGCAACTACATAATTGTGATAGGATGTAATGATTGACAATTAATTTCTTTTACTATTCAAACTAAAAACTGAAATTCAAATCAGTCTAAGGTTTTGAATTTAAGGCAACCTACTTGAACCTAATTCAAATTTCAGATTTTTGGCTCTTGAATAATTTGCCTCCAATAAAGTATTTATCAAAATGAAATAATATCTAACATATGGGCTATATATATACTTTACAAACAATGAGCTCAGACTTTCACACGACCCTCAACTCTCCACATTATCTCATACCACTGATACATTTGACCAAAAATTTGTCTAAAAGATAAATAATCATCAATATACGTATTTCGTGCTAAACCAGAACTCTTCAGTTCGTCCAGATTATCATCTCTACACATAAGTTTATTTTATACTTTGCCAAAAAATGCTAAAATTTATATAGAATACTTAGATATACATACATATAATACCTTAGTTTAAATAACATCCGGTAACTATATATTATTAAAACAATATACAATACAAAATATTAATAATTCAAAACAACTTACACAGCATGTCTAGACAAGCAGGCGGTTATACATAATTTGATTTAGAATTAAAACTATATAAACCATTTATAGTTGTTTTGTTTCTACAAAATTAATCAGAATGTGAAAAAATATGGGGGTCTTTCATATATATTACTTTGTGGGATAAGAAAATGGGTCCGTATATATCTGGAAAAAATATATAACTTTAGTGGGGGGGGGGGGAACTAACACGAAAACAAACTTCTTTTTTTTTTTTAACAAATCCTGCTATCTCGCTAAAAATAATATTTAAATACCTATTTAGCCGAGAGGTATCGCGCCGCCAAGCAAACAAAGGGGTGGGGGGGGAGGGGGGTGGGGGGGGGGGGCGGGCGGTGATATAATATAAAAAAAAAAAAATACCTATTTACCTTGAAGATTGGACTAAATCTAGATAAGCTTATACTTATGCCCAAACAATTTATATCAAGTTTATAATAATTTTATCATTTTTTGCATTGCTTAATGTGAAACGTATATATATAAGAATTAAGAGCATAAAGCTAAAATACATATTTTACACCTATAATGTTAAATATTCTAGTCAAATAGTTGGTTTATTACAAAAAACAACAACAAACATTATAGATATAGATACACTCTGCAATTTGATTTACATATATCAAACTTCGGTATACTCACATCTTCGCCACCATCCATTTTAGACATATACATTAATGTTTACTATTAAATATTAAGCTAAAAATGACTACAGTATACAATTTCTTAGCTTTTTTCATATAATGTCTTTTTAAAATAGTCAATAGAATAGAAGTTGTCTTTGGAATAAAAATAGAATTTTAATTAAGTTTAATCAATTTTACATTCAATGGGTTTATTTATTAAAATAGTGTGAAAATTAAAAAACAACAGACAATTAATTACTCTAGAAATCAATAAATCTTCCAATAATATAAATGGGATGCTTTGTCAAATAGAGGTCAGTACAAAGGATGAAATCCAAAGTTCAAAATAATAGGAAAATCTGAAAAGCTCTTCAAAATTTAAATTTGGGAAAAGAGACTTGTGAAGATTTTGGACTAGTCATCATTTATTATTCCAGAGAAATCTGACTCTGCTTTGTGAGAACAGCTCTTAATTACTACTTTAGTAAAGCTAAAGAAATTAGGGGTTTTGTAAATATTCAAATTGTATTGCAAACCTATATGTAAAATAAGAATTTGTCAGCAATCAAATAGAGCGTATATATATATACATAAATTTTGGTGTACTCAGTAAAATGTTTGCATTGTTCTCTCAATATATTGTGTATTTGGCTAAGTAGAAAGTGTTCAATATATTTTAAAATAATATATATATATATTGTAATGGTCAATCAATAGAGATGATGTAGCAATCCTCTCCAGCCAGTCATAAAGTCAAACGTATAACTTTAAATTTCAACATTGCGATTATTTTCGTAATAATAAAATATCAGAATTTATTATTTATGTATTCTAACCTATACTTATTTATAACTACAAGTGTCATCTAAGTTAGCTTGCTTAATCTTACTGTCAGCTTAATAATATTATAAATCATGAGACATATTAAATGTGTCTGGTGCACATAATGATAGAGCATGGTAAACCAGTGTCATAAACCCATTATTATATCCATCATTGGAAGACATATATTAATTTGAAATACACAAATATTTAAAAGAAATTGACACCAATTTTATTGCAATACACATGAATGAAATAAAACATCAAAATTGAAATTACAGAATAAGTAGATAATAACTCAACAAATAAATTCATACCTAATGATATCCTATTTACAGTAACATTTTATTGTTTAAAATTGATTACCTCTGTTAACTCTCTCTCTCATGTAATTCCTATTATTTTTTGTAAAAGAAAATAAACTTTATTTTTAAGAATATATATATAACTTATAATAAATTTATGGTCATAATCTTAAAATTACATCCACATACAAAATAATTTCACTATTTGCAAAACAAAATCCCTCATTTTTCTCAACATACCATTTAATATGATCGTATGCAATTTTCTTAACTTTAAAATTTATGTTAGTTCATTAATGTAAACATTACAAATTTGAAACTGAGCAAAATTTATATCAATTTTGTATAAATACTATTGCTTTCTTTAATTATAATATTGTTATATCTATTCCATTATCATCATATGATTATTTATTTTATTAACTCTGCATTTGCTTAACAAGTAAAAAGTAAGTTCATGACAAGTTCTGACCTATTCGTGCATAATGCAGGCAATGATTTTCAAATTATAAACATCCAGGTTCAAGTTAAGATTAATGGAAATATATGGAGGTTATGCATGCGCTTTTTACACCTTTATTTCCATCTTTGTCTCTAGTTTCTAGAAAGGTATTTTTTATTTTCTATGATAAAAAATAATTTTATGATAATTTTTGTGATCAAGTAGATTGAATTTTTTTGTCTTTCTCTAATTTTTTTGATAGTTACTGGAAACGATTTCACCATGAAAAATACATCCGGTAAAAATAAAACGTTATGGGGGGCCTAATGGTAAGTACTTATTTTTCTATATTTATTAATTATTACTTTATTTTTAATTATTATTAAACATATTTTGCAAATATTATGACCCGATTTAGATTCTTCCATAAGGTTTTGTCTGCATTTTAATAATAATAAAAATATGCAAATGCTAAAAATAAAGATTTTGACAGTATATAAAATTAGGTTGATTATACATTATTATTTTATTTTTAATTATTATTAAACATATTATAAACATATTTTGCAAATATTATGACTCGATTTAGATATTTTTATAATATCTTATCTGTATTTTAATAATAATAAAAATATGCAAATGCTAAAAGTAAAGATTTTGACAGTATATATATAAACTTAGGCCGATTATAGACTACTGCAATGTAAATTTCAAAGCTTCATATCAAATGCAAAGAGAGGTGGCAGTTGATGAAGCTATTACTACATTTATGGTCATAGTAGCATGAAGCAATATGAGACCTCAAAACCATTTAGATTTGTAGAGCTCTCTTGTAATAAATTAAGCACTCAAGGCGCAGGTACTAAGGTTTTAGCCTTATTTAAGTATTACATGCTGACATTGTGCTTAATAAGAATTAATATTTACAACTTTAAATTGATTCAAAATATTTTTAAATTTAAGATCTGACTATTAACTCATTGTAAATCGAAAGATTTCATGATCGTTTAATGTTTAACAGAAATAGTGGACTTAATTAGTGAAAAATTTATTAGTTTCATGCTCTCAAATCATAATGCTTTAGATATGCCTATATATATATATATATTGTAACGATATATAAATATGTCGTTACATTAATTTAAAATAAAAACTTAAAAGTTCGCAAATAAAAGTAAAAAACTAAATGCTAAAATTAAAATATTGTTAAACGTGTATACATTCGCACAGATGTTAAACTTTAAAAATATTTTTTTTCATAAACAAAAAAAAAAAGTATTTGAACGTATTTTTTTTAATAAAAAAAATACAAGATTGAAATGAAAACAGGTATTAATTAATTCCTGTAATCTATAAAGGAAAATGGTTGTTTATTAATTATCTAAAAGCTGTTTAATTAAAAAGTCAGATGGAAAGTTAGATAAGAGAAGAAAGAGATTTTAGCTTGACAAATGGAAGCACTAAGCCTTGGCCCGGACCATAACGAAAAAACAGATTAGTGACGTTTTGTTCAGTGAATCCTTGTGGATGATATAAAAAGAAAAAAATATTGAGTTGAAGGGCTTTTTTCAACTTGGTTGGGGAGACGAGCAATAAAGACGCACTTTATTGTTCTCTCCCACTTATCTCTGAAATGAAATGACTGATACCATGAACCAGAATGCCACCTCCTGAACATTAGATCGATCTTTCAATTAAAGAATCCGTGGACATTGACACCGGAACCAGGAGTTCTGCTACCGTAAGCTATAGGAAAGGAACAATTCTTAAAATCAATCAAGAACTTTCGTCAAGTTGAACAAATTAATAAACAAGCGACTTATTTAAAATGGACTCTTATCTGACTTTTTGTAAGTTTTAAATCAAATTAATAATGGTTAATTTTATATCTTTCCGATTGTTAAAAGAATCATTTCCCTTTTAATATTTTTTATGTGTAGTAATATTTTATTGTAGAAATTATTAAATGCATTACATTTAAGTTGTCTATAGAGCTTGCATGGATTCGTTTATGGTTAATTAGATTTTGGTTTTCATATTTGATCAAAATATAGACATTTGATAAATAATGATACCTTACGGTGAGTATCTAAAATGTATTTATTCGGATGTCTTTTAAGTTATTGGTGACAACAAGTATTTTATGGTGAATACTATTGGGTTACTTATAAGTTTCCCTCTGCGATTGTCGGTATAATAATTGTGTATTTTGATCGTTTATGTTTATTTTGAAATGTTTTTGACCGTGGAATTTGTAATGATCTATACCCAACATTTTTAAATAAATCTGTGCAACGTATATAAATGTTAAAATTAAGTCGGGCGGAATGGCTATATAGTTTGGTAAATTTGTATTAAGGGAGGGTAATCTTAGGTTATTCATTTGTAGTTGAATTGGTTCAATGGATTGGATATATTTGTGTAATTAGTAAATGTAGTATGAGATCGCTATGGGCAGGATTATAGATATCGCCACAACCCTCTGTTTGCCTATGGATGGGTTTGTAAGTCGGCAGAAGAGCAGTCCATTCCTATGGAGTTTTTTTAGTTTATTGATCTACTTGCCCACAGATGTCACATTCCTGTTGGTGGAGAGTCAAGGTCTTCTCTATTTCTACTTATTGTTCAGATGTACATTCCTGACAATATAGTATTTTGTGTTGTCGTATCATTACATTGAATACATGAATGTATCAGATGGATTGGCCAGTTGATTGAGAAATTTGTTGCCTAAGGTTAAATCAGGGAAGAATATTTTCCTTTCAAATGCAGACCTATGTAGTCCATTCATACTGACCCTCTAAATAAAATATTAAACATTATAGCAAGCTATTTTAAATGTAAAATTAAAAATTAAGATAAAAATCTAAATGTTAAACTTATTCCTCGAGTTTAGAATGATTTTATATGTGCGTAAATAAATATTTTTCTGTGTTAATTTCTGGCAGTGGCTTTTATTATTTTATTCTTTATATTTAAGATATAAGATTTATAGATTTTTATCTCTGCGTCTCCGCTGAGCTAGTGACAATGGGCTAACGATCTAAATATGTAAATAAAGTGGAATCCTAACAGCGCGTATCTGCCTACTTTATAAATTTTTCTAGGCTCAAATGCCTAGATGGCGCCCTTTGGTAGTGCGGTGCGGTGCGATGCGATCTCCCACTTCGTTTGGATCGTTATAATATATATATATATAGAGAGAGAAATAGGTTGAAGATAGGAGTGGGCCACTCTCATCTTTATAAAGTTGAATCTTGCATTTAGATTTGTAGAGGTCTCTCTTGTAATAAATCAAGCACTCAAGGCATATGTACTAAGGTTTTAGCCTTATTTAAGTATTACATGCTGACATTGCACTTAATAAGAATTAATATTTATAAAGATATGATAAATAATATTACATTGCACTGACTCTAAACTACTAACTTGTGTACCCCAAGCTTAATTCTATAATGAATTTAGTATTTTATTCACTTTTTATTTTATTTTTTTATTTTAGTAGTACTTTTTAATAAATTACAAACTTATTGAAGTTCTTTATTATAATATTCAAATTATACTAATTATTGATCAATATTAACTACTTGTTATAAGGGATAATATTAGGGACAACATATACATTGAAAACTCCTGTATGGAAATAAATTTTGAAGGACTACAGAGAAAAATGAAAGGTACTAATGTCTTTATTCTACGAAGTTTTCAAGTGATGGATTACCTTAGGTAAGTGTTACTATATACTAATGTTTTAGAAATTTTATGATGAATCCAATTTGTATGCATGATAATTTAGAATTTATGAAATAATATGAAAATAATTATTAGAAATATTAACTTTTATTCTTTTTTTTATTACTTTGAATATGAATGATTATATCTTTTTCAGTTTAATTACATTCTTTGGTGTTTAATCTTTAAAACAATATATATTATGTCATTTTTTATTAATAAAACTTAAAAGTTATGATAAAATTTGTGGCTTAGCATAATTTTTTAAATATTCAATATGGCCGCGAAATTAACTTTACTCATATGAAATCAAAATAAATGACAGTATAAAATTTTCTCAGTTTCAAAATTGAAATTTGTTTTCTTTTTCAAATTAACATATAAGTATATGTTGGTTTGTCTCTTATTTATCTACACTCATCTCAAAATCATATTAATATATAATCATAAAATTACATATATAAGTGTTTATTCATCAAAAATGGATATTAATGAAGTTCATTACGCTGTTCTTTTTATATAAATTATAATAAATAATAAAAAGTCATATGCAACAGCTATATATATATTAATAATAATTACACATAAAAAGTCTATTTTGGCACATGGGTTTATGCCATTTCAAATGTTAAGCATCTATTTTAACATGAACCAAAATAGATGCTTAACATTTGAAATGAATACAAAACTACTTGCCGAAAATGGCTTTTTATGAGTAATTATTATTAATATATACTTATATAGCTATAGTATATGATTTTTTATTTATTTAAATGCTTTTTTTACTATTATTTGTTTTGACATTTATACATATTTAACTGTGTATATGAATAATTAAATGAAAATATTTCCTCTCAATTTTTCCATTGTAAATGTAATTTAAGTTGAATTTTTTTTAAAAAAAAAAAGGAATAAAAATAAAATCTAAGCTTCTACAATTATCCGATGATCTACACAAAAGAATAATTCAAAGTGAATTTACCAAAATTATTGCTCTAAGAAAAGCTTATAGATCTGTCAATGAATCATTAAAAGAACACATTGCTATTAAAAAAACATATATATTTAAACAAGCTATGTATGGTTGGCATTATATTCTTTGGACTCTAGGTCAACGGCCTACAAATGGAGTACCTTCTGCAATTAAAATTTGAAAAAATATCATTTCTGGATACAACATGTTAAAGACAATCTACCTAGACTATAAAAACAAATTGCAAAATAAAGAAAATTGTATACCTACTCTTCAATATCTTGGAACACCAAATGATGACATAATTTTTATACCAAATGAAATTAAACAAAAGCTTGCATCAATGCTAAGCTCATGTCATCCAGATATACATGGCATCCTACTTTTTGGCTATGTTCATTTAAACCAGTTTAAAGTAAACTACTAACAAATTTAGCTAAGTTCTTATTTAAAGAACTATACCATCTATGTGATCTATAACTAATATTACTTGTCCCATACAAAAAAATATAAATAATATTGTGGCCTATATCAATGAGACCATTAGGAATAAAAAATTTAAAATCAGTCATCAAAGAACAATACATTTTACCTACATTATCAAAAATGCAATTTTCAAAAAAAGATTCATTAACTGGCTCAGTTTGCTTCTATTCAAAACTATAATTGATATAGTGAGGAAGAATAAAAAATACAGTTCAATAATAGGCCAAATCAATATCAAATCTGCTTTTGTTATAATTCCAGTTAATCTTCCTATTGATAGACTAGCAGATATAAGTACCAAAAATCAATTTTGTATATCATTACAAATTTACTAATAAATCGAGAGATTAATAAAACACTTAATGAAAGATATTCATCTGCTTTTAGAACCCACTACTCATTACCTCAAAGCTCTCCTCTTAGTACTTATTATTCACCTCTTATATAGATTCTTTTCTAAGAATCACAGAAAAAGAATTACCTGGAATACATATATCAGAGATAATAGAAAATATACAATGCATAGTTTACATGGATGATAAATCAGTCTTTCTTAAGTCAAAAAAAAAAAAAAAAACAAATTCCCATTTTAATAAAAATATTAAATAAATATAAAACAAATACAAATTACAATTCAGCTTGATAAAATCATGTGCTTGGTTTATCCATAGGGGAAAATATACAATGAATTCTTTGAAGTCATACCTAATAACTTTTTAGATTTTTCTTTTCATCTAAGCAACTCAATAATGAAATCAGAATACAAGAAAAACTTAAAGGAAAAATTGAACACCTGATCAGTCCTCTTGGAAAATCATATCTATCTCTAATTAAAAAATCATTATTATTTAATCTACTAATAATGACAAGAATATCTTATTATTTATCCATAATTATTTATACAAAAGCTTTTTCATCTTACATGTATACCATGTGCAGAAAACTACTGTGAGGGGGAAAATAGCTTTTATCTCAATTAAACAATTACAAAAACCCCTATTACAAAATGGTTTAGGTCTTCAGTCTTTCAAATTTCCAAAATTATAAATCTAATAACTTCAAGTACAAAATCTTTTACAAATTTGGAAATCATATTCAAGATTACTTCAACAGACAAGCCACAAAAGATTGGTTATTTAAAAGCGCTCCTTTGCTCACTGTTAACCAAAGATAATTTAAATTTTTCATCTGACTGAAGACAAATATCACTATTGGAATGTTTACACTTTATTACCATCTTCAAATAATAATATTGAGGAGTTTATGCTAAATATAAATAATAAGCAGTTGACTCAAAATTTCAAACACTGGTCCTTTAAAGCAAAATATCTTGATTTTTTTTTATTAAAATTAAATTTACAATCACTACCAACATTATAAATATAAAACTTTTTATGCAAATGTTCATTCTCAATGTGGGCTCTGTCATAAACACACAGAAACTCACTTTGACTTATTTTTTGAATGACAATCTTTAGAAAATATATGTTTAGCAATTCCAAGACTATATCAAACATATAGTTGAAACATTAAAACTCAATTTAAATCTTTTTCAAAAGGAGTATTCTCTAAAATTAGAGCTTCGACATTTATTCTATATGCATTTTGGTGCATAAGATGCATTTTTTTAATGTATTAATGATTCTAGAAATCAACAAAACACTTTTGGGATTAAATTAGAATTACTCAGAACAATGGATGAAGAAATCTCCACACAAAATATTTACTCTGATACCTGGTCCTTAATGCAGCATCCAAGATATTAGAATGCTATCTCTAATAATCTAATACTCTACTAAAGAGAACATTGTTGTTTTTTTTAAAAAATTGTAAATATATAATATATATGATTAAGTAATTCTATATACTATTAATTGTAAGACTATTGTAGATTTTATTGCCTTCCTAAGTACGATTTTATAATATCTATCTTTTCCCAAAGACTTTATCATGTGTTTGAAGTGTTTATATTCAGTCATTTATAGTTAAAATCTGCAAAGCGCATGTGCACAGCTTAATGCTGTTTAACTATTACAGTTTATAAAATATCGCGCTATATAAAATAATTGATTTATTTAAATATAAAATGATGTAACATTTAAAACGTTAAAATCCTTTAACATAATTATTAAACAAGCTCATTGTTTAAGAATGCTTAAAACCCATTATCTAAACTTTAAAATTGAAAAATAAAATCAATAATAAAACAATATCATTTTGATGTTTAAGAATGCTTTAAACCCATTATCTAAACTTTAAAATTGAAAAATAAAATCAATAATAAAATAATATCATTTTAATCTTTAATTTTTTTTACAGTGAATCAGTTATAATCATTTATTTAATCAGTTTATCAATTATGATATTTTTTTGATCATCTGAAACTTCTAATGACAAGATCAGATAATAAAAATAGACTTATTATTCTGATTAACGCATCCATGGATTCTATCTTTTATTTCATGTTGCAATCATCATTTAACAAATCATAAAGTGTGATAGTAACATAGCTTGAACAAATTTATTATTCCATTAATTATTAATCCTTAATGATTAATCCAGCCAGTTCATAGGAAATCAGGTAGAGGAGAGCAACAGACCTACCTGCCCCTTTTTTTTTACTTGCTTAAGAATGCATTTTACCTACAAGTTCCAAAAATAATAAGTAATTTAAAGTCTTTGTTTTAGTACAATGTTTGGAGATAGTTTTTCCATTATATCATTTAATTCCATCATCGGTTTTTTAATGAAATGGATTGTTGAATAGTTGTAAGGGTGAAAGATTGAAGCCTGTCCATTAAAGTTTAAGAAATTGCTATCTTAATATAAGCTGAGCACTGATTGTATATATATATATGGGAGATTATGATTTGGCCCAACTGATAACTTCTGGTTCTGCACAAAATATGTATATTGGGATCGTTTATCTTTCTCAGGATTATGTGGTCATGTGTATCAGTTGCTTGAGATGGAGTGGAGGATGAATATAGACTGAAAAATCCTAAGTTCAAATTTCTCTACTTACATATATAAGAAATATTCAATATAAACAAATTACGTTGCCTTGGAAATATATTAAACCATAGTATAAGTTTAGCCTGTCCCTCTCCTATTAATATATATGGATATATAATGGTTCAAAATATGAGGGATTAAATTGATGTAATGTTTACATGGGTATGACTACAATATTAATTCCAATAAGGGATTTAAGCATTCCGTCATCAATTTGTTTAACGAAATGGGATGACTAAATAGTTGGAAGGGTGAGAAGATTGAAGTCTGTCCATTAAAGTTTAATGAATTGCTATCTTAATATAAGCTGAGCATTAACTGTATATATGTGTGGGAGATAGTGATTTGGCCAAATTGATGATTGCTGTTTCTGCATGAAATATGTACATTGGTGATTATTTATCTGTTTACATGTATATAGTCATGTGTATTGGTTGCTTGAGATGGAGTGAAGGATGGATATAGACTGAAATATCCTAAATTATAATTTATATATTATAAAGATACATGGAGTATGAGAAAACCTTAATTATGGAGCCAAAATATTTAATGATACATTTTTAAAGAAATATGTCCTGGAAGTTCAATTGCTAAATTATATAATAGTAAATGGCTTTTAATAGGCATAGGAAACATGACATGTACATAGATCTATACATATATCAACTTATACAACCGCATATAGAACCAAACATTTATTATCTCTAACTATTTAATTACAATGATAAAATATTATATATGTTTATATAATAGAAATAATATCTCTTTATCCTACCACTTGAATCAGAGTGCCAGTTTTTACAAATATTGTTTATATACACTAAATATCTATTATCAAATTGGAATCAAGAGCATGAATATTATATGTATTATCATATAATGATGATATTATACTCTTGAATTTATATTGGAGCCAAAGAGATGTTTTATTGTACTCCAGATAAATTAATATATGAAACTATAATATTAACATTCTTTACATCTCAGTGCATTTTAAATAAAAATAGGTAATTAATATTTAAGTGACCGAATATATTAAATTAGCAAGTATGATCTTATATTAAATAAAATAAGTCCAATTAAAAAAAAGTAAATAAACGATCTATTTTATTTTAAAGTATATATCTATTAAACATGCTTTAAACAAATTGTATATTTTAATATTGAATACTTTCTTTTAAAATGTCAAGATGCTAATGTATATAGATCTAATGACTTATAAAGTTATAATAAATACTCCAACACTATAAACACATAAAGATTTGGAATCATCATTATCATCATTTTTACTAATTATCTATAAATTAATCAATTCCTATATATATATTTTCCGTATGATTGATGAAATCACCATATCTCTATTCTTAAATATATTTAACTTATGTAATAACTCACTTTATCACAACAAATTTGTAATGGTGACTGCCGTAATAAATAAATAAAAAAATCTCAAATTAAACACGTATGTATATATTCCAAAACAAAATCAAGAGTATGACTTGTATGTTCTTAGGTTAAAAGTAAATAACTAACATTTGATAATATTGATCCGATCTATAATACATTCCACTATCTTTACATAATATTATTTCCAATATGAATACAAAAAAGATTATTTAAACAAAGCATTTATTTACTCTTAAAAAAATAATAACCACTGGGTTCGATTCTAAATCAAACTCTTAATCATTTTAAATAACACGATGGGTATTACAATCATAATATATATATTACTAAATATTTATGCTTTAAGTTAATATGCATACCCCTTATGTTTATATCAAATTTATTATGTGTACATAATTATATATGTGTATAATAAATCATTAAATGACTTAAAATATGAAAATATCCTTTTAAATAGAAAATGTTTAACATTTTTGCTTTTACGTGGAATTTTTTTTTTTTTTATTTAAAAAAAATGCTTATCAAAACTATATTGTAAAAAACTAATTTCTTTTACTATATATGATTTAAAATTAATTTGACACATTTTAAATATACCATTAGATATTTCTTCAATAAGTTAATATGTATACTTCTTACTATATATTATATTTAATATGTGCGCATAATTATAGATGTGTATAATAAAGCATTGAGTAATTTAAAATATGAAGACATCCTTTCTGTTCAAAATTGTCTTTTTTTTTTAATCTGAATTTTTTTAAAAAAAGAAAAAGATGGGTAACAAAACCATATTGTAAACTAATTTTATTTTATTCTAACTTGAATCAAGTTTTAAATTGAAACCAAAAATATCACATAGATTACTTAAAACATATTGAAGTTCTAAAGAACAACTTTTACATTTTATATATATATATAAGTAGACTTTATTAGTAACAAAATATTTGCAAGTACATTTTTTTTAATTTTTTTTTTTTTTTTTTTACATAGCTTAGGAGGTTTTTAGAACAACAATAAATTGGAACGAGATGATTTATGTTACTGCATTAATGAGCAGCTAAGGAATATATTGCTTTGCCATATTTTTTTTTGTGACATTAGTGGGTATATATTTTTGAGCATATAGATATATGTTATGCCATTCTTTGTTTTGTTTTTTTAGTACATTGTATTTTTTGTTGTCGAAGATTACAGCACAACGGGCAAGCCATATTGTTCTGAGAGTGTGAATGGTTACAAAGGCATTGAATGGTTTTAATTTCTTTATATTGTTTATGAGCATATTTTTAAAATTAATTGTGTCTTTGTGGAATACAAAGCGATGTAAGGGTGAAAAGTATGGACATGTCTCAAAGATATGGGATGTATTTTCCGGGAGTGCATTGCATAGTGTGCAAGTAGGATCTATGTTTAATTTAAAGTGCTTTATGAGAAATAACTTTGTTGGTATTATATCAAGTAGCAGATTATGCAGGAATTTTAGCCATGAGTGAGGCACACATAAATTTTGAAATTTAGTCAGTGTTCTGGCAGTAGATAGTGTTGTCCAAAGTTGCCTATCAGGGTAAATAATTTTTTTAGATCTTTGTAGGATAAAATGATTAAAGTATTAATATTATAATTGTCCAGTAAATCAGCATGCTCAATGGCATGATCAGTGAAAAATTGGTGATTCGCGTATGGAGTAATAGCAAGCAGTAGTAGAGATGGAGGAGTTGTCTTTAGGAAGGGGTTAGTAGTGGTTATAATGAACATCTTAGCTCTAATGTAGGGTGTGAATGATTGTGGCACTATTAGGTTAAGCCCACTCTTGCATATTGGGAAATGTATTTTCGATTGATAGAAGTTGTGATGTTGATCTCCATATATATGTTTTTGCTATTCTCATAAAATTCTTAATAATTTTTTTTGAGATGCATCCAAGGGCTGTAATAGGCAAGTATGCCTCCTAGAATGGCATTGATGATGCAAACTTTTATTATAGAGTATAGCAATTTTGAGTTGAAGCACTTTATTTTTGTATTAAATTTGTCTATGAAAAGAAGATTTAAGTGATGACTTAGTTGTGTTTTTGAAAGGTTAATAGGTATGCCAAGAAAGAAAGAATATATACCTGTGAAAAGTGAGGGAAGACTGCGACCCATAGCTATTTGCCATAAGGATGATTTGTTGATTTGTATTGTGGATCCTGTTATAGTTTCAAATTTCTTCAGTTTATGAAGTATCATAGGTATATTTTGCAGGTCCCTGAATATTATCAAAACATCAGCATATGATATGATCTTGATAGTTGTGCCTAGGTGTGGAAGAAAAATACCATCTATGCATTGCTCTATGTCCTTAATCAAGGGGTCTATGTATATTGCAAATAGTAATGATGCAAGTGGGGAGCCTTGTGGGATGCCATTACTTGGCTTAAAGGGTTGAGAGAGTCTCATGCAATTTTTAAGTTTAATTGTTCTATTGTTAAGATAGTTTTTAATAGCTGTAACAAGGTGTGTGTGATTTGATAGCATTTGATTTAGTACAGAGAATAAGAAGTTCCAGTCTATGATGTCAAAGGCTGCTTTGAAGTCTACCTGGCATGCCACATAGTTTGTTAGTTTGTTTTGTTTGATATAAAGTATTGTTTCTTGTGTTAATAATATTGCTTGAGATGCTTCTTGCCCTTTGACGCCAAAGTGCAAAGGGAAAATCTTAGGTAAAGCATACACATTTAACTGTTTGAGTATAATTCTAGCAAACATTTTCTGATCAATGTCTTCTGATGTAATGAGATGCAAATCATTTACTGTTGGATGTGGATTTTTAGAGTTTTTTCTTATACAGAATATTATATTTGTTGATAAGTGAGGGATGTGATATTCCTTTGAACAAAGATGATTATAGTATTTCTGTAGGAATGGAGACATAAGGTAGTCCACTTGCTTATATATGTTAGCTAAAATGAGGTCATTTGCTAGTGAGCTAGGTTGTTTTAAATATACTATTTCAGCAAAAACTTGTTGTTTTGATATGTAGTAATTTTGTGTGAAGTTTGTTTCACTTGTTGATAGCTGTGAAGTGCTCTGAGATTTTTTAAGGGTAACATTCAAGTGGTGCAGAAGTGCCTCATCAACATTAGTACCAGAGAGGAGTGAATTATCTTTTGATAGAATAGGAATACCACAAGCATATGGGATTGGAAATTTTGCATAATTTATTGTGGTTTTTGTTAGTGCTAATAGATTTGGTATAATTTTTCTCAGTCTAAAAACCATGTTGTTCTGGTTATATAGCTGATTTAAGTGTTTGTTTTTATATTGGAGCTTATGGATAAGATCTTTTGCTTCATCAAACCTTGTTATAGCTTTAAGGGTTGAGTTTATGTCTTCAATATGTTGCTTTATAAGGTTGTTTGAGTTATAGTGTGATAGATTATCTGAACAGCATGTGTTTAGTATTTTTTTTAGTTGAGACCATTTTTTAATTGGAGAGAGATTTTTCAGCTGATGTAGATGGTTGCTTACTATCAATATATTACAGAAATCATCTATGATAAGTTTGAATTGGCTAGGGGGTTGTTTCTTATATGAAAATTTATATATAGTTTGTTTGTTTTGCGGGCATTTTTGCATGAGTGTTATGCAGATGTGGTCAGAAAATGAAACTGTAGTTAGGTGAATTGAGACTTTTAGGTTTATAGGAGAACTAAAAAATAGATCTATGAGAGAGAAGCCTTGTGCACCCATGGATGTAATGGCATTTGTTGGATATAGGTGTGCTAATGGCAGCACAGCAAGTTGTGAGAGTTTGGCTTTCAAGGTGAGTGGCAAGTCATTGTAGCTGCAGTTAAAGTCACTGCATATAATAATTGCACCAGGCTTATGTAGTATTTTGTTATGTGCAACTAATAGGTTATCTACAACATCCCTTGACTTCTGACATGAATATATTGTTATGATATAGTAAAACTCAGAATCAAACATAAAAGAGATGATTATTGAATTAACTGATGAGTATTATTTTAAGTTTTGCTACTGGAAATTGATTGTTTATTAAAACTGCAATGCGTTGTGCTGGTCTGATGTTTGGCTGATATGTAAATATGTATTTGCTATGCAGAGTGTTAATTATTTTTGGATTGGTTACTCTGCTGATTTTTGTTTTCGTTATGATGAAATGGTCAGCAACATGATTATTTAAGAATTGGGTTAGTTGTGAAAGTCCGTTATATGAGTTAAGACCTTGTATATTTATTGTGGTATTTTAATGTGAGACATGTTCAGTGTTTGATGAGTTCACCTTAAGCTTTTTGCTTGTGTGCTTTGTATCACAGTTAGATATTTTAATTTTTATTACTATTGTCATTTGCAAGATGGATATCTATATTTGCTATTATGCTATTTTGCTTTATTGTTATCTCAGGATAGCTTTTACTGTAAAAGGAGTCTTAGCTATGGCTGAAAGACGAACTTTGTGTAAAACTGTTATTCAAATCCATTAATAGTTTCCTGTGGTTCATCAACGAAAATTAAATTCTGTGATTGGTGATTGTGTTGTGAATGTATGTCAGGTAAACTGTTATTTGTACCAAATGCTCAATTAGGAAGAGTTATGGTTGATTCTTAATTGGGAAGATTAGAGAGTTGTATTGCCACAGTATCAGATGTGAGAGTGTAATTTTTTGAAGCCACACTGGCCCATGATATAATTTCATTAGCTTTACTTCAAAGGTGACCAAGTCTATCGATTTTGCCACAACTTTCACAGTTACTAATGTTGCATTGTGAAGCTATATGCCCTATTCTGGAGCATTTGAAACATAGAGGTTGACAACCTTTGATACTAATTGTTATGAGGATGGATCTCATAAAACTTGTCTGTGGGAGTTTATCTGGCTTATGATCATGTTTCATTTTTAGTGTAATTTTCCAGCAGTTAGTTGGAATCTCAAATTTTATGTTAGGTGTGAGTTCTCTTGAGATGTTTATTATCTGTGCAATTTCTGAGATGTATCTTTGTAGTACAACATATGTAAAGTCTGGAGGTGCATGCATGCTGTGACCATGAACTATTGGGTTAGGGTCTTTGGTGACATAGTATATATTTTTTAAATTTAAATGTGTTACAGTTTACTCTGCTTCTTCACATTATTGTTTTGAGAAATATTCTAAGCATATAAAAGATTTGGCTGGGGAAGGTGGCTGTTGATTTTGTTTTTAATCATGTTATGTTTTTGCAATTCCTCTAAGTAATCAGGTAGAAAAGGATGAGATAATATTGGTTGATTGTATGCTGGGTCGTACTTTTCTATTATACTAATAATTGATGTGGAAGGAGAGAGGTTGTTTGCAAATATTTTTTACCAGTATTTATTTAGCTTGCTTAAAGGGGCATATTTAGTTTTATTTGTTACTTTATTATTTGCAATCAAGTTAAGGTCTATGAATTTTGTTGCATTGCTGGAAATTGTTGTAAAGTCGTTTCTAACTTTTGTTATAGCTTTTTGACTTTTTTTGTTCAGATAATGTAATTTCTGCTGTGTTAGGAATGACTGATACCCTATTATCCCTAAGAAATGTTAATGATTTAAATTTACGCAGTTTGCTGGGAGGACTAAGACATACTATTAGATATATTATTATTATTGTTTTCAACAAGTTTCATTTGTCACCCCATGTGTTAACTTTATTTGATGATTGAAAACTATCTGTGTTTTCCGAGGTTCGTTTAATTTTTTTCTTATTAGAAGCTTTTACGTTATTTTTTTGCATTCCTTTTGCAAGGTTATTTGTTTGACTATTTGTATCAATGTCATTAAGAACAGCAGAATTATTAGCTGTTTTTCTGATATTTACATTAGTTTTTACAATTTTTGATGTTTCTGTTTTAACTGTATTTTGTTGGGAGGTTGTTGAGCAGGAATTCCCGTAAAACTTGCCAATATCTGGTAGACTGTTATATGTTTTTTTTCCTTATCATTTTAGACATACTAGTTTTTGAAGCCCTTATTGGCAAATTATAATGAGATTATCTTTTATTAAAATAATTATTTCTATATAAACTTACCTTCAAGTTTAGGCAGCGACCAGTTTAAACTTTTAAACAGGCAGCCATTTTCCTGCCCAGTGTTATATATCTAAAAAATTAGGTCACCTATCCAAAATATTATAATGCCCTATCAATTTGGTAGTGATTTAGAAAAAATATACCAAATCTCAAAAAATTATTTTGAATTCAAATCTATTAAAGCTCAATTTTCAAATCTTATTATAACTTTACTCAAGCTTTAAATTGAAACAAAAAATATCTATACATATGTAGGAAATTATGTCCCAATTGATGAGTGCTGGTTCAGCATGAAATATGTGTATTGAGGATCATTTATCTTTTTCATATGCATGTGGTCATGTGCATTGGTTGCTTGAGATGGGGTGGAGGATTATTATAGACTAAAAAACTCTAACTTATAATTTATATATATATCATTAAAGATTTCTGCTTTAAGTTAACATGCATATCTCTTATGTTTATATTATATTTAGTATGTGAACATAATTATATATGTGTATAATAAATCATTAAATGATTTAAAATATGAAAATATTCTTTTAAATGCAAATGTTTAACATTTTTGCTTTTGATTGGAAAGTTTTTTGTTTTTAAAAAATGCTTACCAAAAACTATATTGTAAAAGGACTTCATTTAATATGTGTGACTTTACTTTAAATCAATTTGCCATGTTTTACATACATCACTAGATATTTTTGCAATAAGTTAATATGTATACTTCTTATGAATATATCATATTTAATAATGTACATAATTATATGTATGTATAATAAAGCATTAAGTAACTTAAAATATGAAAACATTTTTTCTATTGAAAAGTGTTTGACTTTTTTATTCAATTTAAAAAAAAAGCTTAATAAAACTATATTGTAAACTAATTTCATTTTATTCTAACTTAAATCAAGCTTTAAATTGAAACCAAAAATATCACACATATTACTTCAAATATATTCAAGTTCTGAAGAACATTTTTTAAAATTGGTATTTTCCTGACCAGTGATACATATCTAAAAAAAACTAGGTTACCTATCTAAAGTATTATGATGCCCTATCACTTTGGTCATGATTTAGAAAAAATGTACCAAATAACAGCAAATTATATTGAATTTAAAGCTATTAAAGCTCAATTTTAAAATGTTGTTATAACTTTACTCAAGCTTTAAATTGAAACCAAAAAATCTCTATATCATCCACTCATGGGCCTTATTTAAAAATTATTTTTAAATTTGATATCAAAATATTCAACATTTCTCTGACCAGTAGTCAAAATCTAAGAAACTATGTACCATGCATAAAATATTATAGTCCCATATTGCTTTCCAAGTATTTTTTAAGTACCACATTTGAACCAATTCTATTGAATTTAAATCTATTAAAACTCCACTGTAAAATTTTATTCTAACTCAAATAATAAAAGTATTTGCAAGTATTTACAAACAAACAAACAGAGAATGTAAGTTAAATAAAAGCATTTAATAAAATAATAAAATTGAATACATTAATATTTTGTTCTTAAAATAATAATTAAGAAATACTTTAATTTTTTAACCTCTCTTTTTATTGTAAATATAATTTATCAGTAATGTTAATTTATCTTTTTATCATAAACTAATTAATGTGTATATATGTGTATTTATCCACACTCATTCTCACATACACATATATGCATCTACATACTTTTAGCCAAATTATTTATCACCAACCAAGACAAAAATTATACTGTTTTTTTATCTATTGCTTTTCTTCCTTTTAATTACCTGTTGTTTTAAACCAAGTGTCACAATATATATGTTTGAAATTACATATTTGTGCAAGTATATAAGTTTATATAAAATATATGCATGAGTATTAACAGTTTTTCAGAAAATTTGTTTATAGTAGATTTAACACAGCCTAGTAATTGACTTTTTAAATACATCAGTACCTAATCAAAATAATAATAATAATGGTATTATAAGTGTAAGAGTTATTATATTAATTATCATAAACTAATGATCAGCTTTTCAAGCTAATGCACATGCACTTTATGAATCTTAATAAATGAATACTCTCACTTCTAACACAAGATAAAGTCTTTGTGAAAAAATATAATGAATACACTTATTCTTTCAACCCAAATGCTTAAGTATGGTCAAATCTTAAGTACTGGAAATGAGATCGTGAAGACATTAACCAATCACTTTAAATTACTTTTACTATTTCTGAATGAATGATGCCTGCGAAATTTACTAGAATTTACGATATGTCATTCTTAAATGAAATTAAACATATGTAAATCAGTTATTTATTTGTTTATAGCACGATGTTTATGAATTATAATAAACTAATGATCAGCTTTTCAAGCTAATGCACATGCGCTTTATGAATATTAATAATAAATGAATACTATCCCAAGTTTGTCATAATATCAGATTCAAATTTGAGGAAGCTAAAAAATATTCAAATAAGCCTTATTTTTTATTTTTTAAAATTATTAGCTCAAACCTAGTTCCTCTAACTATCCACTATTAATAAATAATGGAATTCTAAATACTCTCACTCAGAATTCTGTCCAATTCTAAATTTATGCATTTTTTAAAAAAACAAACAAATCATTAGATTTAAGAGAAAACACATGGGACATGTTTGAGATATTGTTTGTGATGCAGAAGAAATAAATTGTCTATTAAAATGTTAAAACTTATATCACACGAAGTAACGGACCACAATGTTCAGAGCTACTTTCTAGAAATAAGATGTTTTAATACTTTGCAAAAATAAACTCATTCTTCTTTTTTATTGTTGTCTTTTTTTTTTTTTGCAAATTTTATAAGCTTAGTAAATTATAGATTATAAACTTTCTTTAATTATATTTAATGTTGTGAAGCAGCCACTTTTCAAATGATAATGGTTTTGGATTAATTTGCATTGACGAAAGTAAAGCAAAATCTCCATTTGATCAAGTGAATAAACTATTAGGTTCATAATGCCACTTGGATGTTCTTAACTTCATATTTCTTCCAGAACATAAAAGAAACATTATATTGCTTCCAAAGAATTTATATTATGATTTAATACTTATTTTTAAAAATATCTGATTTTATTTTTTATTTTATAAAAGTAGTCTACAATCACTAGCTGTAAATAGATAATTATCCATACTTCAATAAAAGATTATTTTGCCATGCAAATGTCTGTGATCATGAGCTTTTGAGACTGAAGTAAGCAGAGAGAGAGAGAGAGAAGTAAAGCAATTTAGATGGTATCTAAACTCAAAGTTTCTGGACTTGAATAAGCAGTAGAATAAATTGAAAAGGCTTATAATGTTGTAGTACATGCTACTTTCTATCAATACTATTTTCTATAATAATAAAAAAGACTATTATTTATTGGCATAAACGTTTTCCTGTTAGAAGCAAATTAGTGACTGAAAAATTATAGAACAATGGAATACTATGTATTAAAGTCAAATTAATTTAAATAAGAATTTCTTTAAAATTAGATCAAGCAATTTAAATATACCACCAGTTATTTTATAAACACAGACAACTAAACAAATATAGATGCACTTATCTACTTGATTTTAAAATAAATTACAATACTGTATATATTTCTGTAATACATACACGGAATATATTATTAAATCAAAATTATATAAGCTTGCCAATTTATATATGTATAGTTGATTTTTGGCGGTCCTTGGTGTATGTATACATAGTTTCGCCAAAATTAAGTTATATTTAAACAATTGGGTCAATATGTATTTGAATAGTTTTTCTAAAATTGTTATGCAAGTAGCTGTATTCACACACACACACACACACACACACACATATATATATATGATATAATTTTTAAACCAAACCTATTAACTCATAAACAATTTTTTTTTTATAAAATTAGAATTTATTAGTCAAAAAAAATACAAGTTGAATATAATATGTTTCTTTGGTCATTAAGCATTGCTATTCATGGTTTATCTTGTGCTTAATTCTCCAGCAATATCTGGTTAAGCTTGAAGCTATAAGGGATTGTTAATACTTAAGAGTTCTTGGATTTTCTGGGGATGGAATATTTAGAATTCTATAATTGTCCTCCAGGATAGATGTTTAGATTATCATCGATTTCATTGGATTAAAATTGTATTACTGCAATGCCTGTCGTGGTTAATAGGCTGTTTTCATTCAAGTGTGAAAACTCCATTGGATGGATTTCATTGTCAGGGGATCGGTAATTACCCCCTTCTATTGATGTCAATGTTTTTTCCATTTTTTGTCATTTTTATTTCTTGGTTTTGTTTGATTTTAATTTAACATGGTAGGTTTAATTTGATTATGACTAGCATTTGAAGACGATGCATTATTATCATTCTGCTGAGAACTACTTGAGTCTATTGTTTTCCTCTTTATGGTTTTAGTTCCATGGACAATTGAATGATCATTTTTATCCATTTAATTATGTTTTATTTGTATTGATTCTACCTCACCAGTTACCTTGCCATCAGAGGACTTAACATCTAATGCAAGTTTTTTTTCCTGTTGTCTCTATTTGCTCATCCATTTCCAAACTTGATCCTCCTGAATGGGTGAGGAGGTTTATCTTTGTTCAGTTCATTTTCCTGTTGGTGTTTTTGCATTTTTTGCAAATATGTGTTGGATATTGTTTAATGAGGTGATTTCTGTCCCCACAGAGAAAACACTATGGTGGAACACCACGGAATATGTAAATTAGGCATTTCTTCACAAGGACTGAAGGGATATTAAGTGGCAATATATTTTTGTGAGGGATTAATATAAAATAAGTATTATTAGATAAGATTTCTAGTTTTGAACATTTTTCCCATAGGAATTTGAAATTTTCCACCTTCCCAAATTGATCTAGCAAGCATTAAAGATTGTGTTGTGAGAATTGAATATGACAATTTTTTGCCAATCCATTAAGCTTAGATTGTCTGCTCACATCAATGTTAATGAGTAATTTCCCATTTAAAATATGGTTGTTGTTTCTAAAAGCTTGTCTTTGAAATTGATTCACAAATTCCACAATGAAATAGCGTTTGCTCTGGTGATGAAGAATGCTGTTGATTATGTTACTATGGTTTTGTTCCTTTATCATAGCAAAGAATTCATCTACTGGAAAAGTAAAGAGTTGACATTTCTATTATCAGTGAGAATTCATTGTGAACATGAGAAAAGGATTTACGGAGATTGTGCGGTATTCTGTTATTAAATTGTTTACTAATACTTTCATAATCATTTAAATTACAATTGTCCTGTGTGAGATTTGGGTTTATATTATTGTTTTCATTGTGATCATCTATTGGATAAAAATCTTGGTCTTCATCAATGTCTATGGTGTTTAAGTAAGTTGGTTGCTTTTCCTTGGATAAAGTATTGATTTTATTTAGGTTTTTTGTAGTTATATTAGCATAAGTTTGCTTATTATCATGGGATTGTGAATTTAGAACAGTGTGCCTTGATGTTTCAGGGTGAATCACTTTGTTTTGTAGTGAACTAGTCTTGGCCTTGGTTGAAGTAATTCTTCTAGTCAGAGAGATATCTGGTACTTTGATTTCCCTACAATTTGCATTTATATCTAAATCTGAGCTTTGAATAATTGTGCCTTGATTATAACTTTTATGAATAGCTTGACCAACCAATTCCTCCTTGTTTCTAGGTTGTGTGAGCTTATCATTATCAACATCCATGTGAAATATGATTTATTACTATTTATATTATTAATTTCCCCTTTTGTGATGTTATCACTTAATTCTGGACCAAATTTAGGTTTGTTTAAAGTAACATCATTGTATTCCGTTGGAGTGCCCTCTGTGTTAAAGGAATTATTGTGATATTTATTCAGAGAGTAAAAATTTTCAGTGGAATTTTTAGAGTTATTTGAATTATGTTCTTTAAGATAGATTTTAATTTGTTTATTTTGATTTTGACTAGTTTTAAACCTTGATTGATTGATTTCAGTTATTTATGGTGCAGCGCCTTCTACTCTAATGGAATTATCGTTGTAATAATCTTGGGAGTGGGAATTTTCAATGGAATCTTCAGATTTATTTGAATTTTGGTCTTTAAGAATAATTTTCATTGATTTTTCATCATTTTGATTAGTTGTCAATATTGATTGATTGATCTTAGTGTCTTTAATTTTTTCCTTGTTTTAGGCTTGGGTTTCATCTTTGTTTCTTTGGGTTCTTGTAATTCTTGTGCTTTTTGTTTAATATACTCAAAATGCTTACTCATATTTTTAAAGAAACTTTAAAATAATAAAAACATGACTATATCTTACACTCCTAACTCCCCTCCCCAACTTCCTCAAGAAAACTGGTAATAACTTGGTTTTTCAAGAGAATGAACTGAAGAATGTTTCACCTGTAAGTGCCACCTGGTGGATAACTTGAATTCATATATAATTATAATAGAATTAACCTATTAATACTCATATACAATTATAATAGAATTAACCTATTAATTCAGTATACTGAATGTTTACTATAGAAAATAGAGGGATTTGAACCTAGAATTTTCAGTCTATATTCATCCTCCATTCCATCTCAAGCAACCGATACACATGACTACATACATGTGAAAAAGATAAATGATCCCTAATATACGGCTGCTTGAGATGGAGTGGAGAATAAATATAGATTGAAAATACTAGGTTCAAATCCCTCTATTTACTAATAAACTAGAAGTAGATAGAATTTAAATTTACCATCATTTATAAATACAGTTTATAATGGATAAAAAAAAAACTACCTTAACAAGGATCCCAACGAAGAATTTGAAAAATCAAAGTTTTAGATAATAACAGCAATATACTATTGTCAAACGTTTAATTTTGATTGCGATTAGTTTTAAAAGAATTTTATTAAGGGAGAATATTGGTTTTTTAATACATTAATTTTTTTATAGTACATTGACAAAAAAAGAGTCTATAATGTCACTACTGGGTTGGTAGTCGATGATTTATGAAAATATTAATCCAGGGTATGAAATAAATCCTGTGGTTTATAGATTGTTGTCATGAGCTATTTGGAAATGTATTGGGCTTTGGAATTTGGAATAGATTCCAGGTTTCTTCAAATAAAAATTTGGAGGAAAGGATCATGTCTTTATTTTTGATTTTGTTTAAGAGAGAAATGAATAGACTGTTTGGGTCTGGTGGAGGATTTGTGAATACTAATTTGCATCTCACATTCCAGATAGAGTGGGTGAGAAATACAGACATTCTTATAATTGGAAATTGTTTACTTTGTAGAGAATCTTTTAGCGAGAGGATTCTGTAAATATCAGTTTTACTGTTTTGGAAAATTAAAAATTTGATACTACTAAGTCCAGTACATGAGCGAATTATGTGGTCAAATGTCTCATCATGCCTCTTGCAGATTGGGCAGATAGGGTCAATGTTATTAAGAAATCTCTTGTGGTGGAGGAACCAGTTGGTATGCATGGCTCCCAGATTTACTTTTACTAGGTAGTTTAAAAATTTAGGCTCTAATGCTAAGAACTTGAATATTGAAGTAATTCTATGATTAGTGATGCCAAGCATTGGCAACATTGAGTTGATTTCAGGGTTGATTTTATGGTGGGCTTCCCAGATGGTGATTTTTGTATTATATGGATTTTGTAAATTAGATGTAAATTGATTGAGAAGCTGGAGAACCTGGTCTAGCCAGCATTTTTGAGGAGGAGGTCTGTCCGTCGGTTGAACGGCCTCTGAAATATTGAAGGAATCATGTTTTTGTAAGAGGTTATGAATTAATGTGTGAGATTTTTGAAAGATAATTGAGGGGATGGAGTGAAAGGACATCCCATTAGATTTGCGATGGTATTGCATCCTTGTCATGCTTATAGACATTGTACTGTTTTTCCAAAAGAGTTTAGCACATAGACTATTGATTTTTTTGGTAAAGGCTTTTGTTGCTGTCATGATGGGGAGGTAGTATGCAATCTTGGACATGACTTTCATGTTCAGTAGCGCTACTTTTCCCTGTATGGAGAGATACACCCTGGAAAGGGATTGAATAATCTGGGATGTGGAGTTGATTAAGGAGTTCTGTAGTTTTTTTGACATGGCTATTTGAGACATGGAGATAGGGAAGCCAAGAAAGTCCTGGGGCTCAGCTAGAAATCTAGATGAGACTTTCTTTCCCGATAGAATTTTCCAAGATGAAGATTTGTTGGAGTTAAATTTGAGTTGTGAATCACAGGCAAATTTATCCAAAATCTTGTAGAGTGTTGGGAGATGTTTTTGAGATGGTAGTATTACGAGGACATCATCCATATATGCAAACAACTTGAAGGATTTTTTGATGCGAGGAATGAATACTCCGGTGAATGAGATTTCTATATCTCTCAATAGGGGGTTGATTGCGATTAGTAGTTTGTTTTTTTTTTTGCATATTCAGAACTTCTTGAGTCGCTTCTTTTTTTTTTTTTCGGAATGGAAATCGATAATTACTCATAAAATTAATGATTAATAGATATAAAGTAACGTAATAATTCCTTTTTTTTTTGCATATTCAGAACTTCTTGAGTCGCTTTTTTTTTTTTTCGGAATGGAAATCGATAATTACTCATAAAATTAATGATTAATAGATATAAAGTAACGTAATAATTCCTTTAAAGAAAGGAAGGAGAAAAAATAAATTATTTTCGTTACTATTAGTTAAAAATCTACCGCCCAAAATGTCAGTAATGAATAGTTCCTTCACATGTGAAAGTCTATAAATGTATATGCAGAACTACAACAATTATGTAAGCTGGTTTAATAACCTATTATAACACAAAGAACTGTTTTAAGAATACTTAAATGATTTTATTGATTCAATGATAACTTCCGGCATCCGCTTAAAATTACTTATATATATTTACTGCATATGTATTTAGCGATTCTCGGTTAAAGGATAAAAAAAAATAAGTCTTCAATAACTTCTCTCCATTCCTTTCCTTTATGGAATAAGAGAATATTGGAAAGGCTTTCTTCTTGAAATGCTATTTAATATTTTTTTATTTCATGAGTGGGAAGGGGCGTAATAATGATGATCTTTTTATTACTATATGTAAAACATTGTGTATGTAGAGAAACCCAAAAGTCCAGAATCAAAAGGTAAAACAGACAAAAAAAAATTTATATACAGATATATTCACCATTATTCCAAAATATAAATTGGATTATTTTAACCAATCAGCACCTCAAATTTAACATACTTAGATTCTGATTTACTAAACTTTCCAATAAATCTGCTACCACACATCTTCTGGATGCAAACCGATAAAGTTTGCAGTAACTTTACATTTTTTTTTTTTTTTTTGCTAAGAATAGAACCTTAGAAACATTATGATTTGTAAAAACAAAACAATATACACATGTTCTTAATGATAAGAAGGGCTTAATAAAATTTATGATAGTGCTGAGATGTCAAAATAGTTAGTGATAAGAAGATAATAAGCAATGAGAATTTATATTTCATTTCAAAATAAACTACTGTTATTTCTTATTCAAGTATTCCATTTATCTATTATTCAATCTTTTTTCAGGAGTAGAACTTAATATAAATATATTAAGCATATGATAATATTGAAAACAATGGCACTGCTATAAACTTAGGTACTCTGCTGTTATTGAATTTTTGCATAACGCATAAGAATAATGAAGACAAATACTTTGTTTAGGAAGAAAAATCGCCATAAAATAATAGCTATGCACCCAGCCTGGAAACAATAGCATCTGCTAAACTATATTATATGTAGTTAGAAACCAGCATCAAGATTAAAATGGCAGTTGCTCTAAAAAGAAAAAAAATTATCCTATCATAATCCCAAGCAACTTGATTTGGGATTATCTATTAAATTTTAATAGCTGTTAAACATTAAATAAAAATGCTAATTTATATTTTCAGAAATATATAAATTAAAAATTTGTAATGTGAACATTTTTTTATTTTTTTCAGATCAAGAAATGAAAATATATTACAAGTTGAGAATATCCATATTGTAAATTTTAATAATTCATAGCAAATTCTTGCTACTAAGAGTTACAACTGTTTCTGATGTCCCGTATTTTCGTTTCAAAAAGTTTAATACTACTTAGAACATTGGCGGCTTAAAAATTCTAAATGTTTTTCATTAACTCTCAACAAGTCAAATAAATCACGATTTCTTTAAATTCAGTTTTAAAATGCATTTTATTCATTAATGTTGGGATTATCACGGCTATAAATTTGAATTTAAAAACTTTCTTCCATCTAAAAAATGACAGTCTTATGATTTCGATCAAAGTAAACACAGAGTAAGATCTCTTCTGTTATATAATATAACGGTAAAGGCTCAATAGTCTGAGTACCGACAAAATATTTTTATTTTAGGTTTATTTGCATTTTTGTTTGTGCATGTTCCAAATTCTATAAACATTAGATCGCACACACTTAAAAATAAATTTCAGCACAATTTTTCACATGAAAATAATGAATTTGCTTGACTTTTTTTAAATTATAGATTTAATAGATTAATTATTAATTGTACAGAATGGTTATTTATACTTTGACAAAAATTAGATTATTATATACCAAGTTTCCTAAAAATATTTATTTATTTATTAGGTGCTCATCAAGATCCAATAACAAAGAATAATGGAATGGTTTATTGCTCCAAATTCAAAAGAAGTCCTAGCACCTGAAATGTCAGAGCTGGGCATCAACCGGAGTCTACCTGCCGCTCTACACTGCATCGACCCATGTAGAAGCAATAAGTGATAGCCTGAGCTCAGCAATTCCAGTTTGTTTCAACTAAATAGATTTATTTTTCTTAGCTGGGAATAGATTGTAAATCATTAGCTCTTGAATCTACTATTCTCACATAGCGTTAAATCATATTGGGCAAAATAAGTTGAGTTTATTCTATTTTTTGATTTGAATTTTAAAAATAACAATTATTAAATTTTCTGTTATAAGGTTATAATAAAATTTAATCACATCTTTCTCTTTTTTTCATGAAGATATATTTTTCATTAAAAACATACTAAAACAAAAGCGTGATATAGGATTAAGTTGTTGTTTTTTCATATGTCAAAGCATCGGCCAGGAAGTGAGTCTGCGACAACTGTCTACAAGCAACTGCAAGCAAGGCAGCTGCGCTGACCTTTCGACTACCAATGCTTGACTAGGTTTTTTGCTTACTCTTTTTTTATTTTTTGATACATTTGATATTAAAGAAAAGTAGAAGTATATATATAAATTTGAATGTGATCATATATTTAGAGATTATGTTGTTTATATATTCTATTTTCAGATTATTAGCTATTGATCAAATAACTTTTCAGCAAATAAGGTCCATTATTTTAAATCTTCATTAAGAAATCAGTATGCCTCATAGAATCCAAAAATCTTTAACAATTTTTTTTTATATGCAGATAGAAAGCTTTGTCAACTTTTGCATATTCAGTATATTATAATCTGGTAGGATGTTTATAATTTGGACAGATCAGAAGCAGTTCTGATGGAGCATGTGATTCTACTGGTAAGCACATGTTATAATGTAGACATAGTAATCATATATTAAAAAATTAAGAAAGTAATTAAAAAATAAATGCAAAAATAGTTGCTCAAAATAACTGAGAACTAAAAAAAAAAGATATCATTGCAGAATAAGTGAAGGACTACTAAATTTTTATGGGTAAAAATAATTACATGGTTTTAAAATGACCAGATAAAAGTTACCATGAAAAATTCTAGGGGACAGAAACAAATTTTAGTTGAATTGCAGATTCAGAATCAGAATAATATATTAAGCAAGGTATGCAGAATATCCTGTAAAACGTATAGATTCATAGAGAGCAGAACTGAAAACAATTTTATTAAAGATATAATAAATTTTGAATTAAGAAAGAAGTGAGCTAATAATGTATTATGAAGTAAAAATTAAAAGATTTTTTAATATTAAAAAATATTCAAGAAAAATATAGAAAAACAATGAAAAAGAAAAGAGTAGGCAAAGCAGTGAATTCACCATGACGTGACAATTAATATGATAGAAAGAAAAAGATGACAATAAGTAAATACTGAATTTGGTAAAAATGTCTTTAGAAAGCTTAAGAGGGAATTTGGACACTTAACAGACATAAAGCTAGTTAACCTGGTCAAAAAAAATAATATAATGAAATAGAAGAATTACAAAAAAAGTAGGCTTGGATTAATTATAATAAAATATTTATGAATGAGAAAAGCGGTTATAGAAATAAAGTAAAAATTAAAGCAAATAATATAAGCCTAGAAATAGAGAAAATGAATGTACACACAAATAGAAAGATTATTAGTGATTAGTATGATATTGGGAAATAATAAACACTTAAGAGACTTGTTCATGTTTAATATTTCTGTAGTGTAATTTTCACTACACCACTCTCACATCTTGTGGGGTGTCATCATAAACATATGACCAAAGTCACATAAAAAAGATGTATGATCCCATGATGCACATTTCAGGCAGAACCAGCACTCATCAGTTGGACCAGATCACAATCTCTTAAACATATCTTTCATCATTGTTCAGTTTATATAGAGATAGTCGATTACTTCAGCTTAATTGATAAGTGTCAAACTTACTGCCTTCACAACTTTAACACAACCATTTAATGAAATTATAATAATAATAATATTTTTTTATTAGTCATTTATTAGACTAGAGAGAGATTATCCACTTAATGAAGAATATTTCTGTAGTTTAATTTTCATTACACCACTCTCACGCAAGGTAGGGACTTGTTTCTATCCGCTTGTAACATCTTGTGGAGTGTCATCATAAACATATAACCACAGACATGAAAAGGATGTGTGATCCTCAAGATGTACATTACATGCTAAACCGGCACTCATCAGTTTGGTGCAGATCACAATCTCTTACACATATCTTTATTATTGTTCAGTATATATATATATATATTTACTATAGTTAACTGCGCTCACAACTTTGACACAAACCACTTAAGGAAAGTAAATTAATATATTATTTTTATTAGTCATTCATTAGACTAGAGATTATCCACTTAATGTATAATATTTCTGTAGTTTAATTTTCACTCTCGCGCAAAGTAGGGGCTGGTGACTGGTTTTCGAAAAAAAAAAATGAAATGCACACACACAGAAGTGACTGAGAGATTTTTTTGTGTGTGATTTCATTTAGAAAAAGTCTTAATTTTATTTGATAATAATATAAAATACTGAGAATGGGGGTCATTTGTCTTTTATTATATCTTTATTTAAGTGAATTTAAAAAGAATGGGGAAGTATGGAGGTGTTTATTATATCTATAAGATATTATACATGGGAAAGAAAAAGGTTAATAACTCCGTGTGTGTAAAATAAATAAAAAATCAGATATATTAATCTTTAACTGAGGTTTAAAGTTTATATCTGTGCTAGAGATAATCTCTAGTTTCGAAAATGATTATTTTATAATCATTATTGCATTTATCTGAAATGGATGGCGACAAAGTTGTGAGTGGAGGAAGTTTGACAATGGTAAATGAAAATGTAACAATAGATTAGACAAATGTTAATTTAAAATGGAGAAATAAAGAACGTAATTAGAGTGATACGGATTATTGTTGAAAGGTTTATAGGAAAAGAAAGGAAATTTAATATTGGTTTTTTTTTTTTTCATGTGTCAAAGCATCGGCCGGGAAGCGACCCCGCAAACCCGGGACAACTGCTTGTAAGGCAGTTTTCAGTAATATTGTGAAGACAATTCATAAACTGAATACATTAATTTGTTAGAAATTTTGAAGAAGAAAAGTTTGTATTTTTTATCAAGAAATTTTATTGTGAGCTCAAAGAATTACATTATTGCAATAACAGAGTTATGTTGTTAACAGACACTATAATAAAGATTACATAACCCAATACCAATGGTCTGGCCATAAAAAATAAACTGTTCAATCACAAATTTTCCATTGCTACAAGGCTCCATGTAGCATTGTAGATGTATGTTGAAGCTAATTTTTCATCTCTGTTTCTGATGGCCTGAAGTTTTGCAAGAAGTAATTTCAAGTTTAGCTAAAAGGAGAACTACCATTACTAAAATTGTACAATTCAAAAATATAAGATTAATTAAACTATCTTTTTTAAAAAGAAAAATAAGTTCATTATATAAGTTTTGCAGATAACAAAATAGTGTTTGCAGGTTCTTAGAATGAGCTTAATATTTTATTTACTTTTCAACATATGTGTTCAAGTGTATCAGACTTATGAGATAGAGTGGAGAGGGTGGGTCGTGTGAAAGTCTGTGCTCATATACCCTATATATCATATATATTGATATAGGTATATAATAAGCCTATATTTCAGTTCTTAATATTTTATGTAAAGAGTAAAATTTTAAAAAGATGTAGAAACTTTGGGACGGAAATGAATACATTTGAAATTTTAAGAAATGATATAATTTAAAATGCTTTAGTTAGAAATTGGCCGTCATATAAAAAATAATGACAAAGATATAAGTGAAAATTGCAGATGCTAAACCAGCTTTTAATAATGATAGAAATCCAGGTTGAAGTTAAAATTAAAAAAAAAAAATCCTTTTAAATTATTCGTTTGAAGATTTATTTCTAACACAGACTTAGATAATTACAAAAAACAAAAAAAAAAAAGAATGTAAAAGAATAAATTACAAGAATATATTTAGCAATATTATAGAGCTGAAAACATTTATTAAAAACAAGACTATATATTTGAGAAAATTTAAGTGAAAGAATTTCATTAGTCATATACTTCTGAACATCACATGATCACCATTTCCTGTGCTTATACAAGTTGTATATCCGTTTAATTTATTTTTTTTTAATTTGCCCCAGTTCTAAGTATGTGACCCAATGCAAGCCAGAGTAATCAGTGGATTCAAGAAGGTTTATGCATAAAATCCCTATTTACTGCCTTCACATTTAATATCACCAGACTAGTTTCTTCCATAGAGTAGTCTCACCTAGTGCAAGCCAGAATAATCAATGGATGAAAAGCTAGAAACTAATTTGAGCATATTGGATGAGTAAGCACTAGATAGGAATTTTATGCACAAACTTTCTTGCATCCATTGATTATTCTAGCGTGCACTGGGTGGCACTAATGGATGGAGAGTTTTGCTCCTGTTTTAGCCATATACTTAGAAATAGACCATATTAAAAAAAATTATTAAACGGATATGCAGTGAAATAAAAGTAAATAAATAAGTGAATTAGGGGAGAAACAAGTCTATGAATTAAAAAAAAAAAGACTTTTAAGAGATTGGTAAAATTAAAAACCCAGCATCTAACATTTTCATAGATAACTAATAAAGTTATTTTTGTTATTGTTGCTGAAGATGAGAAGTTTGTTCTAGTTTTATCAATCTTTAAAATTTACTATGGTTTTCGAATTTATTTTTAGTGTTTTGTATATGTATTTCATAGTTATCCATACAACTGTTTCATGTTACATGCACACATATGTTTAAAACTGAATTTAAGATACTAAAAAATCTTATCAAGGCTTATCATCAATCAAAATTATCGAATAAAATAATAATTAAGAAATAAAAAGAACTTATCATACATTTAAGAACTAACTCGCATCAGCCAGATAAACAAGTCTAAAACTTGATTATTAGAGTTATTAAATTTATTATAATTAAAAGAGAAAAGGATGACAGTGAGTAATCTCTTGATAATGAACACATGCTCTTACATTTGACCTCTATTGGTTATTATTATTATTTGTGAAAAAAAATTCAGTAGGGTAAATACCAGTGAATATAATAGAAAAATTATAATTGGTGTACTCAAGATAAAACATGATTTGGATACAAAGATTTAATGAGTTCACTCCTACACGTGACAAAAAAAATATAAGTGGATTAGTCGTTAATCTGTTATAATATTATCTACTTAAAATAATACTAAACAGTCTTAAAGTATTACTACCGATCATATTTGGTCAAAAACAAAAAAATATATATAACACACATACATCTGCACACATAATACATATCATTAATGATATAAAAAATTACTATGAAGTTTACGTTTTTTCAAGCTCACTAGAAACTCTTAAACATCTTTACAATGTAAAAGGGATTATGAGAACAAAGTATTTAGTAATGGTGGTTCACTGGCAATGTGCTATTTAACAATGATCAAAAGAGATCGTTAGGTCAAGGTGTGCAATTAAAACTAATTATCTTCATTTAACTAAGAACTGTGAATTTAATGTAGTCTAAGAAAATTATTTTTTGAAATTTTCATACTTGAAGCTTTTAAATTTTATTAAGATGGTTAAAATCAAATAATTATTAATTACACATCTTAAGTACTGTTAAATTATTACTATAACTCTATTTCCTAATTACTATTTTATTTTTAGGTATGTGTTAAAAATGAGACAATAAATAATACCAAATATTGCCATCTAGTACTTGGACACTAAGCAATTAATCAACAGATAAATAATTATATTATAGTTTTTACAGTATCTGTTTCAACTTATATAGAAAAACACTAACTACTATAGAAACCTGAAGCTTGATAAATGTTTTTATTAAATGCATTCATTGTGTTTGACCATAACATCATTTAAGGGGAGAAATAAGCTCTCTATCAGACTATAAATAAGTAACACTATCTTTAGCAAGAATTAAGAATAGAATAGATCCATCTATTCTTAAGGCTTTTGATGTTTATAACATTACATTTGCTAGTCATATGTCATTAATAATTATTAACTAACAATCATTTAACCAAGACTGAAGACTGAATCTGTCTCTTAATAATCTTGTTTTAATAAATTGAAAAAGTTAACAAAACATGAAATTAGCATAGGTTAATGTATTTGTAATTAAGGGGGAAAACCACTCTCTGTGCTACTTTTATATTTGGAATTACTAACTTTTCTTTAATTATCAAATCAAGATTATTAAAATGGAGATTCTATCTCAATCCTTGTTTAATTAATTATTAGTTTATTAATTATTAATCCCATATTTTCATGTAGCTGGTATATGGAGTTATTCTGAAGTTTCATTAATGTGGGTAAGGGTAAGCTTATAAACATTAAAAGTTTTAAAAATAGGAGGCTCCATTCTATTCTTGATCTTTTCTAAACACTACAAAACATTATTTATTTGTAATCTCAGAGAGAGTGGCTTTCTCTCCTTAATTACATACACATTAGGTTAAGATAATTTCATGTACATCTATTAATAGTTTTGCGGTATAATAGATAACGTACCTGTCTATCATATTCTTGACTTGAAGTTAAAATCTAGTAAAACTTGGAAATCTTTTTAGATAATACTGTAGAAAGATCACAGGATTTTTTTCCAGCATCGAATCTATAACCAATAAAGTTAACCACCCAATTATTGATCAATAAATGAATGTCTAGTTATTCATATAGAACTAGATAAAATTGATGTACAAAATATTTTATAATTATGGTTGCTAAGACCATAGTTTCCATAAGGGTGATGATAGCTATTGTTAGCTGAAAGACAAAACAAGGCTAGCCTTAGGGAATACTAATTTCTTCTTTCAAAGGATTTTTTTTTGTGGAAGCATCTGAAGAGGTTTTTAAATTACAGTGAGCTACTTGTGTTGCTTTATTTATATACTGAAACAATATGTGCTATAAAATTTTATTATTTTATTCCTGATTATCTTTCTCCTTTTCTTATATTATTTTACAATACTAACATTTAACTTTCTCTTACTTGTTTAAGTATCCAAAATATTCAAGAAATTAGGCAGAAAAAAAATCACTTTTAAAATGTAAATATCAGTACTGTCAATAAAGTTAAATCAATTGTACTATCTAAAACTTGAAAAGAAATATAAGAAATAAAAAACACGTCTGATAAACTCCTTTAAACTAAAAATAATATGGAATGCTAAATCCGCTTGCTAAGAAAAATAAATTTTGTTTCTGAAATAGAGATTGAAAATAATTGAAAGAACAGTTTTGTCAAAACCATATCATTCATGCACAAACTTCAATAAATTATTTTTTCATATAAATATTTAATTGTGTACAGTATCAAAATTTAAAGTTTTGATATTGCATATGTCTTTATACTTGTTAAAACCATAGTTTTATAAATGAATCACGAAATATCTTGCATGGTTTGATGTGGTGATGGAGTGGCAAACTCTGAAGCCCAAGATCATAAATCGAGGTTCAGCTCTGTCACTTCCAAGGCTTAAACTTTTTATGAATAATCATTTGCTTATTTATTTACAAAATTTAATATAAGTTCCAATATCAAATCACATAATTGCAGTCAATGTCTAATCTGTAACTATGGATATCAAAAAATGAATAACCTGTCAAGCGTTGTTAGCTGAGAGGTTATCGCAGCCACCTTGCAAGCAAGTAGTTGGTTGCAGACGGTTGTGGGTTCGCATCCCGGCTGAAAAAAAAAAAAAGAATAACCTAGAATAATTTTTTTTGATATAATTTTTTTAAAAAAAAGCCTAATAGAAATTCTTAGAAAATAAATGCATTGTTGAACACATTGGTACTTATATATCATTCCTTTGTTCTCTTCCTATGCATTTTTTGGTTAATTATCCATTTTCAAGGGCATCACGATTTAAACAATATGGCTGTTTGTTTGTTTTTTTTTGTTTTGTTTTAAGATGATTGCCGTATTAAATATTTCGTTGAATTTTTTTTTGTAAGATAATTATAAAAACACAATATTGTAATTAAATAAACTGTAATAAACCAAATACATAATTAAAGAATACTTGCTTTGGATACATTTTGAGATGCACATAAAGTTTCATATTATGCCCATTGGCACACACTTTTCATACAGCACTATTCCCATAATTTTAAAATATTTCACTGCAACTTATTTTGTCACTGGTAGACTCCCAAATTTTAATCATTTTTGCAAAAGATTGGGATTAATTATTAACCAACAGCCCAAATGAAGCAATGATGTGAATATAAAAGAATCACCGCAACGTTTTAACAGTTTGTACATTATAATATACAAAATTAAAAGCAATCAATTTAAAACAAAATTGAAATAGACAACTAACTACAAATAAAAAAAATTATTTAATACATCAATCCAGCTTTCATTTCTTAATAGGACCTTTTCAAGATGTTTTGTTTGATACAATCACATGAGCAATTACCCTACAGCAACTTCCCCCAATGGACATTATTTACATTACATTAAAATAAATATAATTATTAAAATACAAAAATTAAATATAATTAATAAAGATAAAAATTATTAAACTTATTGCAGTCCCTCCCATATATATATATGCACATATATGTATTTTATTAATTATATTTAAGGTATGTATTAATAAAAAAACACTTACTTATAGACTTTTTAAATATAATCTTTGACCTCCTAATTGAAAACTATCTAAAACCATCAAATCAAAACATTGTAATTTATTTTTTAAATATGTGTTTATTTTAAATATTTATATGGACATTAATTATATACTACTGTTTATAAATGTTTATTTATTAAGAGAGTTATGAGATACTTTGTGCCATCTATGATAAATAATCTTTGTATTTCAAGAAATTTCATCTAATTATTATTTGCAATTTTGTGATGAAAAACTAAATTGAGATGTTCCTATATAGAAAAGTGATATGTGATATTAAATATAAAGAGATTTTAAAATAAAATTGGTAAATAAGTACCATGCATTTGATGTAAGAAGAATTTAAATTAGAATGAACTTAATCTAAATACTTTGTGTTATAAATGAAAAAAGAAGTGTTAATCATTTAATTTAACATGGATGCTTCTCTGTTATGCTACTCAATACATATCATTAATTCAATATTATGTTATTATTTATTTAACGAAAATATGAGTTGAAAGATGAATAAAATATATCAATTATTTAATCTACTACCTTAATCTTAATTTTTATTGAATAATAATAATTATATCTTTAGTTTCAAGATAAAAAACTAAATTCAATTAAACCTAGTGATATGTGCATAATATTTGTTTTTAGACACATCTATTTTTTTTTGGAAAGCTTGATATTTATTTTATTGTTTTATGCTCTGTGTTAGTTGTTATAAGTTCGATTTTGTTAATAAGCATAATTTATTATCAATTAAAAAGTTTGAAATTGTTTTCTAATTGATTTTAAATAATTTAAATTTATTATTTTTGATGAACTTGATAACACAAATTCTGGCTTTAAAAAACCTCTATAATTTTTCTCATCTATATTATTTTCTCTCTGTGTGTGTGTGTGTGCGTGTATGAAATGGAAAAATTTTAAATAACAAACTCATGTTAGTATCAGAGAGCAGAGATTAAATACTACTTTTTCCAAAAGCAGTTTTTCCTGTACTTTTTCTCTTATACAATCTCTTTTTTACTTTACAATTTTCATTTATTTAAACTGATATAGGACATGATTAGGATGAATTTTTTTGTAATATATATATGTCATCTTTCTGAATTAATTGGAACAATGAAATTGGTATTTGTACAATCATATTTTAATTTTTTAATTACATACATAATTCTGATTTTTTTAAATACAAATACTTATAATTATATAAAGTATATAAAACCTGAAATATTAAAAAAATGGTAATTGAGACAAGTTTATCAGATTCATAGTTCTTACTTATGATCTCGTATATTACAATATAATCAATAATGACACTTAGAATTGAATTTGATATGTTTTTTTCAGCAAATATTTGCACTCTTGGGAAACTGTATGATCTCCAACTGTATCATAAAAATATGCTAAAATCAAAAAAAGATTATAAAATATAATTAGGTTTTCAAGATTGGTAAATTGATCATTTAAACACTCGAAATAATAGTAATATCAGTAGTCCTAATGATGGCTAAATGAAAGATAGTATTAGTAATAAAGTTAAGTTCTTCAATTTTTTAATGACAGGTAGTGGAATGTAGAAAATTTGCTTAAAGTGAACTTTTCAAAAACCAAAGCATCTAGCAATATTTACGTAAATCCTTTTGGTAGTACACATTTCTAGAGAAAAGAAATTTAATTGAAGGAATAGATGATTTTTGGGAATGCTTTTTATTACAAAAAAGAAGACTGCATATTATTATTTGTTATGATATTTTCATTTTCATAATTTTTTAGATGTATCAATGCAAGGGTAAAGATATTAAAAATTGTTTGAAGCCTTCTTAATAAAGCTTCAAAAATTAAGTTTAAAAAAAGTGATTGTTTTTGTTAAATATTTACTAATAAAAAAGTTAATTTTTTAAAAATTATTTAATGAATATTTGACAGAAACATTAAGATATGTCATTATATAAAATAATAGTTTTGAATCAGGGAACATATTATGGTGTTAATGAATTTTTCACATGATTTACAATCTTGAAAAAAAAATTATAACTTATAATTATCCATGCTAGAATAATGGCAACTTATAAATTATATTCTAATAAGAAGTCAGAATGTAAAGAAGACAATATTAAATAAGTATTTATAAGTTAATAACATAGAAGATTAAAATCATTCAGTCATAAAAAGTAGCTTATATACTTACACATTGTTAAAGAAAATTATGTTCATTCTTTAACAACAATTGCAACTCATGTTAAATTTATAGTCACATTTTTTTCTGCTGATTTATTTAAATATCAAGACTAATGGTTTTTATTAAGAGTTTTACAAATTTTATAGTTGTATAAGTTATCTTTTAACTTTTTATTTTTAGTCCTTCCCCTTCCCTTGCAGATTATAAATGCTCCTGCACTAATTTTTGTTTTGAAGATAAAATATTAACATTTGTGTTCGAAGTTACATATGATTAATTATTTATTTTATTATTTAGTTAAATTTTTACCTAGATCTGTTTTGTTAACTATTTGTGAGTCTTGTTATCAAAGTATATTGTCTTATAATATTTTTATTTGGAAAGGTTGCACTGCTTTCGCTTTGTCGTCATTATGTGTTTTATAAAATTGCACTATGTGTATTATTTTTGGAAAGTCTAAATCAACTTTGGTTCAGAATATTTGTGGTAATGGCTGTGCTTTGTTAATATTTATAAATATAGGGTAGTTATTGATATATTTTGTTATTCTTCTTTATATGCAAGAATTATTTTAATAAATACTCAATTAGCTAAAAACTTTTGATTGACATTGCCTGCTTTCAATTCAGAAGGTAGTGGTAGACAGTTCAATTACAGTGATATTAAGTTGTTTAATTTTTTTGTCTCTGCTTTTTGTTAGATATTGACCACATATCACTTGCTATGTTAAAAATATTTGTGATATTAGTTATATTCTATGTAATTATTTTTATAAATATTTTGTAATTTATTATATTGTGACTTTGTAATAAATAACAATCATTAGTATAAGCTATGAATATGGGAACACGAAGCTCCCAAAAGTGCTAAGCAATTATTAATTTGTAATATAGCTTCATGTATGTGCATTTCAAGCACAGTATATAGATTATGAACCATAAGTGAAGTAAAACTAAGTTATAAATTATTATTATTATTATTATTATTATTATTATTATTATTATTATTATTATTATTATTATTATTATTATTATTATTATTATTATTATTATTATTATTATTATTATTATTATTATTATTATTATTATTATTATTATTATTAGTAGTAGTAGTAGTAGTAGTAGTAGTAGTAGTGGCAGTAGTAGTGGCAGTAGTAGTAGTATTAGTATCAGCAGTAGTAGCAGCAGCAGTAGTAGTAATCAGTAGTAGTAGTAATAACAGTAGCAGTAAGTATAATAGTAGTTGTATTACTTTTATTAATTAAAAGAGAAAAAAATAATAGTAGATTAAATGTCTTTACTTTTGCAGATATATATTTAGCAGGGTTTTTTGCTGTTCAAGAAGCTAGCACCAGTCAATAATTTAAAATTTTAAGTATGTGGACTCTATAGAATTATTTTCAGAATTGTATAACTGATATCTAAGAAATAATATTTATATTTAAATTGACTCTATATCAGCGTAAGAATCATTTTAAAATCCACACACTTAATATAATGTATGATTACTCTATTATTTTTAGTATCCTCATGGTATAATATAGCCTTGAGTTGAATTGATCTTTACTATGGTCACAGCATTTGATATACATTTATTTATCATTTAACATAATACTTATTTAAGTGCACGCACAAAAAATATTATCTATTGCTTTAATTCCATTTTCCTCATTATTGGCATTGGCTTGGGGCAGATATTTAACTTTAAATTTTATATTATACAATATTTTTTTATGATTGCATTCTATTAAATCCATTTACAAATGATTATTGAGGAATATTAAACATCATTATTTATTTATAATTATCACATTTTATGTTGCTATGGTGATAATCTACTGATTATACATTTTTTATTTGTAAATTTAATAAATCCAAATAAATAGTCTATAAAATAGTAAAGCACTTTTTAGCTTGGAATTTTATGGAATAAGTGAATCAGTCAATATACACTAAAAAAAAATTTTTATGAGACTTTTCAATTGATTTTAATTGTTAGTATAATATTTGCTTTTAATTTGATACATGGCTTTTTGTTTTCTAGATTAAAATATTATGATGCCTTCTAATACATGGATATGCATTTCTATTATCTGTTAGCAATTCAGGAGAAATGAATCCTCGAATTTGAAATTACTAATTATAAAGCAGCTTTTGTCATGCTTGAAATGTAGAAATCTAATCTTTAGCAGTTTTTTTCTTGAAGAGTAGTTTAAAGTTAATATAAAACTTATTTTGATGACAGCTATAAATCAGTTTGTTTGAAAAGACAGTGAATATTTCAAAAATATCTACACTTATTATCATGGCTGTGTTATAGACACTAACTGTAATAGCTTTGTTGCTCATTGGCCATATGGGCAGTGATCTGCCATCAACTACTTCACCGAACTATATTAGTTTTACAAATAAGCTAACAAAAAAATTATACAATCAACTTTTGCCTTCGTGTGGTTTTTGCATATAATGTAGTTTTAAACACGAAATAATTGTCTTGTTAATCAAAACACGTTTGATGCCAATCTTGAATCTTGAATCATATGTACTCAGAAAATTTAGTAAACACAATTAAATTACTTCAGAAAAAGATTTTTCCAAATAACAATAAATAAATACAATAAAAAAAAATCAAGACTAATCTTGGATCAAAATAAAAGTAAACAAGTTTTAAAAAATTATCATTATCAAACAAATATTAGCATTTTTTTTAATTAAAGTGTTTTAAAAAATTAAAATCTTTCCATCATAAGTGATTATACTGAGCGTTTATTTAAATAGTGTATTGTTTTTAAACAAACTTTATAATAAACATCTATATATTTATAACCAATTAGTATTAAAGGAAACCCTAAAGATAAATCATAGGTCAAGCATTGGTGGTTGAGAGATCAGTGATAGCTGCTTTACAAGCAGTTGTCCCGGGTTAGCGCGTTCGCTTCCCGGCTGATGCTATGACTCATGAGAGAGAGAGAGAAAAAAAGAAAAATCATAGGCTTAATAATGTTTTTTTTTTCAGCAGGATTTAAATTTCATTATTTAAAACCAAATCTTGGGCAAGTAGTAATTTAATTTGCTCAACAATAATCCACAATTAATACAACAGAATATTGCATCATTCTTTTGGCTTACTCCTATATAAATAGGATTAGTTCTCTCTATCACTTTTCCAGCGCTATCTATTTTCATTAGAGTAAATGATATAATAGATAAGAACAGATGCTAGTGAAGTACTATTTTAGAATTAATTATATTTCAGTAGTATTTGAAAAAAACTCTTTATTCAAGCTTGCTGTAAATGACACCACAATAATAATGAGAGAAGATAGTGATCTTGAATATTTATAATTATTAGGATCTTCTGTTAATCTTTGTTAAAAGTTGATATTATTTATTTTTGGATGATATGAAAACAAAAAATTTATTTAGTATAAGCTCTTTGAAACCAAAACTAAACATCAAAGAGATTAAACCGATTCATCACCTGATTATCTTATTACATATTGTGTTAGTGTTCAAACTATTTTAATCCATAATAATAAAGATTTTAACAAAAATTAAGAAACAAATATGTATTTGGATTAATTATACTAAACTGACTTAATACGACTGTAAACATTTGAAAAATATTAAGTAATGTTCTCGTAGAAAAACAATTAGAAATACACATGTGATGTGATATAACTACTCCTTTATCAAAGATAGGAATCTCTCAGCCAATGGGCCTAAGAAAAACCTGTTAGTCACCTTACCTTCCCTTTCCATTTCCCACCTCACATTTTTCTTCATATTCTTCTTTATCCTGCTCTATCTTTATCTTATTTCCACAACCACTCCATGGCCTTTCTATCTATATCCCCCTTATCATTTTCCAACCCCAGCATAAAGATCAAGAATTCCCTTTCTGTGTAATCACTTGATCTATATTTATTCTTCCACAATTTCATTATTGGAACCCTTTCTGCTTGTAAGCATTTACACTCTATTAGCAAATGCCTAATATTTTTCATACCTTCCTTATATAATCTGCAGAATAAATCACCCACATTTCTCCATTTATGTGCATATTCCCTTGTTGCTAATGATCCTGTTTGAGCCTTAAATAGTAAACTACAATTCTTGATATTATCATAAATTATCTCACATCCAATATTATGTTTACTTCTATATATATTTAAGCTCTTTTTACTCTCCGGTTCTTTATCTCCCCAGCTCCCTATTTTTTATTAATGTATCTATTCTTCTACCCCAATCTTTACCATTATAACACTGAACAATCCTGCTAACATAATCATCCCATCCTTTTTACAAGTATTCTGACATAATTCTTTATCCAAATCTTCTGCATACCATACTACCTTTTTCACCCATCTTGTTGCATGCCCTTTACTCATAACACAATTAAATATTGTTTGAGCTATTTTCTTACTATCCATAAATTATAATCTACTGAAAATTTTCATTTTACTTTTTGCATCTCTCATATAAAAACTTGACCATCACATTTATCTTCACACATCCACATCTAATGCATGTCTTCCTACTTCTCTTTGTACTTTTTCTAAATAATCTAACACCTCTTTGCTAAAACATGTCATTAACATAAGTTAATCCCATTACTACCACTCCTTCCCATACAATTCTTGATATGTCATATTTATTATATGAAAACACTGCTAATTTCTTTTATCAGATCCTTTCTTTTCTTTGCTTCATTTATCAATTTTTTTTTCCTGTTCATCCAAACAATTCCACTGGTTATTTAAGATGATTCCCAAATAGTTGTACCTATTCACCACTTTTACTCTTATATCCCCCAAGAAAAATTATTTCTCTTCTCTTTCCCCAACATTTACCATCATTACTTTTAATTTTTCTTCAATAAATTTGATCCCCATCTCTTTACCCATCTTTGCACAAGTCTTCAGCACAGTTTCAATATCTTTCTTATTTTCGTGCATAAGAAGATATATAGATGACAAAATAAGTACTGCAATGGAGATAATTAGCCAAAGAATAAAGAAAATAGAGGGAAATGTAAAGGATGTAGAAGAAAATTAAAAGCATTAGATATGAAGTGTGAGCAAATCAGGGAATTAATGAATAGAAACAATAAGGAAGAAATAGATATGGAAAGTTTAGAAGGTTGAAGAAAATGTTACAGGTGAAATAAGAAAAGTACACTATAAGCCAGTTTTAATAGGGAACTCATTAATTAGAGGATATGAAGATGTAATTGCAAGGGAAAATAGAAATTAATATGTAAGAATGTTTTGCCTGGAACTAGAATTGGGGATGTTACAGATAAGGTAAATAAACGGAAAAATAGAGATATTTGTGTTATGTTAGGGACAAATAATTTGTCAGAGCCATTGGAGAAATTAATGAATGAGTAGAAATAATTGATTAGTTGTTTGAATAAGGTTAAAGAAAAAGTAGGAATAGTCGAATAGTCGAATTACTACCAAGATTTGACAATAAATATTTATTAGATAGGTCATGTTCTACAGATGAGAGTTGGAAAAATTATACAATAGAAATAATGTTATGTTTGTGGATACATGGGATTTTATTATTAATAAGAGAGAGTTATACAGAAAAGATGGATTGCATTTAGCAAAACAAGAAAGTGAAGCATTAGGGGGATTGATTTATGAAAAATATTATAGTTTGGAAAACTTATAAAGAGGAATAGGGTTTTAAATTATAGCATTAGCAAAAAGAAGATTACAGATGAATTGGATGTAAAAAGTGAATAAAGGGTAGCTTAACTAGATGAAAAGATAGATGTTGAGAGGAGATGGGTCAGCAAAACTATTGTTAAACAAACTAATTACAAATAGAATAGAAAAAAAAGAGTCAAAAGAATTTATAAAAAGGGCAGAAAGAAGAAAGAAAATGTAAAAATTGGATATTTGAATATGCAAGGTGGTAGGAGACTAGAAAAGTAATTGGAATTAAAGCAGTTAAAAATGAAAAGCTTGAAGAATTATCAAGAATGGAAACACATCTAAGGGAAGAAGAACCTATAAAATTTGGTATGGCAGGTATAAATAGAAAAAAAGGGCTGGTGGTATAGGAATAATGTCAAAAAAATATTTAGATACTGTAAAGTGTCAGGAAAATTTATGGTCTGAGATAAAGTTAGGCAGACATGAATGGATTGTGGCTATAGTGTATATAACCACTGGAGATAAATTATAATGGAACAGAAGAATAGCATATATGAATGCCTATTTAATTTCACAAAAAGTGGGGAAGAAAATTATGATTATAAGAGATAGAAATGGGCATATTGTAGAAATTGATGATGTGTATCACAAACATGGGCAACTTTTGAAAAATTTTTGTCAAAGAGCAAATCTGAATGTTGGAAATTTATCAAATATTTGTGAGGGGCAATACACATGGTCTAAAAGTAATATATTCCACACAATAGATTATGTATTAGTAGGTAAAGAAGCAATGCACATGATCTAGTAATATATTCCACACAATAGATAATGTATTAGTAGGTAAAGAAGAAATAAATAAAGTATGGAAAAAGTTTTTGATACTGAAGAGAGAGTATGTAATCGTGATCATAATTTCTTTATAATAGAAATGGTTAGTAATGTGATGGAAAATAATAGCAGTAGAAAGGATAATGAAAGATATGGATGGAGAATGAATGATAAGAATAAGTTAGAAGAATATAAAATAAAAATAGAAGAAATTATAGAAGAGTTTGTTGGGAATGAATATAAAGATTGGTGTGATGAAGTAGAAAAAGTGGCAAATAAGGTTTTAAGTGAGAGTAATCAGAAAAATAAAAGTAATAGAAAAATGAGAATTAATAAAAGTGTAAAAGAGAGAAAAAAAGTGTGCAGAGAATATAAAGGTGCTATTAAGAGCAAAGAAAGTGAAAAAGATGTTAATATTAAATGGGAAAACTATTTAAATAAAAAGAAGTTAGTTAAAATAAATAATTATAAAAAGAAAATGAAATTAAATAATAAATTATTGAAAGATATTAATAAAAGTGGAAGAGATGACAGTAAAAAATTTTGGAAATATATTAAAAGAAGAAATGTAGGGGAGAGAGAAATAGTATTACTAAATGATGAGGAAAAAGAGTGTAGCTTAAATAAGTATGTAAATGTAGAAAAGATGTTAGATGTAAAGGACAGAATGATAACAGTCATAAAAACACCTAATAATAGAAATATTAGTTTTACAGAAAATGAATTGAATGAGGTAGGGAAGAAGTTGAAAAATGAGAAGACAACAGTTTTAGATGGATGTGCAATAGAGATGGTGATGATTTTAGGAAATATGGCAAAATTAAATTTATCATCACACTTTAATAAGATGGCATATAAGATAGAATTCCCAGATAGCTGGAAAAATATAAGAATGAGGCTGTTATTTAAAAAAAAGGGTAATGACCATAAAAGATAAACAATTTTAGACTGTTAGTGTTAATATCAGTGTTGTATAAAGTTTTTGCATATATGGTAGCTAGAAGGGTGGAAAAATGAATGGAAGAAAATAATACAGTTGGAGAAATGCAAGAGGTTTTAGAATGGATAGGCATATAAAAGATAGTTTATTTGTAGTCACACTATAGAAATGAGTAGAAATACAGATAAGCAATTATATATGGTCTTTATAGATATAGAGAAGGCATATGATAGAGTATATAGAAATAGATTATGGGTAAGTTTAGTAAATTTGGAAATAAATGGAGTTTTAGTGAATCTTATTAAGAGATTATATGAAAATAATTTTTATATGTATCAATTAGAAAATATAGAATCAGATAGAGTTAAAATCTGAAGTGAGACTAAGGCAAGGATTTCCCTATGTCACCTATTTTGTTTTTGTTATATTTGATGACACGAAAAAGGCAATAGGAATATTAAAAAGAGTAGTAGAGATACCATTAGTAGATGACAAATGAATGTTTACATTATGAAATCTTTTATTTGTTGATGATATTTTCTTATGCACAGAAAGTAGAGAAGGTATTAAAGTTGCATTGAAGACTTGTGTATTGGGATAAATAAAGAGATGGGGATCAAATTTAGTGAAGAAAAATCAAAAGTAATGATAATAAATACCAGGGAAAGAGAAGAGAAAGGATTTTTCTTGGGAATATAAAGTAAAGTGTGGTGAATAGGTACAACTATTTGGAAATTGTTGTAAGTAGTCAAAGGATTTGCTTGGAGAAATGGGGGGGGGGAGATAAATGAAGCAAAGAAAAGAAAGGAACTGATAAAGAAATTAACAATGTTTTCATATAATAAATATGATATAGCAAGAATTGCATGGAAGTGAGTGGAGTAGTAAAGTTAAATTATGGTAATGATGTGTTATGTATTAGCAAAGGGATATTAAATTACTCAGAAAAAGTTCAAAGAAATGTAGGAAGACATATATTAGATTCAGATGTGTAGACAGCAAAGGAGGCAACTGAAGAAGAAATGGGATGGTCAAGTTTTTATATGAGAAATGCAAAAAGTAAAATGAAAATGTTCTGTAAATTGCAATTTATAGATAATAACAGAATAGCCAAAATAGTATTTAATTGGGTTATGAGTAAAGGGCAGGCAACAAAATGGGTGAGAAAGGTAGTATAATATGCAGAAGATTAGAATAAAGACTTTATGTCCGTATAGGTAGGATGATTTGTGTTAGTAAAATTGTTGAGTGATATAATGGCAAAGACTGTGATAAAAGAATGAAGAACTAGTATGGAGAGTAAAAATAGCTTAAATATATATAGAAGTAAACATATATTGGATGTGAGTTAATTTATGATAATAGCAGGGAACACAGTTTAATATTTAAGGCTCAAACAAGATCACTAGCAACAAGGGAATATATACATAAATGGAGAAATACAGATGATTTAGTCTGCAGGTTATGTAAGAAAGGCATGGAAAATATTAGGCATTTGCTAAAAGAATGTAAATGCCTGCAAGCAGAAAGAGTACAAATAATGAAGTTGTGGGAGAATAAATATAGACCAAGTAATTATACAGAAAATGGGTTAATGGTGTTCATGCTGGGGTTGAAAAAAGATAAGAGGGACCTAGATATAAAGACCATGGCATAAAAAAAGATGATGTTGTGGAAATGGGATAGAGCAGGATAGAGAAGAATATGGGAAAAACTTAAAGTGGCGAATGGAAAATGAAGGTAGGGTGGTTAACAGGTTTTTCTTGGACACATTGACTCAGAGATTCCTGACTTTGATAAAAGAGTAGCCATATCACATCACATACCTTCTATAGAGTTACAGTCTAAATACTACGCTTGTAAAATTTATCGAGTATTATATATAATAAATCTATTGTAAATAAATGGAAATCGTTGGGTGAGTGGGTACAAAACTATCAACGGTTATCTAATATGAATTTCAATATTTACATATAACGTTACGGTAAAAAAAAGTTATTATCATATTAAATAATATTTTCCATAATTATTTTTAATTATATTTATAATTTTTTCATAAATATCAAATTAAAAAGGAAGCAGTAATCATTTAATAAAAAGCGATAAGAAAAATTTGATTTTAAAAGAAATTGATAACAATAAATAAAAAATAATTAATTTGGAATATTTTTAAACAGTCTTTTTTTTTTTTTTTTGCGTAATAAGTTCAATTGAGAATTTATGGGTATAAATTGTTTAGATATCATAATATCATTTAAATACTTAATAGCACAACATGAACGCAAATTATAATAATCCGTTTTTATGGTCATGCTTAATTTATTAATATTAAAACATCTGATTAACCAAATTTATTCTAAGATTTATTGTATTCTTGAGTTAAAAATAATTATATTTTCTTTAGTAACCTATAATTTAGCTATCAAATAAAATCCTAATCTTGCATAAAAAAATTTACCTACTTGAAATTTTTTTCAGTTTTACATCAGATTTGAAGATCAATTCATGTATCATATGTCGCCATCTGAGAAGAATCTTATTCATTTAAGTAACATCATAACTTTATATAAAATGAACTTCTTTGAAAAGCTTGTCAGTATTTTTCCCCCCATATGTCATAGCATCGGCCGGGAAGCGAACCCGCAACAACTGTCTGCAAGCAATTTATTTCTAAGTATTTTTAAACTGATTGATATTATTATTGACAAATGTGAGATTTTTTTCCGTTTTAAACTTTATCAACAAAAATTTAAATGATCATTGAGATTTAATCTCTAACATAACAAAGTGAATATATATATACACACATACATAATATTATAAATACAATTGAATAAATATGTACAGAGTTTTTTTTAATCAAATTAAAAAAGTATTAACTCATAGTAAAATAATTTTCATTTTCCATAAAAAATGAGCCTTACTGGCAAAAGATCTTTTGTCATAAACTATCAAAAACATCAGTTTATTGGCAAAAAAAAACAACAAATACAGAAATGAAGAATTTCATCATATGTGTTTTAAAACATTCTTTATATATAATAGCAATTCTTATGTAGAAGTCATTATTAATTCTGATCCTCCAAGTAAAAGTAATTCAGTCCAAAGACAAAATTTTTAACTTACTATTTTTTCAAAAGTACTAAAATCAATGCAGGATATTTCTTCTTTTAATGCAGAATAGGATAATACCAATGTTCACTAAATTGTTGATATACAATGTCACAGAGATAAAGTTGATTAAAGATTAAATCTTTTGTCAGTGAATATGTGCTATTACAATGCTAATCTATAAACATCGATCCCCATGGATATTATCAAAAGAAGTAAAATTGAAACAGGCAAAACTCTCTATACATATGCAAGCCAGAGTAATCAATAGATGCAGGAAGACTTGTGCATAAAATACCCATCTAGTGTCTACTCATGCAATATCCCCAGACTAGTTTCTGGTTTGTGGCCTTCATCAGTGAGGAACCTTGGATATGAGAGCACTGCATCTACTCATTCAATATCTCCAGACTAGTTTCTGGCTTGTGGCCTTCATCAGTGAGTCGCCTTGGATCTGCGAGCACTAATTGCAGTGCTTTCAGATCTAAGGCTCCTCACCGATGAGGGCCACAAGCCAGAAAGTAGTCTGGTGTAATGCTCTCAGATCCAAGGCTCCTCACTGACAAAGACCACAAGCCAGAAACTAGTCTGGGGATATTGAATGAGTAGGCACTAGATTTGGAATTTTATGCACAAGCTTTCTGGCATCCAGTGATTACTCTGACTTGCACTGAGTGGCAATATGTATAGAGAGTTTTACCTGTTTTAATAACAGTTATAAGAAAGCAAAAGAAATGGTGATCATGTGATGTTTATTGGCTTAGAAGTAAAATTGCTTGCTATTTACAAAATATATATATATTAATTTAGTGAGAGCTGTATATGACATGAGATGTACCAGGTAGAAAATCAATGACCTTATCTGAACTCTCATAAAATTGCTTGCTTTTATCTTTATTATTTATATTTAGAATAAAATTTAAAATATCAAAAATGTGGGGGAATTCAATAATTTTCTCATTACTATCTTTAAAAATGTCACTGAGGTGAATGATTTGAATTGTCTCACTGAGAATTAAAACATGGTGATGCAGAATAATTGTTTAATCAATAAAGCACAGCGAAGTAATCTTAAAATAAATACCCAAAAAGACAAATAAGTTTTACCCATAGTGCTGCAGTGCAACTTAAAACTAATAATCAAAAGATAACAGAGGTTAACAGATTCAATATTTAGGAAGATTCTTCACTTTCTATTCTTAACATCTTTTTTTTACACAGAAAAGAAAAGTTAAAAGCATACTATGTTAAGAGTTCACTTATTAATTTATAGAACATATTGCACATATTCCCAACAGAAAATTGAGAACAACAACCCAAGATAATGAAATGAAATTTGTGAATATTAAAACTGGGAAAAGAATTCATTGACTAATTAGAAACTAGAAACATTTATCAAACAATGTGGTATTTTGGATAAGTATGATGATGTTAATGTTATTAAATGAAGAACTATAAAAAGAAAACTAAGCAAAAACCTTATCCAATTAGAGATAAAATGTTGGACATGGTAGTGAATAAATACCATTTTATAAAGTAGAAAAAAACAACATTGTCACTATACTTATATTATTCATGAATACTGATGTGCAGTATAATTTTTGAAAATTATAGACAAAATATTCCCCCAAAAACTTGGAAAGTCATGCAATGAGGTCAAACAAATGAAGAAAAAAAATAGTTTTATGGTGAAAAATTATGGCAGATTATTATGGTGTACAGAAATGATTAATATAAGTCATGATTTTGTTTACAAAAGACTGCATGTATAAATAACTTGCATTAGCTTTTCTTTATTTATTGTAATTATTACAAACTCGTTGTAATCAAGAAAAAGTAAATAGATAATATTCAAAACTTTTATATTACACTAAACATGCCAAGCAAACAGCATTATGATTCTGGAAGTGGTCTGCCGAAAGCATGCTTAATGCAATATAAAAGTTTTGAATATTAACTATTATCATTTCTTAATACTGGATTATAACAAGTTTATAATAATTATAAAACAACTTGCATCTATATAAGGTAAAATAGGAAAGAATTTTTAAATAGGCCACTGCAGGATTAATAGCCTCTTACAGAACTACGGTGAAGGGATATGCCTCTGTCATCAGGTTTTCCAACTGGCGGATGATAACAGTGTGGGCGTTTTCCCATCATTATTTATTCTCTAGTTGCGAATAAGTAGATACCCATTTACCAAATATTAGAGATTAATTCTATTCAGTTGTCAAACAGTGAAATTTTTTTAAAATTCACTGTTAACAGTTTTAGAATTGAATTTAAAACTTAAATAGTTTTTTAATTAATATTACTAAACCTTATACAGAGTCACCTTCTAGATATTTAGCAGTTCCCGAACAATTGCAACTCAAATGAGTACAAAGTTCAAATTTATTCTACGCTCATTTTTTTCTCTCATATTTACAATAAAATATGAATATAGCGAGTATCAAGTTTGTAGGACCTGAAAATAGGTTTAAAGTATGTGCAAATATCCTACATCGCAGCGTCAAGCTAGGTCAAGCATTAGTGGTCGAGAGGTTAGCGACAGCTGCTTTACAAGCAGTTGTCCCGGGTTAGCGGGTTCGCTTCCCGGCTGATGCTATGACACATAAGAAAAAAAAGTTAGGTCAATTTTATATATATGTGTGTGTATACATATGTCGTTCTATTAACATAGTATATTTCTAATTAATTAGGATAAGGAATATAAATTTATCGGTTTTTATAATACACGAATAGTAGATTACTTTGCAATTAATTAATACGTTATTATTACTAATTATTGAATAAATTATTAATTATTGATTACTTACTAATTATTATATAAATTACCTTTATTGTCTTCATCCCTTTTCTTGCAAGATGAAATTCAATTATTATCGTTTTAAAGAAAGTGCGTATTTTCTTGGCAAATAAAAGCTATTAATCATTTCTTAAAAAAAAAAAATTAAACGTCCAAATGTATTCAACTAGTCTATTCTTGTTTTAAATATATTAATTTTATTCTGAAATTTAAATATTGTCTAATTATATTAGAAATAGTCAAAATAACGAGCGCTTATCAAAATGAAATCAAAGTTTTGAATAAATTTAAAGTGCGACAGTTCTAATAAACCCTGACGAAAATGCGTTGGAGAACTTTTTTCTTTTTAATAAAAGATATAAAACAACTAAATTTCATTAAAATACCTATTTCCTAATACATATGGCAGTCGAAGTATCGAGACTTTTATTATCAAAATATTCCCTGTATTATATATAAATTTATATTCAATAATGAATGATTTTACTTAAAATCCAAAGTTAATAAATATTATTAGGCGGAATGAAATCATATTTGGATAATTATAACTATTATTTTTGTGCAATGATTAAAATATGACTATTATTTTAATAATAAAACGTTGTATGGCTACGCTTATCAAATTCTTAATTAATATTTTTTTAATGCAACATTGAAAAAATATAGTAGAATTGGACTTTACTATTATTATATTCATAATAGAATTATTTACTCGTTTATTAATACTTATTTTCGTAATAATAAGTGACAATACTTTTAACAGAGTTTGCAATTGGTAAAATTATATTAATTAATGTTAATTTCGATTCCAATTGAATTGAAAGTGATCAAAATAAAAAAGAAAATGCTCTTAGATTATATATATGCCTCAAAATTTAGGGCCATTTAAAATCTTTTTAAGATGAACGAAACAATTTTTAAAGGTTCTAGCAAATGTGATAATTTTTACGTATATAAAATATCAAATAGAATTTTGTATTTATCAGAATTAAAGATTAAAATGAAATAAATAAGTAAAAAAAAACTAATAAATTATCAGCATTATGTAAATATATTATGAAGAATGATTTTCATTGTTCTTTTAAACTCTTTGTAATAATAATTAAAAAATTTGATGTTCGGAGATTCATAAAAAATTCAACTACAGGAAATGATAAAACTAAACCATAATACACGAATCTTAATTTCCATAAACTGTCACTCCATCACTACATCCAACCATGCATACTTTCGTTGTTTTTTCATTTTACTATAAATTCAGCCGAGCTACAAATTAGATTATATTTTGTTACAAGCTCCCCTTTGTACAAACGTATATAGCATATAGCTATTATAGCTCACATTTGTTGATAAACTTTAATTAGAATAGCATACGTATTGTTTATTGAACTGTCCTATAAGCATCTGTAATTATTCATTCACTAAGAACTAGCTGGCTGGCATGCTGATCCATAATATTTGATAATAATAAATACAAAGTATTCAAAAGAAATAAGGAATGGTTTAACTCATATCTATGCTCTCTTAAATTTTTACCCAGGAACATCATGACCGAATCTTGGCAATCAACCTCAGTTGTGCTCTCTCATAGCTTAAACCTTTATTTTTATTAACACTTTCCATCAGATTTCATTCTTGAAAATAAATATGTTGATTCTTTATCAATTTAGTCATCATTATATATTACCTGTACCATAATGGGTGTACCTTCATTATACTTTTGCCTATATATCAAATTATACTTTTACCTATATATCAAATGTATTCTATTATAATTATGATAATATTTGTGTATGATTTTTTATCAATAAAGTTTTTTTAATAATAAAAAAAGTGTACATTACTTTTCAACATGTGCATATAAAACATAAGTGCTTTTTTATATGTATAGTATGCATATATAATATTAAATTATAGTATACACAAAATTTTAATATAATAATGTAATTATTAATAATAAGTTAAAGAGACATATTTACATATATTTTACTGGGGGTGTGTTCACTCATTGAAACAATAAAAGTATATAAAAAAACTAATTATACTTGTTTTTTTTTTATTTTTTAAATAAAATAATTAGTGAAATATCTGACCTTTTTCACTATTAAATATGCTCCGTGTAATTTTTTTTTTCTAATAACTTGTTTTTCTTATATAAAGTGATAGTGGTCTAATTATCAAAAAATTAGGACCTCTCTAATTGTTTTGATGTTTTTTTAAGTCACTAAAATTTTATAAAATTTATAGCATTAAACTTAGAAAATATTTTATTATACAAAATACTTCACATCAAATTCGGAAAGGGTAATAAAGAAAGAATAAAATGTATATGCTTTTAACATAGGCAAAGAAATATTATTAATGAATATGATTATGTATGGCACTTTGAGAAATATTGTAAAATATGTTTACAATTTTTTTTAAGCATTATGGGTGTACAGCATTCAGGGATAAAAAAAAACTGTTTTTTAAATATTATAAAATGTATAAAATTTGTGAATTTTAATGTTTTTTTAATTTGTTAATTTATATTTTTGTTTGCTGATATTTTTTATTGGATAGTATATAACTGAAATCATGTACTTTGATACCACATAGTTTATGGATCTATTATACCATTGAATACTATGTGGCAGGGTTTTTTTAAGGTGAGAATATTCTTTTCTTTTTAAAAAAAATGTATGAACAGTTGAATGATCATGTGATATTAGAACATCCATTTTATCGCTAAGAGTAGTTTCATTCAAGTGACTGGACTAATTTTTTTTTCTTCAGCTGGGATTCTTTTCATACACTTATAGTTTTTGAATTATAAATATCTATTGCCATTTTACAGAAAAAAAAATTTTTTTTTTTTAAAAATGAAAGCAGAATTTCAGTATTTTTTGCATAAGTGTCAAAGTCAAAATTTGTAAATAAAGTTCATTATTATTATACATTTTAATGATGTGGAGATCATCAATATTTGAGGCATTACTTTAAAATTGAGATGCTGAAATAAATTTATTAACAGAGTAGTAAAAAATGGCTATAGCCAGTGATGATGATCAAGGATCTTAGTTTGGTTATAATACTCTGTTGCCTCAGTAACCAGAATTCAACATATTATTATTATTATAAATAAAACAAAAATATTAGTAAAAAGTAAAATAAAATAAAAATATTAGTAATAAATAATAAAATGAGATCTCTGAGAGATGATGGCTCCTTCAATAAGGCTGTTAATATATATATATATGTGTGTGTAACTGTAAATAACCATGGATAAATGATATGAAATTGAGATAGAAGTAACTGCCACTCCCAATAAGCTTTTAACCAATAATCAAACATTACATTTATTAAACTGATGTTTCATTTGATATTTGGGAGTTATTAAAACTAAAGCACTGCTTTAATTCTTTGAGTAGTTAAATAGTAATTTTAAAGCATTACTACTGTACATAAATCAAACTAATATACAAGTTCACTCTTTTATTTATATCAATTTTAATAAACTAAGCTTAAATACTAACTGAACTAAAAGAATTGGAAGATATTATTTCACTCTTTTTATAGTTTATTAATATTTAATTATTGACTAAACAAAGCTTATTGGGAGTCTCAGGTTTTTACATATGTTAGTATGTATGAAAGCATTGAAATTATAATGGGAATTTTTCTGTGTATTAATCTAGATAACATTTAAGCTGCATTGTAATGAGGTAGCAAACAATTTAAGCTAGCAATATAAGCTGCAACCATTTGATCTAATAATAGCAGTAGTACTGGTCTGATTTAAATTAAGCCAACAATGGAAACACTTTTAATTAGTACTATGTTTTAGTATCATGTTTGGCTTATAATTCTTATATGAGCTAGAATATTAAATTAAAGTAGTTCCACTTTTGGCTTAATATGGGTCAGACAGATACTATCACTATTACTAATCCACATGGTTTTAACTTGTATTGCCAATTGATTGTTCCCTTAATAAGAATACTAACATCTCCATACAATAGTGTCACCAAGTGGCAAGCCTTCCTAATCAATTGATGCAGGAAGATTTGTTAACAGCATGTGTAAGCATATGAAATGATGATCATGTGATGTTTTGATTGTTCCCTTGTTCATCATAACTGAAATTTTATCTAAATTATTATATAAAAAATTTCCTATAATATTTTAGTATTTACATTTATAAGATTGTTAGGTACTGATTGTTATAATCTTCCAATTAATACAAATGTGATTGCAACAGAGCATATCCATGACAAGTTGATAGTCTTTTTTAATTAAAAAAGAGAAATGTGCCTAGCAATAGGCAAGAATTAAACATGCATGGTTATTAAATCTATAATAGTTAATTAATCAAAAACTAGTACACCTGGGTCTCGTTTTACGCGATAGATAGGTTCGTCAGAAAACACGCGCAAATGAAATCGCGCAAAAATAGACGTAACTTACATTGAAAAGGGGGGATGCAGTCTGTGATTTTTCAAAATTCGTGTAAAAGCAAAGCACCAACGTAAAATTACTTTAAAATTCGCGCAAAAAAAAAATTAAGGAAATAAAATATGACTAATAAAAAATTTCAAATTTGAAAAAAATTGATACAAGACAAACTTTTTTTAACTATAATATTTAATTTTATTCAAAATAATATATTTTTATGCATAATTTACAGTCCAGTAATTTACATTTTTTTTATACATGTTTTAATTATTATGATTTTCTGGTGACAACGTAATTAGTAATTAATCTTTGAGACGATGATTTTATTAATTGCTTATGAAGCTCATGATATCCAGACATACAACCATTTAGCTCTCGTTAGAATTTAAGAGCACGTTAATGATTAGTGTCATTAATAAGAAAATAATAATTGATTACGTTCTTTTTTAAAAAGCAAAAACAGAATGTGATTTAAAATGCAAAATTAACATGCACAATGTTTGAACAAATTTACATTATAATCTTGTAAAATTTAATATGTGTATACATAAAATGTGGAAATCATGATTTTAATTTTATTATTGCATAAAATCTTACTATTATAAAGCACTGAAAATATTGAAATTACTAAGATGAAAGTTGAATTCCAATAATGTGCTATTACTTTCAATATAACGTAAGTGCGCGAAATTTATTATTTAAAGTAATAGCGCATTATTGGACATCGACTTCCGGTGAAACACGAATCGCGTAACTTCAAAATCATGTTAAATAATTCCGCGTAAAAAGAGACCCAGGTGTAATTATTTTTTTTATCTACAATCCATGTTTCTTGGTCTTTATACTATATGGTTTTGTTTTTGTTTGTGATAGTGGATAGAGTTATGTGTATGTGAATTGCAATATTGGATTAATTATAATTTATAATTTTGTAAAATAAAATAGCATTCTTAATTTTATATCATTTATTTAATTTAACAGTTTTATAAAATTAGTTATGGAAATTGAGAAACTCTATCTACAATTTCTGGATCCTGTAGGTTGCTTTGGACACTGCAATCAGTCAATTTAAAGAGACTTAATTGTGGTTATGTTTACAATTTGTTTCCTGGTATTATGCTTATTTGATAGTAAAAACATAAACTATTGAAATACTAATTTATTAATTCCAGTTAAAATCTTTAGATATCACTATCATATGGATCAAAGTTTAATAAAATATTTCTCAAAGTAGTCACTACAGTTGTGAAAGCCATATTTTGTTCAAATCTTGAAACTGAAAGTCGTTTTTCTGTAGTTTGTTTACATATTTATTAATATTTTTACAAAATATTTATGAAATATTTATTTGTTGATAAGAATATTATATTTAGATTCATTTTTTTCCCAACAATATTTATTTTTATGAAGAAAAAAAAGTGTAATAATATAAAACAGAAAATTATTTTTGCTGAAATAAAATAAAAATCTTTATAAACACTATTATTGTTAATTTTTTATCATTTTTAAAATAATCATAAATGATTTTTAAATTTTGAGACATAAGTTTGTTACTTTATATGCTCTTTGAGAAAATTGTTTTTTAGTAATAGAATTGGAGTTTAAATAAAATTTTATTTTATTCCAAATACATTTCGATTGCTAAGAATGACAAAAAAAAAAAAGAAATCTTTTATTCTGATTATGTATTATAGGTTTTTTTTCTATGCTTGCAAAGTTAAAATATTATTTTTTAAGAATGCTTTTCTTTATTTTTAAACTTATATTTGCAATAAATAATTTTAAATATGAATGGAAATTATGAATAATAATGATTTAGTAATTAAAATAAAAAATTCAAAATGTTACCCAAATAATCACTAGAATCTTTCACAAAAATGCAAATAAAAAGAGTTAAGCATGTGCAAAATGTAGGGTTAAAATATTGATAAATAACGGTAAGTATATATATGTATGTATTTATGCAGATGTATATATACAGTATTTCCATTTACAATACAAATCTAAATGTGTTACTAAAATAATTTATTACTAAATAACAATTTAAAGATCAGCTAAAACTGATCATCTTTTAACTGATAAAATAAATTGATATTGATATAATTACAGGTGGTATTTCCAATACATTTAAATTATTCTTTAGAAATCTTGCATGTGAATTATCTTAATAATATATTACATATTTGTTTGTTCTGTGAATGGATTTATATTCTTAGCTTTACATATGTGATAAGCTATACAATTATTTGCATGCTTATTAAAAATCATTAGGATAAACAATATATATATATATTGTAAGAGATGGCTTACAATCAACCTTCACACCTGTCCCAATTGTTTTTTTTACAATGTTTGAATTCAGATCAAGTGGTAAGAAAATAATTTATCCTACATACCTACTTATATACATATAGTATGTACATGTATAAACATTCATATAAACTAATATGTTTGAAAAAAATTTTTTTTTTAATCTATTGTGAGAAAGCAAACAAATTCGTTATATACATGAAGTATATACGTATATAAATATACATATATACTAATAGGTTTGTCTATTGGTAGAAATTAATTGTTTTTCTTTTATTCATTTAATATCATTAACTAAAAATACTAATCGATTGACTTATAGAATGGACATAATCAAAGATAAAAATTATATGTGGTCAGAATTGTTGCTAAATGATAGAATTTGGAATAATGAAGATTAAATAGAAATAATAATAATAATAATAATAATAATAATAATGCTCTATAATTTTTTTTATGAAGTTGTAACAATAGGTTTCAGCTAGCATGAGACAATCTAGCAGTGTTTCTCTTTACTTGTGTTTTAACAGCAGAACTGTCAAGACATAAAAATAAAAAGTCTTTTATTAAAAAAGTAATCTAAAGTTTTTTTAATTTGGATAGAAGAAAACTGGAAAGTTAAACTTTAATTTATAATTAGCAGGAATGAACTAGTGATTTGAGTTATTCTGCAAGATTGAATTCATTATTATGATAATGATGCAAAGGAAATGTGAAACTACTAAAAATTAACTGTTGTCTTTAAAAGCTATTTTTATATATATTTAAGCCACGTTATAAATAACAGTTTATAAAAAGAATCATTACAATGTATTCGGGGTAAAAAGCCAATGCTGTGGGACTTTCCAAAGCTAGCTTCAATGTCATTGGGAAATTATGAGATTGTAAAATTAGGAAATTATAAAATTTCCCATCAAAATGTCTATGTGCAAGCCTCTGGTGTACAGCAATCCTCCATGGATTCATATACATTTAGGAGGGATATGTTGTATGTGTTTGCTTTAATCAAGTAGCATGAAATATGTGAGTGTTAACAGAGTTGGTGAACAGGAACGTTATACAGGGAGATTGACATTTTAATTTATAAACTCTTAGTGGGAGATAAAATTTTGCTTTCCTCAGGATAAATATATTTTATTTTCATTCACATAATTTTTTTTTTTTTTTTTTGCTTTTATCATTTCTATTTGAAAGTTTATATATTGTAATTTTTTTTTTTATTGTGTATTCAAGATTCATTTTTTTCAAATTTGATCACCTGCAATTTAAAAGTGAAAGCAGTGAATAGATATGTGTCATTAGTTGATGTATTTTAAAAAAGGAATCATGGTCAATTAATATGTATTATTTTTAATAAAAGTAAATTTACAGATTCCTCTGGAAATTCAACATTGACCCATCAAGGCGACCTCAAGTAAGATTTTTATATATTTAACATTAAGGGCAAACTTTAGGACAACAAAACTATTTTGTACGAATTAGTTTTAATAATATTTACTTGTAATTTTGTTTTATTTCTGAGTGCACAATTAACTCACTGAGTAAAAAGTCTTTTTCATATCTATCATTCATTTTACTAGGACTTACACACATATATAGATGGGAGTGGGGCTATATATATATTAATAAACAAATAGTTATAAATATATTTACCCTAACTTTAAAAAAAAAAATCATTCTAATGATTACATTAATGGGGTAGTTTTAAAATTAGTGAACTTTCATTTTGCTTTTCTTTTTTTTTTTTTGTTTTATGTATATATTTAATGAATTATATAATATAATTTTGTATATAATATACTTCAAATTATTTTGTTTCTGTTGTGTGAAGCGATCAAAATGATAGAAAACCATTCTTGATAAACGAATATTTATTTATTTTATTATTTTTTGTTTGTAAATAATTATTATATATGTTGTTAATAAATGTATTAAGTGTTTAAATCAATCTGATCTCTGTTTGACCTTCATCATTGTGCATTTATACTACTAGATATTTGATCATCACCATCATCATTGTGCATTCACTAGATGTTTCATCATCACCATCATCATTGTGCATTTATACCATTAAAGGTTTGGTGATCACCATCATCATTATGTATTGCTCTTTTAAATAATTGATCATCATCAGTATTTTCCTATATTTATGTTTATATATAGGCATATTTGGTTAATAATTGAGTAAGTCCATCCCTGAAGAGAGCTGACTGCAAGAACTCCCTGAGTTTGAATTCTGTGGTGTAATGGGGCCTAAAAAGAGAGATGTAATGAATATGCACTGGTCTAAATACATTGAAATATTGTTAGTAAATTATATATTAGTATATTGAATGTAGATGTGATTTGGAACTGGGCACTTCATTGTGACATCTTTAGCATCCTATTCGAAGGCCTAGGTCTGACAGTAGTGAGAAGCACTCCCTTTGTTATATGCCATTCCTGATTCAGTAACATCTGATGCACCCAAATGTGACATTGAATCATAAATTTTGGATATGACTTGTTGTAGGTTGGTTGATACATTGTATTCAAGCCATCCAACTACTGAGTTGTATTCACATCATCGTATGGTGTACCCAGCGGTTCCGTTATAATGGGGGCCATCAACTTTGGGGCAGTGGGTTATGTTATATCTGGCACCATCAACTTTGGGGCCATGGACCATCCATTATATCTGGTGCCCAAACGTTTAGGCATGAACATAGTTTAGATGCAAGGAAGGTTCAGCCATTGGACAGGAATTTTTTTTAAAAAAAAATTTTTTAATATTTTTTTTTATTTTACCCTGAAACTTTAAATCTTAAATCCATATTGGACATACTCTATTATATAAGACCAAAATATATTCAATAGGAAAGATAGTGAATAGATATATCAATTTTTTTTTTTTGGAAATTTTAAAATTCACGTTAAAAGTAAATAACATAAAAAGTAGTGAATGCAGCATGTGATGGCGAAAACAAATACAGGTCAATAATCAATGTGAAATTAAAGATAGAGGAATTAGGCAAGATTAAATGCTAGTTTTAAAAAAAGACAATAAATAGATAAATAATGGCATGAAGTGGTTAGGAGTCCTACAGTATTGTATTTTGATATTTGTAAGTATAAAGTTTTTTTTAATCATTACTTAAATAGATGTTATTAAGAAGTGGATTAAAATTTGGAAGCAAGAATATAGAGACTATGAAATAGATGTTATATGCTATTGTTGTTGAAGGGGGAAGTGATATTAATAATAGTAATGGGGAGGGGTCTTTATCGATCCAAACTTCTGAAGGGTCTATGATGGAGGGAAATGAAACTCCATGAAGACAAGGAGAAAGTCAAATAGCATTCCAGATGCAAGAAATCCTCACTGATGAGATTAATCAAGGATCTGAAAGTAAAATTAGTACCTGATACTGAAAATATTTCCATTGCACCACAAATGTTTCAAGAAATAATGAACAAGATAATAGCAAACATGAACAGCATGGAGGCAAGAATGGCAACTAAAACTGATATCAGTAGCATGAGTAATGATCTAAACAATAAGATGGATAATATGGCAGTGAAAATCAATTCTAATATTGAATCCAGCATAAATAGCATGGAGACAAAAATAAACACTAGCATGTGTAATAAAATGGATGCCATAAAGGAAGATATGACCATGAATTTAGAGAGTATGGCAACTAAAGATGATGTTAGTAAGATTGAAATAGAGCTGAAAGAAAATATGTCTTTTGAGAAAAGAATTGAAAGGAGAGGTGAAGAGGGTAGAAACAAGAACAAAGACAGAAATAGAGAGAGTTGAAGATAAATTGATTAAGAACATGGGACAATTATCTCTAGGGTCGAAAAATGTACAGAAAGATAGTGTTGAACTAAAACAAGGGATGGAAAGAATGAGAGAAGAGATGGATGAATGGATTATACAGTGTTGTGTGCAGTATACAGTATTTACAAATGGTATTGTTGTTCAGTTAGATACAAAACTCAAAGAGGTTTTTTCAGACCCATGAAATTTTTAGGGAAGAAATAAAAAGAACCAAGAAATGCATGAAAATGAAGTCAAGGAGGAACTTCAAGCCATTCATATAAAATTGAGCCAGGATCTCTATTAGACAAAATGTGAAAGTGGAAATTTTTAGACCAAGAGTATATTATAAATCTTGGTTTGGGAGAGATAGTACCGAACATAGATCAGAATAATCTAATTACTCCATTACCAATCCCACAAATAAACTCCACAGAAAGGAAACATAAAGGGAACAACATCTCAGTAACCACTCTAGTATTGGATAAAGAAGCAGCTGAAGAATTTATGATTAAAGATGGAAAAGAGATCTTGCTGAGTAAACCTTATTGTAAATGTAACTGGTACAGTATGCGTAATCAACATCACTTTTATATTTGGAGTGATGTTGCAATTTTAGAATTATCCGATGGTGATATTGGTTGCTTTAGGTTCATGATAAATAGAAAATTTATTACAATGTATCCTGGTGGTAGTTTCATGGATGCCTCAGATGATTATGAAGCTCGCAAATGGTTTTTAAAAAAATTACGGAGTACCCAAATCAAGATAAGCTTGACACTTTTAGACAACCTATTCTATTCTCATATGGTTCCACATGTTTAGCCATTGGAAAGTGGTCTATTACCTCTGAAGGAAATGATGAGATTATAATTTGCAGATTAGATAAATGATGACAAGCCATTATATTATGAAATGATTTGTGTGGTTTCATTTTTGATTCATCTCACAAGTACCAGACATTATTACGTTGTAGAAGTCTCACTTGACCCTGAATTTTTCACTGATCAGACATCACAGTTCTTTGAAAATGGCATTGAGGATTATTCGTTCAAGCCTACTTTAGAAAGGTTAATACCAAAGATGAATCAAGGTGATACTAATGCTCACACAGTGATTCCATTCACAAGAAGTGTGAAAATGGTTAAACCATGCAACCAAAGAACTCAGAATGATTTGAATAAACACTGTCAGAAGTTTAAAGCAAGCCACCAATTCAAAATCTATAGTCATGATGATGGTATCAAAAATGAAGCATTGTTAGTTCAAGAAGCCATTTAAAGGGATAAGCACATTTTCAAAAGAGTTAAATTCGATTATGTGGTTAGAACTTATATCTTTGATCATCTTGGTCATGCTTTGTGGAAGTTTAAACTTCTTTATGATCCTGATGATGATCTGGGTATGAAAAATCCCAAAATGAGAAGGCAAACCATCATGTTGTGGTCCCTTAAGCAAACAGATACATGATTTCACAAGTTGTGCAATACATACGAAGGCTCATTCACATACATTAGGAATGTGAATAACATTGCTTAAAAGAAAAATCACATGTAGGAAAGGACCTTCAAAGATTACAGACCATTGAAACACATAGAAGGACCATGGAGAGAAATTGAATCCACTATGATTTTGTATAAAAAATGATAGGTTCATATGTAAATAGAGAGATTTGAACAATGATACAGACCCTGACAAAGGAAAAGACCTACCCAGTGATACGTCATAAATGAAGACATCCATTTATTGTATGAAACATTAATTTTTTATTATTATTCCCTTAAATGTAGAATGATAACCTACTCAGTCATTTAAGTGAACATAAGTTTAAGCTAACAGAAGTCTGAGATTGAGGTATTTAAGGTCATTCTCTTTCTTGCTTTTGAAGGATGGTGGGATTGATATTATTATCAGGAATTATTTATATAGCAGGGTAAACATGCACAGAATAACAGTGCATATGACTTTTTTTCTATGAGCTAGCTTAGTAGTTAATCTACCATCATAGGTAAAGTGATTGTAAGACCCATAAGCCGATCTTATAAAGGTGGAAACTAGGTGATGTTCCAAGAGATGAATATTAATCATTCCATCCTGAATAATAAACCACAGTTAGTTCTAGCCACATGGTATTAGTCCAGGTATTTGTGTCTAGATACTAAAATTATGGTACAACACCAACTACTTGAGAGTTTCTGTGATTCCATACCATTACAATGATTTGGTTACCTAACTGTTGGATTATGATGATGATTGGCCATCACCCAAGTTGGATGAACTCTATACATCCACTCCATACCATATTATTACAATAATTTGATGACCAATGTATCAGGATGATGATTCAAAGCACTTACTGGTATAATAATTTGCCACACCAACTCAGGTTTGATGTTTACAGTAATTCCAATATAATATATAAAGTAAAATAAAAATATGTATATATTAAACTCTCTTGTATTTTAGAAAGTACAAACATGCTTCAATATATTTTATGTTACATAGGCATATATGTTTCATATTTGGTGTTAAATAATTGGAGATTAATAGGCAATTATATATTTAAATATTGAATTAATGTTAATTGATGATTTATTGTACATTCTATTAGATTGTTTGCCATATATTCATCACATATATGTATTATATAATTAATATTCATTTATTAATAAATTTTAATTTAATTTAAATCAAATAAACTTGTCTGATTATTGTTCCATTGTGCAATATGAATTCAGTGATTAATAACATTCGAATAAACCAAGAGAAACTGACTATATCCTAATATTTATATGAAATAATTATTTCACATAATCCAAAAATCAAATCCCAGGATTGGTGAGTATGGTTTATTATTTTTTATTGAATTCTATAGTTATTATCTGACTAGATATAAACTTTATATGATAATCATAATTAAATATTTGTGTGTTTTATCTAAATGATTATAGATTGGATTAATGTTGTATTGATCATGGTTGGTCAATAAGATTTTAATTTTATTCATTTATAAGGTTGATCATGGTATATTTTGTTCTGTTATTAATCAAAATGATTTGCTTTAAATATATTTAAATTTAGTTGATGTGGATCATAAATCCAGTTAACTATTTATATTTTAATTTTCATACTTGATTATATGTAAATGAGGCATTTATTTTATATAGCGCTATGTTTATAAATTGTAATAAATTAAAGATCAGCCTTTTAAGCTAACATACATGTGCTTTTTATGAATATTAATATTAATAAATGAATACTTTCACTTCCAACACAAGATAAAGACTTTTTGAAAGAATAGAATGAGTCCATCTATTCTTTCAACCCAAATACTTATATATGGGCAAATATTAAGTACTGGAAGTGAAAACGTGAGAATAAACCACTCACTTTAAATTACTTTTTACTATGTCTGAATGAATGACACCCACAAAATTATCTAGAATTTATGAAACATCATTCTTAAATGAAACTAAACATATGTAAATGAGGAATTTATTTTGTATAGTGCTATGTGAGTGGTTTATCCTCATGCTTTCATTTCCAGTACTTAATATTTGCCCATATATAAGCATTTGGGTTGAAAGAATAGATGTATTCATTCTATTCTTTCAAAAATACTTTATCTTGTGTTGGAAGTGAAAGTATTCATTTATTAATATTAATATTCATAAAAAGCACATGTACATTAACTTGAAAGGCTGATCTTTAGTTTAATACATGATTATAATAAATACTAATAATTCTTTTATATGGTTTGATTATTATAATATATAATTTTAATAATTTAGTTACAAGAAATTTAAAATAAATTAATATGATTAGTTAATTGTACTTAAGTAAATATTCTTGAATAGAAATCTATTGTATGTTTTACATACTGGTATGATTGGATATTATAGGTTCAAGATTGTCTTATAGGTTTATTGATATTACATCATTATTAAGTATTTTACCTTGTTATATTTACTAGGATTGTAATAGTAAATTAATGTAAGAATGTAGCATGGCTAAGTTAGTATAATTTACTATTTCATTTAATTGGAATTTAAAAGTAATTATTGGGTCATGCATTTATTTAAATGTTATAAATATTGTAAACCTATAGGTCATACTAAAGCTGTCATTTTAATTATTCATGAATTATTTTATTTAAATATAAACATCATTAAATTTTAGTATAAGCTTATATTATTAGAAGCAATGTTTGATTTATTATGTATATTAGAATTTAATTGTTGAATAATTTATTATTATTTTCATTAGATTATAATGGAAATATATTTTAGCATATGTCATTGTTTTGGGACAATGATATTTGATTTAATTGTTATATTTAATCTACTTTAAGTAAAGTTTGTACTTATTGAAGTTATGATATTGTTTGTTTTTTATTTATTCTATTTGAATTCATGTTGCTATAATAAAAATTATCATCATTGTTTTGTTTTAGTATAATTAAGAATCAGACATATGATTAGATAAAGGATTATTTGAAATAATAATTATTTATTGATGAGCATTCATTTAGTTTGGTATATTATATTTATTGTGTTATGAACAATAGTATTATTTACAGGGCATTATAAAATTAATATTATTTTTTTTTAATTTGTATTTCATTCAGTTTCAAATGATGTCCAACTTCAGGGCTCATTTTCATTCTGTTACATAGGATGACCAACTACTGGGCTATATTTTTATTTGAGCTATATTAGAGTTATTATTTCCCATTGCATATTTTCGATCTGTTACAAATGTCACCCAAATCATTGAGGTTATAACAGAGATTAGTATACATACATATTTATTGTTACAAATGGTACCACAATTTGTAGATCATAATTAAATAGGACTACTCTAGCATGGTTTTGTTATATCCGATCTATTACAAATGGTTCCCAAATCTGTGGGACATTAAAAGAAGAGTATATTCTCAATTTAATCTGTTACAAATGGAGTCCTAAATTTAAGGATGGTAATAAAGGCTATTTCTACATCATTTTTTTCATTTCAGTTATAAAATGCTGCCTAAACCTATAGGGCAACTTTTTATCCTGTTACAGTATATATATATATATGTTGATACGAAGATTTTCACAGATTGCATATATAAAATACATATTTTGCAGGTTCATCCATGTTAAAAAATTTAAATATTGATATACCGATGTTTTGACGTGATCAGACAAGTCATCCACTGGGTGACCCAGTAGATGACTTGTGTGATCAAGTCGAAATGTTGATATATCAATATTTAAATTTTTTAATATGGATGAACTCTCAAAATATGTCTTTTATATATAGAGTGTGCATGGTTGTGTGGGTTGAAAAGTATTGTACACAGTTCAATATACAATGGTTATTTTACTCTAATCAACATTTATCAACAAAACATGTTATATTATTATTTTTTTAGGTTTGATATTCACTATACTACTAAATCATTATTATTGATGGATAGTAGATTTTGCTAGATCTTGGTAGAATTACTTTTGTATACTTATCAATTAGATTTCTAATTTAAAATCTAAGATGCAATGTATTACTTTGTCTATATTAATATAGTTTGTTCATAAACAAAACATCTCATTTGAGAGTTTTATTATTAAAATTTTTGTTGAATTCTGACATTATCTCTCTTATAAAAGTTAAATATATAAGTAATTTAAAATGTAACAATATTATATTTGAATATATCAGATTTGCTTATCATTAAAATATTTATTAATATAATTCGAAAAGTATTCATATAAGTGATACAATAATGGTAGTAAATTAATAATTGTATTTATTTTTCTATGTATCAAACTTATTAGTTCAGAAACAAAAAAATTAATTAAAATATATGTATATATTAATGAGCTCTCAGTTTTTAAATTAAAATTACTTATAAATTTCTCATGCAAACAACATGTTGATAATAAATGTTATATGTATAATATTTTTTTATTATTTAATTAATAGTATTGTTCCTGATATAACTTGTTCAGTATGATTAATGCTAGGAGGAAAACAACTCTTAATACAATAAAGTTAAAATTTTATCTGCTTTATTTTTATTGAGTATTCTTATTAAAAAAATTGTTATAATTTAAAATATTGTGTTTATTTTTAATATTTTATTTGCAAATAAAACTATTATAGTACAATTTCAATTCACATTGATACCAATGGAAATAATTTATCATATGGTTTGAAAAGAATGTGTGGTGAGGTGGACATTATTTAATACATATCTGAGCACCAACTGATGATTGCTGGTTTATCATGAAATACGTATATTGGTGATTATTTATCTTTTCGACATATGTGTGTTCGGGTGTATCAGTGTTATGAGATAGTGTGGAGAGTGGTGGGTCATGTGAAAGTCTGTCTATTACATATATAGACACAGGTATATATAAGCCTGTGTATTCCAGCTATTAATACAATTATGAAAAATAATATTTATCCTAATGCAGAGATCTTGCTTGACCTGACCTCTAGGATTCACATTAGGAATTTATGTGATATGATATTGAGATTCAATAATATTATAGTTTTAAGCTTTTTACAAATTAGTATTAATTTGATAATATCTACATTCAGCTTACTTTTAATTATCAAATTGTATATTTTCATTTTCACCATCATAAATGTTGTTTTTTATTACATTTTTCATTTTATGATATATTTGAAATAAATATTCAGTTTTGATGTTACCATTATATAAACTATGAGAGAAATCTGATTTTGGGACACTAGAATATTTCAATTATAATTTTTTTCTAGAGATTTTTTTTAAATTTAATATCATCTTCCATTATGCGAATCAAATTTTGTATTTTATATTGAATATTTACATTTTTATATTAATAATAAAACACCGTTTGGTCTTATTTAAAAAGCTGCATAGGCAAACATACACATCCTTATCAATTAGTTTATAATTTTTTAATAAAAATTGTATATGAAAATTCACTTTTCTGATTCATAAATATTTTTTTCTCATATCTTATTTAACTTGATTAATATTATTCGTGTCTATTTTTAAGTACATCTTATAATATATAAACCTCTGATAATTAATACATTAATTACTGCAGTCGTAAATGAACTGCAAATTTTATTGTCCAACATACATTCTGTGGAGTTCAGCACAGTTTTCAGATGAAGCATCAAAAAGCTACAGGTTTCTAGTTCAATTATTAGCTGACTGAAGTAAAACAATCTAATCATTTTGGTTAGTTGAATAAAAATGTTCCCAACCCTGTCATTGAATATTCAAATATTATATGACCTCCTTAGAAACTAATCTATTTATAACTCAATTTCTATTACGTCTAATGCATTGTGCAAATTAATGTTCGAACTCTCTCAGACAAATTTTTATTTAGTAATCCTAATTTAAGTTGATTCAAAGAATAAAACTTTGAAAAATGAACGACTGTTCTGATTTAGTCGATTAAAGTAAATCAATCAATTTGTCTGAGAAAACAAAATTAATAAAATATTATTATTATTATTATTGTTGTTGTTGTTGTTGTTAAGACGTAAAATATTATCTATTGTGACTTTGTAACATTTATACATCTTAAAATTACTATAGTTTAAAACTCCATAACAGTTTTGAGAAGTTCTAAATCTTAGTGATCAATATCATCATGAGAAATTATATCTGCGGGATAAAATTAATAATTGAAATCAGTGCATATTTTTTTATTTGTAATGATCATGGCAAAATAGTATCCGCACCTGCTTACATTTCCACAATCTGAGGTTAATTAATGAATATTAAAGGTTTTTTTTTAGATCACAAGCAAACTTTTATCTTACCGATATCTAGCTATTATTATATTAGTAGAGAATAAAATTATCAGATCAATCTGATTGTAAAAAGAAAAAAATATATTCAAATGATGCTTTTTTTAAAAAAAAACAAACTTTTTTTTAACCATGCGAATTTTTTATTTTGGTAATAACAAAAAAAAAAAGTCCAAGTTGTGTCATCGCATAAATTTGTCTCAATATACTTGCTTATTATAATTGTGCTAAAGTTAGCTTCGGGTTAAGTTAAAATCAAATGTCATTAGGATAAATTTACAAATCTGATTAATAGGAAAACAATAATCAAACTTTATCACAATTCAGACGTTTAAAAACTCAGTGGGGAAATAATTTCTATATTCAGCAAACAAAAATGTGCTAATATAGTATGTTACTTCCTACATTGTGAATTGAATACATTTGTTGAAAAATATTTAGCTAGTAATTATTATGATATATATATATCCTACCGTCTACTTAGTCTACGACATATAGGCAGGCTTTAAAATATTTTGTATATAGTTGATAATATTCAAGCAAACTTAAGGTTTTTTTTCTTTTTAGTTTGCTACCCAAAATTATATTATTAATTTCAAATAAGTATTCCAGCTCAATAGTGTGCAACATATAAATCGTGACCACTTAAGGAATCAAGAGGAATCACAGAAGAATTTTGTTGTTAAAAAATAACAATAATTTTTTTTTTTTTTTAGTAAAAACAAAATATAATAAAGAAATTTTATTTTTATATTAGCTCAGCTTTAAACACGTTGAATAAAAATCTATAGTAAATTAAATAATACTGTACATATGCGTCTCATACTGAAACAAAATTAATAGCTTACGTACTAGTTCAATTTAACACAGAAGTAGTAGCAATGGATGAAATTAACCAACTGAAAAATAACAACTTAAGAGAAATAACAATCTCTCTTCATTCTATTTATTTAAATAGTTAAAAAATTTTAAGGTGCTAGAAATTCAATAAGAATAGAATTCGCGATAAGAATTGGGCTGCGTACTGTTATAAAATCTAGCTGTTTTTAATTAGAGGATAAAAAGGGAAGGAAATTTGTCAAGCGTTGTTAGCCGAGAGGTCATTGCAGCTGCCTTGCAAGCAAGTGGTTGTTTGCAGACGGTTGTGCGTTCGCGCTCCGGCCGATGCTATGACATATGGGGAAAAAAAAGTGAAGGAAATTTTCATAAAACAATAAAAAAATAATAATAATTGAGTAGTTTATTACTAGGAAGTTCATCAAAAGCTGGAATGCATAAAATTCTGCACTAAACCAGGCAGGCATAAAACTAAGACAAATTGGCGTTTGACTATTTTAATAACTGTTTTCTTGATTGTTCTTCTCTAAAAAAAAAAAAAACTGAAGGAGCTTTTTCATACTAATGAATTATTTAAGATTCTTTTATTTGTATTGATAAGTAAAAGGGTTTTAAATGCAAAACTCAGAGTTAATGAAGTATCTCTAAACTGAGATAATAAAATAGCAATGACAATATACTATTAATGTTGATAAATAATAATAGCAATAATAATCGAATGGCTTTATTGCTCAAAGGAGACCATTAGAAGTTTGGGTGCCAGAAGCTTTAAAACTGGAATTGATTGGAGAACCTTACATTCCAGAGACTGACACTTTACTACAGCACTTAACTGAGCAGATCTATTAATGTTGATCATTTGCTCATGGTATTCTATTAATAGTTTTTCTATTTGCTCTTAGAAAAAGAATTTAGTATACAACTTAGATATCGATTTTGTTTATCATAGTTGGTTGACTAAGAGATTAAATAATGCTGGAGACTCACTAAGAAAAATGAAGTCTGCAGCAATAGCCTAAACCAACAATATTTTTTCAGCATTAAAAATGAGCCCTAAAATCTTTTATTCCCCCAAAAGTATTATTTTTACTAGGACAACTTCTTAAACATAATCTACAATATAGCAATTATATAGTCTCTGCAAAATCTACGTTCATTCTGCAGAATCCATTACCTACCTTCTAATGTATTATTTACAATCACAAAGAAAAAGAAAGAAAAAATCCAAACAGTTAACATTTGAAAAATATAAAACAAAGTTCGTTACCGCTATAAAATCAGATATAATATAAAACTGCAATTTTTGGACTAAATTTCAGGGTTGTTGTTTTTTTGAAATGAATTAGGATCTTGATCAGAAATCCAAATTTAAAACGGATTTCAGAAATCCACATTGTATAATAATCTCTAGTGGGTGCAATGTTACTCATTAGATTTAAAAAAATATGCTTCATTTGTTTAATTCATAGCCAATCTTCTGAATGATATGATTGCTAATGCCACAGAAAATAACAACATATTTTTTCTCCTCATTATAAAACTCATATTTTTAAAAAAAGAATCAAAATTTTGCTGAAAATTTAAATAAAAATTAATTTTATTATTTATAGTTTTAATTAAAATATATTTGAACCCAGACTGGGAGCTTGAAAGTCTGGGTTCAAACCCCCTCTAATTACATCTAGTTTAAAGTGTATATTATACTTGCATTTAAGTATTTATAGTTTTGTATATATATAATTAAAAAGTATAAACCACTCTCTTTCAGGCTACAAATAAAATTAAGAATAGAATGAATTCAAGTTTACCACTAAAAATCAGAATGAAACTTAATTCACTAGTCAGATTAAAACATGGCATTAATAATTATTAAACTAATAATAAATTATTCAAGGACGAAAATATAATTGTACTTTAATATATCTTTTTTTAATAATCAAATAGAAAATAATATAAAATTACCAGGGATTAATGTATATGCAATTTTAAGGAATAACTTAATCGTTTCAAGCTACAATAAATAACATTCTGCACAAAATATTTAAAAAGATGTAATTAAAACAATGAATAAAAACAATAATTTACTTTTACTAAAGTAGCAACATATCAGAGCTGATCTTCATCAAGTTGAGCACTCGGGTTTTTTTTAGTAAACAATATAAAACAAATAATTTGGAATCTAAAACAATATAATTCAATTTTTTTTTTTTAGTGGTTTTAGATTAATTAATTGCAACATTGATCATGAATTGAATAGATCAAATGAGCTAAAATAAATAATAAAAAAAAACAAGCAGTTCACTACAGTTATATTAATTTTTAGAGATTTGCTGAATCTGTTCTTGCTTTAATTTTATTTTTGATTATATAGTATGTGTATTAAAATATATACATTATGTGTTCATTACCCACCTACCTACCTACCCACCCACCCACCTACTTACCTATCTATCTAGCATTGATGGAATCTAGTTTCAAAGCTTAAAATTATATAGATTACATTTCAATGAATTACAATTCAGTAGCCAAGACAAACAAATTGATAATTTGCCATAATAAATCTTAAAATATATTTACCAAACATCAGAGCTATTATTATCTTAAGATAAAATCAGTATATAAGTATAGTGCTAGAATTTCTATTCTATAAAACTGAGTTTTTACTTTTGATTATTTCTAATCAACAATGGTTTATATCTGAGAATATATTATGGATTTTTTTTATTAATGTGGCTCATTATTTTATACTGACTCCTCATGTAATTCACCAATAGTTTTCAATTTGTTGCTAATAGTAAGGCTATCCACTTGTGGCCAGTTTGGAAAATACTACATTTCTGCTCTCATGTATACACTTGTCATTATTGTCTTATACAGTTTTATCTTAATGTTCTTATTGAAACCATTTTCAATATTTTTTGTTGCTTTATTTTAAATTGCATCTGAAAATATGTTTTCACCAGCAGGCTATTCTAGCATACAACTAACTTCTTATCACTAAGTGTGTATCACCCCTTGCCTCTTTTTTTTTTTTCAGAATATGGAGATAAAGAGAAAGGAGTGGTGAAAAACATTGCTTGAAATTTTTTTTCTTTTTACATTTCTACAAAGAGGAGTGCTTAAAATTTGTTCAAAAATTTATCAACAAGAAATCCTTAACTACTTAATTTAAAAGAATTTCCAAGTTCCACTGAGATTAAAACCACAGATCATTAGACATAATAAACAGATTCTTTACATCTTTTCATGCAAGAGAATCAAATATAAGGTGAAATATTATTTTAATTATGCACTGCAGATCTTTCTTAGAGGAACAATAAAAGAAGAAATATTACTCACCAGGTTTGGCAATTATTGGTTGATGAAGATTTAAGTAGATTTTCATATTAATTTTACTTTTTATTTAAAAAAAACAAAATAAGGTAACCCATTTATTGACCATTATTGAATGAATAGCTAGGTTGAGAACCAGCTAATTAAAAAAAAAGTCACTGATATTCATGTTTTATTCAGCCAAGATAGTTAATGACTGGCCTACCATTACACTATGAAAAGCTTTTCATATACATGTGTTTAATTAAACATATGTGTATGTTAATATTTCAAACTGAATTCATTGAACTTATTTGCTTCATAGTACTATCATTTAACCTACAGAAAGTTTTCATTTAACAAAGCATTTGAATAATTGCAGAACTTTGCAGTTTCACAAATACACCTGGGTCTCGTTTTATGCGGTAGATAGGTTCCACAGAAAACCCGCATTAAAAAAAATCGCACAAAAGTAGACTTAACTTACCTTGAAAAATGGGGATAGAGTCTGTAATTTTCAGAATTCGCATAAAAGCAAAAATGAAAAATTACTTTAAAATTCGCATTAAAAAAATAAAAAAATAAAGTATGACGAATAAAAAATATCAAATATTTGAAAAAAAGTGGGTACAAGACAAACTTTTTTTACTTTTTTTTATTAACTACAGTATTTAATTTGACATTTTTTCATCACTGTATTTTAATTATTATCGCTATTTTCGAATGTGCAGTTCGATTGTAAACTGGTAAGAAATCAGATTCATCAATGTGATGTGATGTAGCTTCTTCTTAAACGAAGTCAAGAATCTCTGAGCAATTATGCCCAGAGAAACTTGTTAGCCACTTTATGTTCCATTCCCCACTCTAATTTTTACCATATTCTGCTCCATCCCATTTACACAACTAGTGCCAATTTCAGTCTTGTGCTGTGTTAATGGTTTTCTGTTGATAACCGATTTTTACTACTGAAATAAATTTTAAATGTTTACATTTTGTTTTTATATTTAAAAAATGAGGATCGCAATCAAAACAAAAAGATTATACATAATCATTAAAAATATTATTTTCAGTTTATAAAATCAATAAAATCTTCAGTTATTTATTTTAAAAATCTACATTATTTATTTCTGTTACACCTAACAAAATACATTTTAAAAATTTAAAATTTTTGAATATTTATTGCGATATTTTTATATGTTAAGTATAAATCTATTATTATTTACTCATTAGTATAAGTAGGTTATTTATTCTAAATATAGCTTCAGGCCATATTCATGTTACCTGCTAATATAACGTTATATTTTCGGGGGGGGGGGGGGTATTTCAAATCAAAATAAGTTATTAATAATTTAAATTTCTTGATATCTAATAAATATAGAGAAATATGAAAAATATTAAGAAGAAACATGAATTGCATAACTTCAAAATCGCATTAAAATAATCCGCATAAAACGAGACCCAAGTATAAATCTTTTAATATGACAAAATTATAAAGGAGAGCTTCAAATTTATAAGAAATCTAGACTATTATTTTGGAAGAAATACACAATAAAAAATAAAAATAAAACAATATTATAACAAAAGGTACAGATATTTTAAAATAACATTTTACAATCAACACAATTCAATTAAATATCTTTAATTGATTGGAGTACCATACTTTAATTCACAATTTTAATTTTTCATAGAAAGTAATCAACAGAAAATTTATTCCCCAATTTTTTTTTTAAGAAAAAAATTATTGTAGTTAATCCTACTGCACACACACACACACACAAAAAAAAAAAGGAAAAAGAAACAGGAGAAAGAGCCGACATGTATTTTATAACAAGAAAATAAATAACCAAACGATAGTCTTTTTTTACTTATTTATTTATTGACTACAAGACGGTGTACAGATATTAAAAGTATTTAAAATGTAAAACGTATATAAATGAATTGCTGTCATTACAGCGACTTATAGACAAGTGTAATAATAATTTTTATTAGTGATTCATTAGACTAGAGATTATCCAATAATGAATTATATTTCTGTAGTGTAATTTTCACTACACTCTCTTGCACCAAATTAGCGTAACAACTCTAACTCGATTTTAAAAAAAAGACAAAAGGACATGAAATAAAAAATAAAAAAAAGAGCCTGCATTGCTATGAATGTGAATTGAAGGTTGAAAACATGATTCTACAAACACACTATCCAATTATCACTTTTAGCGCTAAGAGATTATTGATAGCACGAGAGGCTCATGGTATCTGGACTATATATTAACGTAAATGACCGGAAGCAAGCGGTAAAAAAAAAAATGAAGAGGAGTTGGAAAAAAAAGATAATTAATTTAGTTATAAATATTTGTAATAATTATCAGTTAACTAAGTCAAAAAGACAACTACTTTTATTTATTACCTTTATTCGCCCTTCATTTTAACTTACACTGTACATGCTTGATTCTTAACGTACGATTTTAAAAACAAATTTTCTATTACTTCAACAAAATATTAATTTGTCTGGTAACCATTGACATACCGAATTTTATAACGTTAAGTCTAATTTTATTTTACTACCATATAAAATTATATTTGATACTGTATATATTTTCTTATTTATATCATATTTTTGTCATAAGGCTGCCCTGTAAAATTAAAAAAAACTTGGCAAGTTCTTTTGTTTACACCGACAACCTAAGGTTATAACAAATTTTTATAGAAAAATTTAATGTTTTCAATTGAAGTTTATTACTAGTCATAGACACTAAAATGATTGTGTGAAATGAAGATTTTATATCGCTGAGATGTGTAATCCTGCATTTGACCCAGACTCTGAATTTATATTCAATGGATATGAAAAATTAATAGTTATTAAAAATGTTAAATGTACTGTTTGTTCAAGTTTCCAATAGTATAAGGGTACTTTAAAGATAGTAAAAGAATATAATGAGAGGATGAGCATGCATTAATAAATGTTTACTACCTCAAAAATAAAGAAAAGTTATATTTTCGAAGACATTAAGAATGAAGAAAAGTTTGAAAAAACTAAAGCATTCTTTTAAAAGATTTGTGAAATCTAACTTAAATTCCAGTCTTGAATAACTTTATTATAACTATTATTGAATTAATTATAATTGAAGAAAAGAACATCAAGCAAAATATATATATATATAAGATATACCAGAAAATGTTAACCTGAACACTTGATATGATTAACTATATATAGAAATTTTGTATAATTTTATAGTACAAAGAATTCTAATAGTATATATAATAGATAATAAAATCTAGCAAATTATAAATATGGATGGTATATCTATATAAAAATAAACTTAATGAGTCTATATTTCCAAAAAAAAAAAAAAAACTAATAAATTGTAAAAATAACTTAGAAGACTAGGTTAAACATGTATATTCCTTATTATTGAAATATATAAAATAGTCAAGCAAACAAATAGAAAAAGATATGATTAGAAAAATACAATTTTTATTATCATCATTAGCGATAACTTGTAAAAAAGTATAGTCATTTTAACTTTAGAAGAAAGCTATCCAAAAACAAAGAGAAAGAATGTAAGGTTAAAGATAAATTTTTCATTCTTTATAAACCAATCTGCAAAACACAAATGCACCCACATAATAAAATGCTTGATCTTTGAGTTTATTTCACATTTTGTAATGCTGCATTTTAACTTCTGCAATACATTTTATTTTTTGAAAGACTTCAACATCCAAAAGCTTGTGACAAAGTTTCTACTGATGATTCTGGCAGAGAATTTCAAGAAACACTTCAAATAATTTTAAAATCATTTTCAGCAGTATATTGAATCATAAGGAGACTATTTCATTAATCAATAATAAAAAATATATATTCTAATCGTAGAAAGATAGAAATTTATTCAATTTAATCTATGCATGGGTAAATATAAATGAGTAAGTCAAAATCATTTACTTATCCCAATTTACAAATATTTCTAATTTTTGAGCACTATCTAGATCAGAATATCTATCTAATGTGTGACATGTTGAATCTCTTCACTCATTTACTGGCCAGTACATCAGAAATATAGACTCTAAGACTGAATCCTAATTCATATATTAGAAAAATTAATAAAACCATCAAAAATCATAGAAGAATCATCTATAATAATTGTTACGTATGAGCATTATTCACCCTCAATACATAAATAAATGTATGAATGAATGAGTGAATTAAAATGAGACTCACAAAGTGAATAAAACAATGAATTATATACATATATGTAACATAACAAAAGAAAATTGAATATCAATAAATAAATAAGTAATTAAATATTTGATAGCTGTACTATTTAAACATCTATACCTTCCTCGCTCCACAAAAAGGCTCTGTTTAAGATTTTCTTTAATGTTTGCTACTGATGCTAATAGAAATAAATATTTAAACACTTAAAATAATTTTGTGCACGTCAAAAATACTAGATGTCATTATCCCAGATTCACACACAAATTTACTCTAAGATGAAGATGTGTATTAAATTGTACTCTCAAATCATATGTCTGATGTATTGCTTGTGTACATGTTCATAAACTTGTGCAGAGATATTGAATGAGTATTTTAGACTACTTATCTTTCAAATATTTCATTTTAAAACAGTGTTGCGGAATTGGAAGATCCACCCATTTGGGTACTAACTTAGCAGTATGTCACATCACTTACATAAGATATTGTTTAGATGTGTTAAGTTTAATAATAACATTGATTTATCCATGAATTATTGTCAGCTCTATGTTATAATGGCATGCCTAATACAATACCAAACTATTTTCTTCATTAATCAAATTCAAACGTTTTGATGATAAAAATACATCAACCCAATTTCAACGAGATGTAAATTTAATTTGATATCATGGTAATGTCACTGTTTCTTTGATTCTTTTGTAAATTTACTTATGAATAAAATATAAAACATGCACTTTAACACTTAATATTTAGAATTATTTGTTTGTTTGTTCTTTAATTTAAATCCATGCTATTACTTTTAGAATTAGTTTCTTTTTTTTTTAAAAAAAAAACTATTACAGAGCATTTAACCCAAAGTATAAATTAACTGAAGCAAGATTTTTTTTTTCATTTAACTTGTGTTAAAGTATATAAAATTAAGAGAATATGCACTGAATTATTTGTTTTTGTTTTTTGTCTGACTATTTTTATCATTCTTTGGGATCCACCATTCTCAATAATACTAACTGTGCATTGCTTCTATCCATGGTTCCAATTGTTTTTTAATTTCATTGGCAGTTGGACATTTTTAGATCAGTCACAAGAAAGAAGTATGTTTACAACTTTAGCTATCTTCCCAAATTCTTTGGAAGTATAATTAATGAATAAAAAGGGGCCCTTCTCCAATTTCTCATTGCTATTTCTAGCCTGCCACAGTATTTATAAGCAACCCAATGGTGCTAAAATACTCCAAAATTTTCTCTCTAAAACAACACAAATTTTTGTTGAGTTTTTCACTTTTTCTCTGGTTATATATTAAAACAAATACCAATTTCACAATTTTATTTTATTTTAAAATCAATTATCATACACAATAGTAAACATATATTATAGATTGGTATTTCATTGACATATTATTTATTTTGAAATAAAAATAATGGACGAAATAAAAATAATGAACAAGATTTTTTTTTTGTTTAGAAATAGTAAATTTATTATTTGTGCTAGAATATTTTTTATATAAATAATGAAATTGTTAGTGCGCATTGATTCATCATCATACAATATGCACTTTCATTTTTTTACAATCATTCCCATCCTTAAAGTTGAGAATAAAAATTGTGCTCTAATATTTTTATGACTATTGTGTCCTATATTAATATTTTTTATTAGTCATTCAGACTATGGATTCTCCAATAATTAATAATATATCTGTAGTGTAGTTTTCACTACACTGATACTTTGCATGAGAGTGGTGTAGTGAAAATTACACCATGGAAATATTATTCATTATTGGGTCCTTATATTTGCAATAAGTTTTAATAAATTGATCCCATTCAAGAAATGAATGGAATAACCTTACTATTATTTTTTTCTATTCTTATTATATATATAATACAAAAGGTTGAAGTCGTAGAGAATATATAATAGACAAATAAGTATTAAATATAGCAAAAGAGAGTTTAAAATAAATTCATTTATTAATCTGCTGAGCTAACTTTGTCTATTTCAAAGTATAACTGGTAGATAATTAACAGAGGGTGGCAGTAATTCTGACTATAAAGGATTAGACTGGAAAGTGTTTAGAAAATTTACATAATGCATGTATAATAGGCATTTGTGAAATATCGCTTATATTGTCAAATTGAACAACAAGTGTCTATTGAGAGGAACACTATTGGCTTGTATATTTATTGCACGTGTGAAATTGATTATGCACAAATCTTCCTTAATCTTGCATTTTTTGTGGTTACTCCTGAGACATACAATCTTGGCAGATATAGGTTTAAAAGGAGGGCCAGCTGCTTTTTCATGTTCCACAAATACCAAGCTGTATGATGGATTCATTTCCCCTCTTCTATATAAATAAGCATGTTTGAAAATTATGATTTTAAGTTGACATAAGTCTCTCTGTAGTATTTGCTATTTCAGTATGGGCAGTCTATGGCATATACTTCATCATCCTTCAAATTATCAATGACTTTGTTGAGGGATGTAGGATATCAGAAGCCAATGTTGCAACAAGTCTTTAGAAAGAGTATTCATCAATTTTGAGTGGATGTTGGTAATAAACATATTAATTCAGGGTTTTGGGTCAAGTGGTCTGACAACTCTGTATCTATTATAGAATGTGCTAATTTGGTTGTCGGGCATGGGGGCAGAGTAGCCTGCTTGAATTAGGTCATTCTTGTAAGATTCTAGATTGTTCTTGGCATCTGTTATAAATTTACATAGTTTAAAGTTTCGAAATAAGAAAGTTTTAAAGCTGACTACTTTGTGTTGGAATGGAATTCTTGATTGTGGGTGTAAGTAGCTTCTAATGCTGACTGGCTTAACCAATTGAATAATTAATGCATTTGAGTCTGTCTGGTTAATTTCAGGTGAGATATTTAATATACTGGTGGTGATCTTCATCTTCACATGTTCATTTGATTTCAGAAAGCCATTTGAAATTCTCAAACATTTTGAGGTTCAAGTGGGAAAGGAGGGAGCACAGATGAAAATGTCATTGTATCTGATGTAAATGATGTCTCTATAATAAGTCAACAGGGGTTGGATAGCATGCTTTTCTATAAAGGTCACAGCCAATATACATCTGTCTACATTGACAGACAGCCCCATAGGCCAGTTTGTGTTCATGGAGAACATTTTAGCCCTAAATTTAGCATGTAAGTCATTATTAATCTGTCACAATATGTCTGAGATAAATTAAGCTCTTTGGTCACTAATTATGCTCAGCATTATCATTTTCTTGGATAATGTTGATGGACCAGACTCTTTTGACTCACCCATAAAGTTTGATGATGTCAAATGAAGCCATTCAATAATTGTTGTGGATATTAACATTTTTAATAATGTTTACAAAGTCAAATGATGATTTAATTGTTAGGAATCTGAAACTGAATTCAGATTAAATACAGTCTGTGATCAGATTTGTGCCAGCACTGTAATATGTGCCACCAAAGTCAATCATAAGCCTTAGTGGATGGTCCTGGTTATGGAGTTTTATATTGGTGAATATCTGAGGTGTAATGATGGAGGAGGGATAAATATGCAGGTAGTCAAGACTTACAAATGCTTTGTCATCATGCTTTCTTAAAATGTTAGACCTCTTTGTCTTTTAAGTGTTTGAGGGTATAATCTGCTGCTACATGCTTAAATTTTAAGTGAATTTGATGAATTTTCTCAAGATATGTGGTTTTTTTATTAACACAAAGCAATTACCTTTGTCTTCTTTGAGGAAAATGATGTTATTGTGTGCAAGAAATATTATTAAAATTATCGACTTGTTTGTTGTGTCTATATGAAGGAGAAATGTGACAATGATTGAGAATGAGGTTGGCATTTTTCATCAACAAGTCTTTGTTTGGACTTTTATCTAGTGTGCACTCACCATCAATGACTAAATTTATTTGGGGTTGGGCCAACCTCCTCTGAAAAATTATGGGTTGAGTTGTAACAAAGAAGTTTGTGGATGAGTGAGAGTCATTTCAGAGAGACTGATTATGTTAGAAGACTGAGTTAATTCAGGGAGATGTATACCCTGTTTATTTGCCAAGAAAGAGTTTTTTCAAATACTTCTTGGTTAACCTGTCTTATAAAATATTGCATCTGTGCCAGATTTTGCATTGAGTTACAAATTGAGAATTAAAATTGCATGAAGAATTTTGAAATTGAACTTTAATGTCTGCAATTATAAACTTGAGGAGTTAAATGTGAAGAGTTTATAGTGCATAGTTAAAATTTTCGTAAGAGTGGTTGATTGACTTTGATATGATGTATTGTGGTTTCTCCTTAAACTAAGTCAAGAATATCTCAGCAATTATGCCCAGATAAACCTGTTAGCCACTTTATTTTCCATTCTCCACTCTAAATTTTCCCATATTCTGCCCCATCCCATTTCCACAACATAATCTTTGTCAACTCTATAACCTTTATATCTAAATCCCCCTTATCTTTTCCCAAACCCAGCATAAAAACCAATAATTCACTTTCTGTATAATCACTTTTTTCATATTTATTTTTCCATAACTTCATTATATGTATTCTTTCTGTTTCTAAGCATTTACATTCAATTAACAAATGCCTAATATTTTCTATTCCTTCCTTACATAATTTACAAAATAAATCACCCATATTTTTCCATTTACATGTATATTCTTTTGTAGCTAAAGATCCCATTCGAGCCTTAAACAATAAACTACTTTCTTTACTATTATCATATATTAACTCACACCTAATATTCTGTTTATTTCTATATATATTTAAACTCTTTTTACTCTCCATATTATTTCTCCATCTCTCTAATTCCCTATTCTTTATTAATAAATCTATTCTTTTATCCCATTTCTTACTACTATAACACTCAACAATCCTCTTAATACAATCATCCTATCTTTTGTACAAATATACTGATATAAATTCTTTATCCAAATCTTTTGCATACCACATTACTTTTCTCACCTATCTTGTTACCTGCCCTTTACTCATAACCCAATTAAATACTATTTTGGCTATTCTTTTATTATCCATAAACTGCAATCTACCAAACATTTTCCATTTTACTTTTTGCATCTCTCATATGAAAACTTGACCATCCCATTTCTTGAATTGCCTCCCTTGCTGTCCATACATCTGCATCCAATGCATGTCTTCCTACTTCCCTTTGAACTTTTTCTAAGTAATTTAATACCTCTTTACTAGCATATAATGCATCATTACCATATGTTAATCCTGCTACTGCAACTCCTTTTCATATAATTTTAGCTAAATCATATTTATTATATGAAAACACTTAATTTCTTTATCAATCTCTTTTTTTTCTTTGCATCATTTATCAATTTTTTCTCCCATTCATCCAAATAATTTTTCTGATTATTTAAAATAATTCCCAAATAACTATATCTATTCACCACACTTAACTTAATACATCCCAATAAAAATTCTACATTTTCTCTTTCCCCAGTATTAACCATCATTATATTTTATTTTTCTTCACTAAATTTAATCCCCATCTCTTTACCCACCCTTGCACATGTCCTCAGCCTAACTTCCATATCTTCTCTTCTTTCTGCACACAAAAATATATCATCTGCAAAAAAAAAAGACCTGACAAAATATATACTCCCTTACTACCTATTAACAGTATCTCTATCCCTCTTCCTAATCTTTCTATTGCTCTTTCCATTTCATTCAAATACAACACAAACAAAATAGGTGACATAGGGCATACTGCAGTGCTGCCACAAACCTAATCACAGATTGGATTCAATCTGAATTTGGTTTCCGATCCTAACAATTAAATCATCATTCAACTTTGTAAATATTATCAAAAATGCTTATATCCACAACAATTGTCAAATTACTTCATTTGATATTACTGAGCTTTACAGATCAGCCAACAGAGTCTGGTCCATCAGCATTATCCAAGGAAATTCTAAAACTGAGCACAATTAGCAGCAAAAAGAGCTCAATTCATCACAGACATATTGTGGTAGATTAATGATAACCTACATTTTACATTTAGAGATGAAATATTCTCCATGACTACAAACTGGCCTATGGGGTTGTCTGTCAGTCGAGTCATATGTAGTTTGGCAATGCCCTTTATTGAAAGGCATGCCATCCAATCCCTGTTGACTTCTCACAGAGACATCATTTATACCAGATATGTCAATGATGTTTTTATCAGTGCTCCTCCCTCCCCGATCCTCAAAATGTTCGAGAACTTCAAACGTTTTCCTGAAATCAAATGGACACATGAAGGTCACCGCCAGTGTATAAAACATTTTGACCTGAAATTAATCAGACAAACTCAAGTGCATCAATTATTCAATGATGGTAAAGCCTGTCAGAATTAGAGTCTACTTACATCCACAATCAATAATTTTATTTAAATGCAAAGTAACCAAGTTTAAAACTTTCTTGTTTAGGAACTTAAACTATGTAAATTTGTAGCAGGTGCCAGAGCAACCTAGAATCTTATAAGAATGACCTAATTCAAGCAGGTTACTCTGCCCCCATGATCAACAACCAAATTAGAGCATTCTATAAAAGACACAGAGTTGTCAGACCACCTGACCCAAGGCCCTGGATCAATATGCTATTTATTGCCAACACCCACTCAAAATTGATGTCCATCCTTTCTAAAGACTTCAATATTAGATTTTAAAGTTCTCTATCCCTCAACACACCCATTAATAATTCAAAGATAAAGTTTGTAATGATGACAAAGCACAGTTAGAGGTGCTATAGCTGTCAGTTCTACAAGAGCAAATACTATGGTGAGACATGCCAACTTAAAAATCAAGAATTTCCCAACATGTCTATTTACATAGAGTGAAAACAAATCCACCAGTCAGTGTTTGTGGAACATGAGAAAACATCCAGTCACCTTTTAAAACCTACCTCTGCCAAGATTGTATGCCTGAAGAGTAACTACAAAAAATGCAAGATTAAGAAGTCTTGGCGAATAATCAATTCCATGCACATAATAAATATACAAGCCAGTAGTGCTTCTCTCAATAGATATTGGTTGTTCAATCTGACAACGTAAGTAGTGCTTTGTAATTTCCTATTATACATGCATTACATAAATTTTCTAAACACCGCCTATATTCTAAATCATTTATAGTTGGAATTACTGCCACATTCTGCTAATTATATACCAGTTATGCTTTGAAACAGACACTCCATGTCGAAAGGTATCTTACTAGATTAATAAACGAATTTATGTTAAACTCTCTTTAGCCCTATTTCTTATTTATTTCTCTATTATATATATATAGTTATGTGCCTCTATTAATTTGCTTGACTGAGGTCCACATGCTTTACATCTTATTTCATGAAAAATAGTAATATTTATTTTACTATATCTTTTTTTTCCCAGTATTGAATAAAAAAGGGTGAGAAAAAAATTTATCACTACAAAACCCTTTTTCGGTTGACTGTCAAATATGCAGCATATTAGATTCTGAGAATAGAAGAATAAAAGTCAATGGGATTCCATTCTTTAAAGAATATAACCACATTTTAATTCTCAAATTATTATTTCTAAGAAAAAAGATTGACAGATAGCATTATTGTTTGTTGCTGCATTTGGGCGAATATCATTTTTTGTTTTATGAAAATGTGTAATTTCAGATTATTTACTTTTCCCCCATATCTATAAGTGGTCCACTTAGGAGCAATTGTAGCAACTGACTTAAAACTGATCTTGCATTGGAATTGTATATGAGTTTTCTCGGCAAGTAAATAAATTATACACATGAGCCTAAAAAATACAAAGAAAAATTTAACAAATTGGAAAATATATTTTTGTTGAATGCAATGTATTATTTTGTTAAACTACTAAACATCACATGATCACAATCCCCTATGCTTACAGAAACAGAAGCAAAACTTTCCATACATTAGTGCCACCTAGTGCAAGTCAGAATAATCAATAGATGCAATAAGATTTGAGCATAAAATCCCTATGTAGTGCTTACTCTGGCTTGCACTGGTGTGGCATTAGTGTATGGGGAGTTTTGCCTCTGTTATAACAGCTTGGATAAGTATAGAGAATTGTGATCATGTGATGTTTAGTAGTTTAATATCAATTCTGCCAAATGGTATAATAGTGACTATGGTTATTAAAGAATCAAAATATATAGATGCTGAACTAGGTTCAGATCTATATGTCTGTACAAGCGAATGAGCTTGGATTGAAAATATTATTGTTTCATTTTGGACTCATAACTGTATAGTTAACTAAAAAGGTGGTTGCTGGAGGGTTGCATTAGATCCTAAAATCTAGGTGCAGTGCTCTCAGATCTAAGGCTCCTCGTTGATGAAAGCCATAAGCTAGAAACTAGTCTGAAGATATTGGATGAGTAGGCACTAGATAGGAATTTTTATGCATCCATTGATTACTTTGGCTTGCACTAGATGGCACTATTGTATGGAGAGTTTTGCCTCTGATATATTATTTTGTTGTTTGTATGTTATTAGGGAAATACGCTAAATCATGATTAGATTTTCAATTCATTATATACAATGTTTTAATTTAACATCAGATTTTAGATAACAAAGTAGCAATAAAAATAATTTTTGTGATATATGTAAATACATAATACTCATGTTTATATTTGCCACTGATTGCAACGTTTGATAACATTAATTTGAATAAAATTGTTTTAAAATATGAAAAATTTTGAATAATTAATGTGAAATGTAGTTCTTTTTATTTTATTTTAAAAACATACTTAAAATTTGATATTTCAACTAATTGATTCAATTTTTACAAAATGCATAAATCCTTAAGTGTGATGCCTGGTCAAGTGTCTAGATTGGGATGTTCCATATGCACGGCTTTTAAGATAATTCTGACTATATATATAGAGAGAAAACAGTTTTAGCACTAATGATATATTGATCCCCTTTTGCCAAATTGTAATATCTCTTATCTGCAGTAGTTTTTATTTATATATTTATTTTTGGATGGCACTAAGTATAAATTCAAATAAAATTTATCTTCATATGCCTAGCATTAATTAGGGTGAAAATTCTTATTATATGAGTCTAGGCAACTATTTAGGGATGCTATGATTTTGGAAGATCAAAGTCATGTTGATGACAACCATTATTTTGTTCACTTTATCATTTTTATTAGTGTTGTTAATGAGTTAATCCTAATGCGTAAATAACTCAGCAGATCTAAGGGTGAATGCATTATAATAGGTCATTTAGAAATAAAATATGTAATAATAATATATAAAAGATACCATATGTTGTCAAGTAATTACTTAGATGATAACATTGTAGTAATTGGCATCTTTCGCGTTTATAAATATTGCAGTCATGTATCAGATATTATATAGTCATGTGTTAACATTATATAGGATATGATTTATAAAAAAGTTCAGCAAATTGTTTATCTTTTAAAGTTCATTCTATATCAAGTTATGCTACATTATTACTCAAAATATATTTTTCTTTGTTTTTAATATATATAAATACATAAAAATGACATACTTTTCTTAGCCTAAGAGTGCCAGTCATTCTTGCAACAGCTCTATCTTTATTTCATTATAATAATGCAAATCATAGTAACACAGTAGTGTTTTTAAACAAAACAAAGCAAAACTCCATATAGTAGTGCCACCTGTGCTAAACAGAGTAATCAATGGATGCCAGAAGGCTTGTGCATAAAATCCCTATCTAATGCCTACTCATCCAATATCCCCAGACTAGTTTCTGGCTTGTGGCCTTCGTCAGTGAGGAGCTTTGGATCTGAGAGCACTGCATCTAGATCTTAGGATCTAATGCAACCCTCTAGCAACCTCCTTTTATCTCTACTTAACTACAAAACTATGAGCATGAAATTGAAAACACAAAAAATATTTTCAATCTAAGCTCAATAGCTTATATAGTCATATGGGTCTGAACTCAGTTTAGCACCCATACATTTTGGTGTCTTTGGCTCTTTAACAACCATAGCCACCACTACTCTATTAGGCAGGATTGGTGTTAAACCAGCAAGCATCACATGATGTGATCATGTGATGCTTGCTGGTTTAACAGTAGTATTTTGTTCATTAAACCACAATTTTAAAATTTCACGCTATTATATGCATTATATTTAATAATTAGAAATTAAATTTTTATTATTTCTCTTTCTTGAAAATTAGTTTATATATAAGTAAATATTTATTTATTTATTTGCTTAAAGCGATTGAATAGATACTTAGGCACAACAAACAAACCTGCAAAGTTTGCTGGTATAAAAAATGATCTTATATAACACTTCCTCATACAAATAATACATCTTTTTTTCGTTAAGGCTAAGGCCAATTTTTCTCTTATTTTTATTAAGAGTAAAAAAAAAATTGTAATCAGAATATTTTGGAATTCAGTTACTCATCATTAGGAATGGTCACTTCTAGTTTTAAATGTCCATAATAACAATATTATTGACAGAAATAATTTCATCCACCTGATTAAAAGATGTTGTTTACTTATGGTAAAACAGATTTATTTTTATAGTTATATTTCTATTAACATTGAAAAATTGTTTTATTCATGAGATTTGGAAGGGAAGATCAAAAATGAGACTTTTACTTTTCCTCTGATTTAAATATATGTGTGCGGTGAAAAGTGATCATCAAAGTTTGAAAAATACTGAAATAGAGAGAGGGATTTTCTATAGTATATAATAAACATATTTTATTTTACTAATAGAAGAAATATGCAGTATTTTTAGCAAAACATTTTTTTGCAAGATATGTAAATTCTTCCTAATATTGATATCTTAGAAGTTAAACATTAATAATACCAATTGTATTTTTACAAATTAAAATTTTATGACAATAAATAGTTTTGTAAAATTTATTCCAACAAATTTAATATACCATTAAATTTAAATACAGTATATATATGTATAAAATAATTGTATGCGTAGTTCCTTTGTTAAATGCGGCGTTTGTTTTTATCCAACTGGTGACTTTTATTCTCATTAATTTTAAATGCGTTCAGTAAGAGTAAATTATGAATACTCTATCCCCAAATATATAGTTTATAAAAAAAGTGAATAATTTAATAAGATTTTAATGTGGGTGTGTTTTACAATAGTTCAAATAGTTTAAACATATATTATTTCAATATTTTTCCATGCATGAATAAAAATTAAAGATAAAAGTAAGGATTTTTATTTTATTTTTGTATTTTCCAAACAGCATAAAGTACAGATTAAAATTTTTTGTACATAAGTCTGTAGGCTTATACTATATTAGGTGGTCTTATCGAAATCAGCTTTGTTGTCTCAAAAAAAGAAAAGCAAAAGTATATAAAAATAGAAAAAATATTTGTAAGCTTTGGTATGTGCATATGAAAAAAAGGCACAATACGGAGAGATAAAAGATGAACAATAAAAATACCGAAAAATTATTTCTGCAAAAAATATGAGTCATTAACAAACTACAGATTGTCTTATAAGTGGGTAAAAAAATATTGGTAAGTCTTATTTTTATGGCATTAACCTGTCATAACTCAAATCAAATAGAGGCCGAGTTCTCATATAAGCTTAGCAGTGTTTTCCCACTAGCTAGTCATTTAGTGATTAAATCGTGTCATCAGGTAATTGCAGAAAGAACTAGCTATTAACTGAAAGGAGACCCTCTGATTTTTCTTGGAAGCCTTAAAGGAACCAAGCAGGGCAAATTTCTAATGTCCACCCTATACAATCTTGTCATTGCAGTTGTCGCTTACTAACATGCATTAACCAGCATGGTGAATTTATTGGCTTTTTACCTCAGAGTCTAAGATTAAGAAATGTCATGGTCTTTTTTCTCAGTTATCTGGTAGCTCTTAACTGAAATATCGGTTGAATTTAGGCAGAATGAATATGTTTGTGAATGAATTATATTTTTCTAATAAATATGATAGATAAAAATAAATCATTGCCCTTATTCCTAGGAGGCTGTAAAATCACCAGTTGAGGCAGTGATTGATAGCTAAGGTGGAAGATGCTACAAATCTTCTGATTGTGAACCCAAATTGCCATTTGATGATGACCTTTTATTTATGTAGTTATACCTGAAGTCCACTTTTAAGTGAAGGAAGATTACAAAAATTGAAAGAACAAATCTTAAACTGGATTCCAAGAATTGTAAAAGATTTAGAAAAAGACCACATGTGAGATGGATGATGTGGAAAAGAGAAGCTAGAGATTGGAGATGGATTCAACTTGGAGAGATCTCCATCCTGCAGTAAATCAATAATGATAGAAAATTATGATGATGGCCATTTCAATATATATATATAAACTATAGTAGAGAATAATTTTATAAAGAGTATACAATCAATCTATAAAATTCAATTATTTCCATGTGTCTATTTTTATGTTTACTTAATATTTTATGATATAGATTTTAAATTCCTTATGCAGAACACTTTTTTAAAAAAAAATACTTCAACACTAAATCTAATTGTGATTTTCCAATATATTCATCCTATTCCTGACACATCTTCCCAATAAAAATAATCAATATTGTACTTATATAAAATATTTTTGAGATAATTCTTATAATATAAAGAATATACCTTTTCCACTGAAACAATAATTAAATTCACCATAAAATAATTTTTAGAAAATCTTGTATTATTAATTTATTTCAAGTATCTAATCCAATAAAGGTATGATTTTACAATAGTGGACTTGAGATTACTACATCCAACAAGTTGAAGAACTATATTTTTAAAAGTTTTCAGAGCATCTCTAAATAATAATAATAAAAAAAGTAATGTCTTTATGTTACATTGAATAAATAAATTAAATAGGTAAAAAGTCTATTTATTAATTTAGTTCCAATACTTATTTCACTATAATAAAATAATCTTTCTTCAACTTGTTAAAGACAACATCAATACCCTGGAATCTATGCTTCATCTCAATATCTAAGTCTATCTTTGTATTTAAAACATAATCAAAATATTTAAATTGTCTTACCTTTCAGCTTGATAACTATGCAAGGTAAAAATTGCTAATGATTTTTCCCTCCAATGATGGGGAGGGGACCAACAACTTTTTAACCCCTCCCCCCAGTGATTATTAAACCACATTGCATTCAAATAATTAAGCACATTCTGTAGATCATCTTTTGTATTGTAAAAATAACACATTTATGAAGTATTGTAAATCCAGAATCTAAGAAGATTAAGTTTTTATTTTTAATCAGTTCAAATTAAGAATTCTACCACCAAACCTGTACAATATCTTTATTTATTAAGTTATTATAAACAGTTATAAAAAATCACTGTCACAAAAATTGAAAACAATGTTGGGACTAGCACACATCCTTATTTAAAACCAATTTTTATTTCAAAGCAAAAGCGTAGGGTTTTCTTTCTGTAATCTTTCTCTCATTTTCTTATGTAGAAGCTTTAGATTACAAATAAACTTTCATAGACAAAGAACTAATTTCAAACAATGCCTTAGAACTGTTTCATTGAGTGAAATGTTTTAATCAAATCAATAAAAGTAATATATAATTTTTATTCCTAACACTAACAACAATTACGTTTGTAATGTTTCTTGATTCTAACTATGACTGGAAGCAACCTATTTAATAAACTGTTTGAGAGTATTTTTAGTGTAGTGGATAATAATAGTATTTTATGATAATTGCTGCAATTTTGTGTTACCTTTATTTTTTTAAAATTTGAACTATAAAAGGAATCTTAGAGATCGGGTGGATTCTTTCCGAGTCCATATATTTGTAAAAAATTACAATATTTTTGAAGCTAACATATTACTACCATTTTTAAGATTATAAATTGTTTTGATATTATTAATTCTGGATAGCTCCATCCAATTCTAAACAAGCAGATAAACTGAATATATCATTAAAAGTCAATCTTAATTCTCATAGCAATTTTCAAAAAAACAATCAAAATATTCCTTCCATTTGTTCAAAATATCATGTCGTCATAAAAGCATGTCGCTGCTGTATTTAATAGGATTGTTGCACTATTTTTCTGTCAATATGTTGCTTTCAATGCATAAAAAAAATCATGACTAGTAAATGTCTTTATTTCTCTTGCAGTTTTAATCCTTAGTCATTTTAGTGAATCCATTAAAACATTTACCTGTATTCACACTGTTCTTCAGAGTATTCCACATCTCAGTAACATGATAATCCTGAAAGTACAAATTTAACAATTTTAGGATTTAATAGTTGTTAAAATTTACCTCTCATAATAAATTTCTAAAGAATTAACATCAATTTTCCTATGAATATGATCGACATATACCTTATTTTTTTAATACAACTATCATTTTAACCTTGGAATGTGCTAATTTATGATCTATCTAACAATCTGCATTTGTATGCACTCAGGATAAAATCTCTTGTATTCTAACCTCTAACTATAATATAATCTATTAAATGCCATTGTTTTAAGTATGGATGCATCCATATTCTTTTATAGTGATTTTCCTGACTGAACTAAATTTTTAAAATACTCATTCTGTTATGCAAAAATTCAGTAACAGCAAAACATTTACTTCACAACAACAATACGATTATTTTCAACAACTTTTGGCCAAAATCTACTAGTGTACCAATATATGCATTAAAGTCTCCAAAAAAGAAAATTTTGATTTTTTAATGGTATTGCTGCAATAATGTTATTCAACAAAAATAAGTTTACTTCATCTTACATGCTGCAATAAAATTAGCACCAACATCTTTACTAAGTTAGACTTTATGGCAAATCCTACATTATGCATTCTTTTTTCCACTGGTTAATCTGGTCTCTACCCCCTCCTCCCCAAAAGAAACCTAATAGTTATCCAATTTTTCTATTAGAATTTGTTTCCTTGGAAGATGAATTTTATTAATAGCAGCTACCTTGATCTTAAATCTTGACCACTCTTTGGACACCAATGTTATCATCTGTTTTGATCTTGAAGAGTTTTTATCAAATAAAATCCATACATTTAATGTTCCTAAATTTAAAAATCAAAATTACACTTATAATACTTATCTTTAATGTCACAACTGTCTTCTGCTTTATATTATTGATATTACTTTTAGTCTTGTGAGTAATCTACCAGGCACATCATCCTATTCAGACTGTATATCATTTTTAGACCACATTTTCTACAATCCTTTCATTTCTCTAATGCACAAAAAATTTTTTATGTAAGGCTGCCTAAACATAAAATATTTGCTCAACTGTAATTTCTGCTTCCAGTTCAATTCCAACTCTCACTCTAATTCTATCACAAGAAAAGGTTACAACTAAAGATTGCAAACTCACTAAACGTATCCCCATTTTTGCTTTCTTAATTCTTAAGAAATTTAAATTGAAAAATGGATGTCAGAATTTCTATCCATATATTTAAAGAATGGAAATGTGGTTGCACAAATACACAATCACATTTTTATAGTTAGTATAGGGAGATGATCAATGATATGACAAGTTGACAATGAGGTCTTAATCTATGTAACTAAACAAGAAAAAGAGGTAGATAGAAAATTGTTAATATTGAAAACAGTACCTAGCTTTTGATAAGATACCATCTTTTTTTACAAGACAATTGCAAGTACTCTTGGTTGGCATGGATTATTTACATCTGAAGACATTCTATTAGTCATCACCTGTGGAATCTGTTGGTAGCCTAACAACAACAGTTTACTATTGAACAAGTCATCTAATTAGGATAATTCAACTGCATTGAACGATATGTAGTGATATACTGATCATTAAAAAATGACAAATATAATGTAACTTTTGCCATTAGTAAGAGGATGCCCTATTGTACAGATGATGAGCCACTAATTAACCTTTATCTTAAAGTATACTTAAAATTTCAATAATTACTAGGAACCCAGAGGCTCTTTATCGCTTAGCCCAAATAGAAATTTGCCTGGAACTCCCCTACTGGTGAGAGGATCCTTAATTATAAAGGTAATAGTAAGAACTGAACATTTCCTAGAATAAAGGGTAAAAGAAACGATATTTTAGAATAAGAGTAAATGAAGCATTTTGAATTTCTGGAAATATTATTTGAATAATTTAAAGTATAAAAACGTAAATGTAGGAAGATTGATAATAGAATTCAGATTTGCATTTTGTGAAACGTTAAACACATTTTATTACATATATATTTTTATTTCATTTTCTTTTTGGATTAATTAAAATTTATTGCTAATAAAATTATTGATGTTGCTAATATATATTTTATTCCAATATTCCCCTTCTAATCAAAAAGATCTAAAAAAAATCACGATTTTTTTAAATTTCTTTTTTATGTTTTTTCCTATCTCATGTTTTTTATCTCATATTCTACATTCCAAAAATAAATATTAACTCTATAATACCTCTCATCTCACATAAATAACATTCATTGTCCTTTAACCCTTGTTATTCAAAGATCTTATCCTTGTTGGAATTTATAGTTCAGCTATTTCATTAGAAATACATTTTATTATATATTCACAATTGCTTTCAAATATATATTTTTTGTAATTTATAACTATTACTTTTGTTATATATTATTAGTAATAGTAACAAGTCAGATGTCACATGACTTATATATAGCTTGCACTTACAAATATGTAAAGTTAAGAGCGTGCTAATAGCTCTAAACAAGCTTTTTTTTTTTTATTTATGATAAATGCTACTACAAGAGAAGGCATTCAAATCATTTTTATTTTAAATGGTCCCCATCCCCAGACCGGTTTTAAAATAAATTATGTATCTTTTATAAGTAGTCTTTTTGTGCTGTAAATTATTATATAAAAACTAAGTATATCTCAATTAAACAATCATCAAAAAAATCTTCTTGTAATGTGAATATAAATCCCTATGAAAGTTCTAAGTAAGAAAATGGGGGTGGGATTTGTAAGGATTCAACACGTGAAAAACGTTGGGATTTTATTCGAGACATGTTAAAAAAATCTTGCCATTGCAACGGAGTTTAGAGACTGGTTTATCTTTTTTATTATCAAAATTTTTTATCACTCCCCTTGTACGTCTTTTTAAACTCTTATAATACTTCTTTATATTTACCGTTATGAACTTTTTTTGGATCTTTAAAAACTGATGTAATGTTACAATCCATGTGCCTAGAGTCATTGTTAATCAAATTAAAGGCTTTTCTTCCTCTTAAATTATTATATAGCATGGGAAACGCATTAATTCTTACTATTTACATATCATTCTCTTACTACTGCTCATTCTTATTTTCCTATCTTGTTTCAATAAAAAATGTCTATATGTAATACATATATTTACTAGCATTTTGAATGTTGCTTATTCTGTAATAATTATAGAATATTTTTGTAGCTGAGCACACTTTCAGCTAATGAAGCCAAAATCATAGCACTCATAAACAGTAGGGGGTATAAATGGAATACTAATTTATGCAAATTAATAATTTAAACATTCACTTTTTAGAAAGTTGCATGCTGTTTTCTTTTTTTGATTGTGTGAAAATTGTTCAAGATATACCATGCTTCTTTTACATTCGCTTTTTGACATCATGTTCAGTACATACAATGTTGACCTTTATGGGGTCACAAATATGGCTCAAATCTCACTCATTCTAGAGAAAAACCGATTTGTATTCAGAATTATATTTTGCACATTAATATAAATACTTATGTTATGCAACTCTGGTAGCAATATTTCTATTATTATGAAAACCTAAAAAAATCTTTCATCCTTTTTACTTAAGTGTCTTCTATTGTCCATATAATTATAAAATAAATAAATGAAATGATTTATTGGTGGGAATTCATAAGAAGATTGAGTATTGAAAGTGACAGAGGTGGAGCCACTATCAAGTCATGATCTATGAACTTTGAGCTCCAGTCTGTCATTTTGCCAATGATGCAGCATTCTATAAATTTAGCTTAATTCTCTTTCATCATATTAAACTTCCAAAATAAATGTTCAATATTTTTCCAATTTCTGCATAAATAGTACAAATTCATATTCCATATTTTCCTGCTATAGAAATCAAATAAGCTCTCTTTAGTTGAATCATACATTCTTTTGTATATATTTTTATTCTTTTATAATTTGAAACTATTTTTTAATTCAAATTTATTTTCTATAGTTTTTTTTTCTTATTCTCTATTATGTATTCCTTTTTTTTCACCCCTCATAATTATGTACATGTAATATATTTTCTATACATTTATTTATATAAAAATATAGAAATAAATTTTCTATCTATTATCTTTGGACAGTGTAAAATTTTTCTAGTCTAATATGTTTGTTATTCTCTCCACATAATCCGATTAAACATTATTTTGCTAAACTATTTTTACTCTATATTATAACCATAACTAAAAAATTTTAAATCCTCTGATTACTAGTGGTCTCATATCCAGATATTATCATGCTTTTCTAATTATTCTACAAATCTTATATTTATTATATGAAAAATATGCCAGATTTTAAATCAACTCTATCCTATTTTTTGTCTCAACTCTAATTTCCAACAGATTATATAATTTCCATTTTAGCAATTATTTAATAGTTATACTTCATTTCCTTAAGACAAATAGCAACCATGCTTTATCTTTTATTTTTATTCTTCACATTAAATACTAATTAATATCTTAATTTTTTTCATATTTCTTCCTGTCTTTATATATTTCTCTAAAAATAATTTCATATCTTAACTGTTAATAAAAAATGTCCCAATACTGTGATCTCCACAAAGATCCCCAATTCATGCATTCGTATTAATTTCCTTTATAAGATGTTGTTCTTGTAATGATTCTTAATAATCTCAGATCTTATTACTACATATTCAAGATTTCTTCAAAATCGATCTTTCATACAGCAATTTTTCTACATCTAAAAATGCTATAAATAATTGTCTATAGTGCACATGATATTTTAGTCAATTAATAATTATCCCTTATCTATCTACCCCAACCCTTTGTCTAAATTCTGATCCTATTCAGCTACATATATATATATATATTAAAAAATACAAAAATTATTGCTACTGCTTTATAGCTAGTTAAAAGACAAATCCATTCACCCATCGTTATGTAATTCTCATACACTTTAATCAATCAGAAATTTTATTATTCATAATTTCTTAAAACAATCCTTACATATTAACCATTATTTCAGCTTTCATATCACTGAGTCCTCTTGTTTTGTCTTTTCTAAATATATCTATTGTTTTATTCAATTGTGATCAGTCTATCTATGTTCTTATAAAATTCTCTAATGAACTATATTAATTTACCCACTCACCAAATCATCCAGGATATTTACTATAATCTATTATTTTTTAAATTCTTTCCTGTCCTGATATTCTTTTTTCTTGCAATTATCAATCTAACAATCTTTTTTTAAAAAAATATATCTCTAAAATTTTTCATATATCCTTTTTTTCCTATTAAGTTCACTCAATTTCCACTTTTCTTATTAAGTTCAAACTCAGACTTTCACACAATCCACCACTCTCAGTGCCATCTCATATTGCTGACCCACCTGATCACACACATGTTGAAAAGATAAATAATCACCAATATACGTATTTCATGCTAAACCAGCAATCATCAGTTGGTCTAGATTACTATCCTCACACACATATATAATCAGTATTCAGCTTTATATTAAGATAGCCAATCTGCATATATTACATATATAAATGCAGGTTTAAGCCTGTACAATGTATTAACTTATTAAGTTCACTAAATTTCCATCTTGATCCTATTTCAATTACCTTGTCTAATCTTTAACTCCTATTGAATTTTTAATATCTTATATATATCCTAAATGACATTCTCACCCAAATTTCTTCTTCTTTTTAAAGTATTTTTGATTCCATCTTTTCTTTGTTGGCCCTATTAATTTTAAATAAATTACCTTTCATAATTCTTTTCAAGATATTATTAAACCTGCATAATTCATCTCTACAATTCAATCAACATGAAATTATATTTAATACCATAATTTTTTTTTGTTTAACTTCCATATTTCCCCTTTAGTTACCAATATATGATTAATAATCTACTTCAAATTATGTCCCAACTAACTTTTTGAAAGGGAAAAAATATCACAACATAAAATATACCGATAAAAAAATATTCAAAAAGTTTTTTTGCTCAAAAGTTCATAAGAAGTCAGAATGCTGAAAAAGTCATTACCGAAATCAGTCCTAGGATCTCACATTCCAGAGTCTGGCACTCTTCCATTGTTAAAGTACATAGGGCAAATATACCTATGAAAGAACATCTAACTACTTTTATAACATTAGTAAAAATCAGTCACCAATATGTAATATATAAAGAGCATGTTAATAGCTCTAAACAAGCTTATTTATTTTATTTTTTATGATAAATGCTACAAGAGAACATACCTGAAGCCTTTATCTATGATGGTCCCCATCCCCAGATCGGTTTTGAGCTATGGCTCTCATCAGTACTGTATGATAAAAGTCAAATAAAATGTAGATTCAGATTATGAATCAATAACATATCTTAAGTATTGAACATAAGACATTTTTTTTTTTACAGTATTCTAAAAGAAATGAATTTTGGCATTAGTCCTTTTTTATTCTTTCTCTAATGTTTCTAACATTGGTAAAATAATATTATATAAGTATTTGATTAAAACAATGATTTTATCTTGTAATATTGTCAAGTCTGTGTGTTTTTTTTTATAAATACATATAGTCTAAAATTAAAAAAATTATATTTTGGAAAGTGGGTTGAAAGTTCTTGACACATTTTAAAAAATTATTTTAATACCAATCAATAATGTTCTTTTTTTTGTTTCCTAAGTTGAATAGATTCTGTTACATTGACAATAATAATATCACCATGAAAATGAATATACCTTCCAGTTGGTTCTTGTATTAAAACCTATAATCTAAGAAAAATAAAATTTCTGCATTAAAAAACACACAGCAGTACCATAAAAAGATTTTAGAAACTAGAATTAATCTTGACAAAGAAAGAAGCAAAAATGCAGACAAAATGAAAAAAAGAGGGGGAAAAAAAGCACATCACAAAGATCAAGAATGAAGTGGAATTGAAACATCTGAATATTAGAAGATGAAAGGCAAAACATATCTGAAGAATAATAAGAAAGCAGAAATGTACTAAGAAAAAATGAAAGATGAAGTATATTTGGAGACTAAAAATGAATAGATGATGGTATATCTGAAGATAGAGAAACAGTAAAAAATTAAATGTATCTGAAGTTTGAGAAGAAAGTGAAATATGACATCTGAAGACATTGCTTACAAAAAAAAATATATGCCACATTAAAAGTTCTTTATGCAACCTTACATAAGGTATTGCATAATCTTTGTCTCTAAAATGAAATACTGCAGGAGAACAGGATATACTTTTGTTATTCTTAAAAAGAAAAAAAACTTTTTAAAATGAATCAATGATTTTTTGGCATACTATGCAAATTCTCATTTATATATAAAAAATAATATTAATTAAGAAAAAAGTGAAGCATAAACAAAGAATTTGTAAAGAAAGAAAATACTGCCATTAAATATAAATACAAGTTTCAATTTTTTTATTTTTATTTCTATAATACATTTGAAATAATTTGTATACAAATACAAAATCTTATCTACACAAAAATAATGTAAACTGAGTAAAAAATAAAAAAAAGTATTACGTATTCACACATACATATGTATACTGTATATTATATACATACATAAATGTACACACTATATATTCATAAATATGCACCCATATAAGAACATTATATCGTATGAAGTAAACAAATGTTTCCATTTATCATATGATTAGTTTTTTGGGAGGTCTTTCGAGTTGCTATTGTTACCGTAAGGCTAAAGTGCTCAAATCACTTGTAATAAATAAAGAAAATATCTTAATTCTAAAGAAAAAAAATACGACTGGCCATGTTACTATGTGCAAAGATTTACAAGCATGAGTGAGTACATATATGCCATATATAATAATAATTCGCATGTAATATTACATTTTCACTTCTCTTTCACAACACATTTCAATAAACGTAATTGTACACCTGAGCAAATAAAAAAAGTGAGGGACCCTTCAATGTTTTTTTTTTTTTTTGTAATAAAAATATTTTGTTAGATAAAACAACATAGTTAATAATGAAATTAGATTTTTCTCTCTATTATGAAATATACATTTTAAAGATAAAATTTACATTTTCATAAAAATTATTTACTTTTTATGCTTTTTTAAACAATTTTTCATTATTAAAGGCACTCAGAAATATAATATAACAATATTCTTATTATGAAGGTAAATAAGAATATTTTATACAACAAAACCGCAAAATAATTTAAATATTTTCTTAATAGACACATAGACGAAATGTTTGACATAAAAGTATGATAAAGAATAATACAAATTTATAAGTAATATCAGGATAGCTGTATAACTGTCAGAATATAAATATTTATCTTGTATTGTGCCAGAGAATATTCAATAAGTAAGAAAAAGTTGTAATAGATAATTTTATCTTTTCACCCATTGACATAAATTCCGATATTTCATTGTTACTAATTTAATATTTCTAAAGATGATGCTTCAGTGAAAGTTAGCACTATAAAATGGGACACACAATTGCAGAAACGACAGGTTGAATAGATAAAAGGTGTCTGAACAATGAGGTTAAGTATTATTGTATCACTAAGACAATGCAAGTCAAAATTTATATATATATTTTTTAAAAAAAGACTTTATAAGCAGATAAAAATGTTAAGAATTATTTAATTTTTGCTATACTTTTATGTAATAATTATTGTATATATATAAAGTAATTGAATGATTAATGGCTAGGGAAATCATATAATGATCAAATACCAGAATGAACAAGTTGAGCTTTGATCCAGAAATTTTTATCCCTTGAATCCATAACCCTATCAGTGTGTTAGAGATGTTACAAAAAATATGTTAAAAATAGTGAAAACAACAATAACAACAAAATTCTAATTAAAATCTGAATTATAAATTTGTAATAACAAAATTATAACAATATTAATAAACAAATTACATATTTGTTTTAAAAAGTTTATATATTTACATCTTTGCTTTTCTTTTCATTAGATTGAAAAACAAACAAACATATAACTCTAATATTTAAATACACTTTTGCTCAGTAATGTATTAAACTTGATATATAGATATTAACATTCATGAAATTATATTTATGAAGGAAAAAATGATTAAAAATATATAATTCCCAGTTAATGGTAATATAAAATATTTGTACTTTTTTAAATTGATAATTATTCTACATTTCAAATAAACGATGAAAAAGATTTTTTTTTCTTCTATTTACTTTTGATTTATACAATAAATATGTTCTAATGTCATACACAGGTACAATAAAGGCTTTCTACTACCAAATGCAATACCTTAGTTCACAAAATTGATCTAAATCTCTTTGGACAAGGATTACATAAGTAGAATGTATTTAACTGAAAAATGCATCTTTGGTTGTGAAACAATTATAAAATTTTGTATATATAGTAGCAAAATAATTGTGCTTTAATGAATATGCAATTTTTTTTGTCTTCTTTTCACTCTAACCTTCAACTCATGTTTTCAATCGCTACATACTAACCCGAAATAAATACATCTATTTACACCCTCCCCCCATAATAAAAAATATTTCACATTCTTACAACTACTCAACTTTCATTATATATACATACATATACAATGTACACATAATGTATATATAATAATTATACAGACAAACAATTACTATATATTTCAGTAATATAAGTCACCAGGCTGATTTTTTTTTTTTTTTCCGTTTCAGTTTTTTTCATTTTTTTACTCTGATTTTTATTCTTAACATAAAATATGAAGTCTTTTAAAGAGAAGTAGTGTAATTTCTCAGGATAAAAAGTTCGAGAAATGCACTATATACTGAATTTACAAAAATTTCAGTATTCCGTGCAAAGGAGCCAAAAAAAAAAAAACAAAAAAACAAAAAAACTATTATAAATATGATGAAAATTTGTTCATGTTGACATCATAGATTGATTCTGTAGTACTGGTGATGATGAAGATGCTCGTTCCTTTTTTCGGCGACTTTCTTTAGCTTGTAACTGAAGCCAGGTTTCACCCAAAGCTTTAGCAAAATGATCATCAACTAAAAAAAACATAAATATAAAAGCTATTATATGCTTAAAAAATATATTATTAAGATACATACTCTTAGAAAATATATTATAAACAATCAGAAAAAATATGGAAAGTTATTACAGAGTAGATTAAAGTAAAAGCTCAAACCCATACAAAGTAAAATAAATGATAAAAAAACAAAAAACAAATACAAAACAGACTAAAATTATGGTATAGACGTTATATGTCATTTATGGCCACATAATGTCAAACAAGTTTGAGAACTTTAAAATCTGTATCACCAGATGTATATCAAATCAATGTTGGCCTAATTCTAAATCTTAGAGGACTTCAATTGGTAGTATATGTTATTGTACGTCACCCAATGTACACACTGATTGATCAATGCTTACATAATTGGTTTGCTCTCTAAAAAATTGATATCAGGGCACATTTCTATTTTGATTTTTTTGAATGGTTTATAATGGAAGAAAGGAATAAAATTTCAGTGTTGAATTACTCTTAACTTAGAAAAATTACCAATAAAGCCAAACTCAGAAACTAAGAATACTACATTAGTGGTAATGCAATTGAATTTTAAAACTAAAAATACAGTCACAGAGATTTAAAAATAAAATAAACAAAAAGAGCAGAAAAAAGACTTGCAGACAGAATTTCTAATAAGAAAGTCATGATTACTTAAAATATTTATCAACCCCAAGCGATCAATCTTTGTAAGGAGCTATTAATTGCAGAATTTTGAAAGAGTAATGAAAATGGTTATTTAAAAAATAGCCAAATTATTTTTTAGCAACTTAGATATATAAGATGGATAGTTTTATAATGAGAAAAACAACAGGATTTCTGGGAAAAAGAGTTAGAGAAAGAAAATTATTATAAGTAATAACATAACTAAAAAAAAAAAAACTATGACGAACTCAATAAAAATTTCAATAAAGCATATATGTATATATTAATCCAATGTTATATATAGAGCTCACAAAATAAGCTCTTAACAGAAACACAAGCTTATTAAATTAGGTCATGTGATATATGACTTGATTTTTTTGTAATATTAATCCAAAAATGCATATTGAAATCAATTAATCAAAGTTTTAAAAAATCAGCAAATCAAATTATCAGTAACAAACACTTAGGACCTTGGGCATCATAAACTAACCAAATACAGCTTTTTTGGAACAATTATTTTACAGCAACAACACCATTATTGAGTTGGCTGTAAGCCCAAAACTGAAGAACAGTCTTTGTACTATGAAATAATTGCTTGAGGAAAACTATTGGCAGGCTATTTCAGGGTGGTGTCAACGATGGAAAATATACATTCCCCAGCAATTTGAGAATTTGATTTGTGTAAATTTTGTTTGAGTAGTTAATTTAAACACAGATTTTGTATATTTAAATTCTAGTTCTAAAGACAGGTAAGATAACTTGGTACTCTAACCAAATGCTAACTCAATTACAGAACTATTACATAAACTTTTATGAGATATTACATCATTAGAACATTTCTTATATTGTATATTAAAATGTTAGATTTGAGAGCTAAAAATCACCATATCAGATCTGAAATTTAAATTTTCAATGTATGAGCAACACTTAGCCTCCACAGCAATTAAATTGAGGACTGTCATCATATCTGATATTATATCGCCATCCAGTAGTTTGATGCAAAAATAATGAAATTTAACACTTACTACTGCCTACATTTTATAAGATATTTGAACTGTGTATATTTTTTAATTTTTTACCTAAAACAAAAAAACAATAACATCTTGATATTTACTGCCATTTAACAAATGAGGTGTCTTTCAATTCTTAAACTATCATTATCTTAAAAAATATTAGAAGTTGCTTCATTATGAAATTAAAAATAAAATATTTGTAAATATATGTTGATCTATTTCCATCATCTAGCATTAATTAAATGCGTTAGAAAAATTCAACTTTATTTAAATTTTTCAAATACATTCAACTATTAGTAATAATATACATGTTAGTGCATAACATTTTGCAACCGTGTTGGGCAATCAAAATTGTCAGATGGATTAATATTAATAAAATAAGCATTGAAAAGGCAAAAAAAAAAAAAAAGATAAGTTGATAGTAATCAAAAAGTAAAAAAATTTAGGATTTAGTTGTCCTTGTAGAGGATTTATACAATTACACCAGGTATGGTGTGTCTGTGTAATAAAAAAATAACTACTTTTTAAAAATATACTTTTACAAGTAACAGTTTTGGTTCATTAGAATTATTTTATTGAGAAAATTAAAATATTCTCACCTGTGACAGGCACTGTATTTGCAGAAGAGGAGGATGAAAGAAACTCTGGATAATCCTTGCCAAGAGATCGCCTGAAATGTTCCTCAATTACAGGATCACACATACCTAAAATATATATAAACTACTTATATCAGAACTAATTTACTAATTATTTGTAAATACATAACACACATATATATATATAATCCAAGACAAGTAAATAGTTAACTATCTTAATTTTAATCCCTAAATTAAACTGTTATCAATCTTTACTTATTGTATATGGAATTCCATGCTTCAAGAAATTGTGGGATTCATTAAGGTAAGTTTTGTAAATTTATTATAAGGAGCAATAATATTTGACTATAAGCATAGTATATATATTTAAGATAAAAGTAATTAAAATGAATTTGAACCCAGACTTTCAAAAAATCCCCTCTAATTACATTTATCTTAAGTATATATACTATACTTGCATTTAAATATTACAGATTCAGCCTGACTCTCTTCTGTGTATTTAAATTGTTTTAAGGTCCTACTTATGAGGGGTCTGAATGATTTATGGTCAATATGAGTATGACAACAAAATTGGCAAACAAGGGCTTTGAACATGCCATCATCAGATTTTCAGTGATATGGATGTCCGAAAAGTTGAGAAGACTGAAGCCTATCGATTAAAGTTTGAAGATCTATCTTAATATAAATCGATTTCTGATTATACATATGTGTAGGAGATGATTATCCAGACCAACTGAGTGCTGGTTTAATACGAAATATTGGAGATCATTTATCTTTTTCACATGTAGTGGTCATATGTATTGATTATATAAGATGGAATGGATGACTGAAGGGAGCTTGAAAGTCTGGGTTCAAATCCCCTCTAATTACAGCAATAATTATTATAAAGTGATTTTTATCAGCAAAAAGTTTAGTAATGAAATTATCTTTATTATAGAATTTATATGTTTGTATCTATTATTTATCAATGACATTCATATTTTCCAATCTTTAGGATTATTTTAATTTGTTTAAACTTTTCATTAATATATATAAATAGTGTTATAAAATATTATTTTAAATATATCTAATTACAGAATTATTTTTTTCTCTTTTGTTTTTATAGATAAAACAAAAATAAGGAAAAGGGGGATGAGGTAAAAATGATAGCATGTTGTCAAAACCAGATAGAGACTATTTAGAACAATGTTTCTGTAATAATTATAAATAATATTTTCAGCCTTATTAATTTGCTTTTGAAGTCAAGATAAAATAAAATCCAATTTTTAGAGCACATCATATCCATGTATATCTCTAATCTTTTTAAAATATGTTCATTTTCTTTAAAATATATGTTATTAAGAAAGGAAAGTATAATATATTACTGCTAATCCTACTATCAAAATGTGACTTCTAACATGTCACAATCATGTCAGATACCATGATGAGCTAAATATGTATACAAAGATTATAATTTATGAATATATAAGTACACAATAAAATGCATCATTATCATATTTATATTACAAACGCTAGCACCATTCTCTATCAATTGATTTTAATCCCACAAACAGAAGCTAAAGATTCTCCATATATAGAAGCTACACCAATAATGCTACTATTTAGTGACAAATTGCAAGAATAAAAAAACACACATAAATAATTTCATCACAGACTTTCAAGCTTCTTTCAGCCATCCACATGTGAAAAAGATAATTGATCTCCAATACATGTATTTAATAACACCACTCATTAGTTGATCCAGATTATCATCTCCCACACACACCTATATAATCAGTGCTTGATTTATATTAAAATCGCAAATTTTTTACACTTTAAAAGAGAAGCTTCAATCTACTCCACCTTCCAACTCTTCAGCCATCCATACTATTAAAAAATCCGATGATGTAATGCCCAAATCCCTTGTTAATGTAAGTCAATCTGATCCCTCAATAAGGGCATGACAATAATATTGACCTTAACAGGGGCCTGAAGGTTTGTGATGATAGTATGTTATTAGATGTGATATATTTAAAGATTTTCTATACATTCAACATTCACTCATAGATGATGGAAATAGTCCAACATATCAAATCTAATTATCAAGGGATTTGACATTCCAACATCGGATTTTCTATGGTATGGAAGGCTAAAGATTTGAAGAATGGAATAAATTGAAGCCTGTCCATTAAAGTGTTAAAATTTGCTATCTTAATATAAAGTGAGCACTGATTATATGTGTGTGAGATGATGATCTGGACCAATTGATGAGTTTTGGTTCAGCATGAAATATGTATATCCATTTATCATTTTCACATGTGTGTGGTCATGTGTATCGATTTTATGATATAAAGTGGATGTCTGAAGGGAGCTTGAAAGTCTGTGTTCAAATCCCCATATATTACATCTAGACTCAAGGTATATAAAAGATACTTGTATTTAAAATATTACAATAATTTCAATACAATTTAAAAACAAAAATACATTTAGTAAAACAAAAATAAGCACATTTAAAAAATAAAATAAATATAAAATAATAATTTATGAGATTTATGTATGTCTGTATTAGACATTAACAATATTTCCTAATCCAACATACGATGACTCTACATATTATAATATATATAGATAAAAAGTGAAACAACTTTAAGCAGCTTATTACAGGCGAAGGCTTCCCCAGATCTCTTAACTAAGAAACAGTGAAGAAAACATTATTTACTCCAATAGCCAACTACTGAATAGTAATGATTTTTACAATTGTCCTTTTTTGTTTTATGCTTAAATTAATATAGATTAGATATATATGTTCTGACCAATAATTGAATGGTTAAATGGATTCTCTATATGTGAGCTACTTTAAAAAAATTTCAATTGTCATCCAAATTGAAAATTCAGTTTTATGAACATAGTAGACAGATGTACTAGCTAAAAAACAATGAATAATTTCCAAAATGTATACTTCAAGATAAATAATGAAAATGTTTATACTTTCAGCATTATAGAAGAATAAGTATTAAAGATAAAAAATAAGTCTACATTCCCACAAGAACAGAATTACATGGTGAAAGAAAATCTTACAGTAACTATATACTGGAATTTATTTAGTAAAAGAATTTTGTTCTAAAATATGTGTTTATGTATACTGTAAATAAAGTTCAAGAATATCAATTTAATTCAAGCTTCACAGCTAAGTTATTAATACATAGCATTCATTTCCATTATGTGGGGAAATGAGTGTTCAGAAGAAGTAAGTACATCTTTATTAATACTTATTTATTAAACATTGTTAAAGACTGATTTTTTTTTTGTACTTGATTAGAATGTACAAAATTATCAATAGTGTTAACTACATATATTAAGCTTAAAACCATTAAAACATCACATGATTATCATTTCTTATCCTTGCATGAGCTATTAAGCCAATAAACATCACATGATCACCATTTCTTATGCTTGCTTATAACTGTTGTTAAAACAGGCAAAAACTCACTATACGTATTGCCACACAGTAAGCTAGAGTAATCAATGGATGCCAGAAGGCTTGTGTGTAAAATCCCCATCTAGTGCCTACTCATCCAATATCCCCAGACTAGTTTCTGGCTTGTGGTCTTCATCAGTGAGAAACCTTGGATCTGAGAGCACTGTATCTAGATATTAGGATCTAATGCAATCCTCCAGCAGGCACATTTTATCTCTATTTAACTACAAAACTATGAGTCTTAAATTGAAAACACCTTAATATTTTCAATTCAAACCCATCAGCTTATATAGTCATATATGTCTGAACTCAGATCAGCATCCATACATTTTGGTGTCTTTGATTATTTAATAAACACAGCCACCAATATCCTATTAGGCAGGATTGGTTTTAAGCCAATAAACATCACATGATCACCATTTCTTATGCCTGCTTATGACTGTTGTTAAAACAGGCAAAAACTCGCTATACATATTACCACACAGTAAAGCTAGAGTAATCAATGGATGCCAGAAGGCTTGTGCATAAAATCCCCATCTAGTGCCTACTCATCCAACACCCCCAGAATAGTTTCTGGCTTGTGGCCTTAGTCAGTGAGAAGCCAAGATGACAAGTCAGAAACAAGTCTGGGGATGTTGGATGAAAAGGCACTAGATAGGGATTTTATGCACAAGTCTTCTGGCATCCATTGATTACTCTAGCTTGCTGTGTGGCAATACATATAGCGATTTTTGCCTGTTTTAACATGAGCTATTAAAACAATAACAAATCTTTCTAAACAGTAGTACCACCCAGTTCAAGCTATTGATTACTTACTATAGCTAGCATGAGTGGCACTACTATATGGACAATTGCTCCTTAGATACAGTAAGTTTCTGAAACACAGTCAATACTACTACATTTAATATGTGAAAGGATGGGTTATTTTATCAACAATGGTATATTCACACAGTTTAATTGATTATATATAAAACTGCTAATCTGATAAAGTTATTGTATGGAAATAAAACTGGACATCTAACAAAATAACATAAAGATACTGAAAAAGTTTAATTTAAAGATACACTTTAATATTCTAAAAATATGGCAAGATTATAAAGGTCAATAATTTAATGTTTCATCTTGCTGGATATGATGACATTTAAACTGCCATTGTAAGCATAGGTGTTCATAAATCTTCATAGGATTGGGAGTGTAAAGTAAATGACTAGAAAAATATTTTATGCTGGAGCATGTTTTCAAAAAAAAAAAAAAAAAAGAGAGACTCCACTTACACTCAACTCAAAAACATTCAAAAAAGTGTGATTTAGATTCCTGTTACTAAAAGGATATAACTAAGGTAAAAATGCAATAGAGAGATATAATTAAGCAAGGTTGTTGAAGATTTAAAAAAAGTTTTCTGCCACTCACAGTAGTATATAAGAGCCAGATTGTTAGTGGTGTAGACATAATTGTAATTTAAGAACTGTTTTATATGATTTTCATGCAATTCATCTTAACTTTTTACTTCTATCTTTGTCTTTTTATTTTTTCAGAAGCTAGAATGACCACTACAAATGATTGTTGCTAATGATGATAATGAAACCAACTAATGTTCCATAGTTATAAACTTGTATTTCAATGGCTTACTTTAGAAAAATAAATGAATATTATTCAATAGAGTTGAACATCTCATTACTCTTTTAGAAGATGTTTGCTTATACAAGAAGTCGAAAACAAATTTCAGAATTTTATATTAGAGCAATGAATGATGTTCAATTATTATGTTAAAATTATGTATATGCTTTTGAAATAAATTCTGTAATCTATATTTAATTATTATATTTTATTCTAACATTGTATTTGCATAAACATTTATATTTTAATAATTTTAGCATGCTCATAAATAAACTACAGCTTAGCAAATAGATAAACATTATGATAATTTACAAGTCAGATTCCCAAGGAATCATTTGCATAAGCCAACAAATAAATCACATTTATAATTATTACACGCTACCCTTAATATAGTAAACCAATTTTTATATATGTTTTTTGCATATTTCATTTTAGAATAGGATGATAAACAGAGATACATTGTAGTATTTGGGCAAACTTTTTTTGTATTTTTCAGGCAACAATTGCAAAAATTTGGTATACTCCTTTCCTTCCCCCTTTTCTTTAAAAATAACCCACAGATTTGTATTGTTTTTAAGTTCAATGACTTTGTCAAATAACTTTGCATAATCATATCCACATATAGCTACTTGTATAATAGTTATGTTTCTAAATACCAGAGATTTTCTATAGGCAACAAAAATTTTTTAAAACTTCTTTAATCCTGAAATTTGCACTTAAATCCCTTGTATATATCAACTAAATAATTTGAAATAACTGTATTGTTTTCTGGAGAAATCTTTTTTTTTTTTCTCATGTGTCATAGCATCAGCCAGGAAGCGAACCTGCTAACCCGGGACAACTGCTTGTAAAGCAGCCGCTGACCTCTCGACCACCAATGCTATTTAGCTTGTTATAATTGAAAAATTAAAAAGATTTGGTTTTGTGCTTCTTCTCAATAGATGTTTAGATTCTTTTCAAAAGCAAATATTTTATTTACCATCTACAAAATTATTTTATTTTCTTGGTAGATGATACAGGGAAATGATAAGATTTGTTAAATTATTCCCCTATCCCCCAATATGAAAACAAATCCTTTTTCAGATCTAGTCTCTGAAAGATATCCATCACAAACCATTTTTTTTTTAAATCAGTATTATTCTTTTCTAGTAAAACACTAATAATATTGAGCTAGTGCCTTTGATTTGATTCTTCATAGAAAGAAATTACAAAAAGTTTTATGAATTAAATTCTGCCCAGTACAATATACAATCAAAACAGAACATTGTGATGTTGCTTGTACCGTTTATTTATATATGATACAAATATATTGGTATATTACCGTTTATTTATATATGGTACAAATATATTGGCATTTGGTAAAAGCTAAAAAGAAGTAAATTTAGACTTTTTTTTGATCAGTATAATTTTTTTTAAACGTACAATGAAAAGTTAAATTTTTCGTCCATATTTTTTTTTTTATCTAATTAAAAATAAAAGTAAAAATTGGAGAGAACAAAAGACACACAAATTACTAATCCAGATAAGCTAAAAGAAAAATATTTTAGCTAATTAAAGATGGCCGAAAGACTTGATAAAAAAGAGAACTTTGTAACTGAAAAATAATAAAGAATATATAAGATTATGAGCCTAAATGCCATGATAATAACATGCGCAGAAGTCTGAAAACTGGGCCTAGAGTATAAAAAGGAAGAGACCAGTTTGATCAGAGTCTTGACTTGTCTGTTTTTCTTTTGGCTAGTCCTGGGTCATGGAATCCAGGACCACTCCATGATGAAATAATTCTTCATGCGAGAGTAGACCGAGGCTTTTGACATCGTTCATCATGAAGAGCGTCAAACCCAGAAAAGCTTTCGTGACTAGCCTTTAAAACCAGGACCAAGAACAAGTTAAAACTAATGGCCATGAGTTCATTCTAACTCAGGAAAAACTATGTATAGTAATCTATAATATTCTTGTTAAACTTACCGGTAAGCTATGATTCATTATTCCCGATTGTGACTAAATTGTCGGCAAACCATTCATAAAAATAAGCTTAAAATAATCCCGATAGAGACTTTAATTTTATTGTTCAAGAGACTCTTGTTTACCCAAGAACTTTTTAATTGTTTAACTGTTATTTTTTATTAATAGATTCATGTCTGAATTAGCGTGTGTTTTCTCCAGTTTTAATTAATTAGTAATTTCTTTTTAAACATTTTAATTTGTTAGAATAAAATATTTATTTCTAATACCAACTTTTCTTTGTACGTTATTGATGATTATTATTAAATTTATTAATATTAGTGTAGTAAGATTTGAAAATATAATTTACCTTTGCCAATATGTGTTGATTAAGCTCCAGGAATAAGAATATCTAGAAAATAACTCGAGTTATGGTAAAATAAGATACTGACTCTTTTAAAAACATTTTTCTTTTTAATTTTTGAGATGTGATGCGACAGATTTCCGCGGATTCTTATATGAATCCTGGCACCCTTATAAAAGAAATAAAAGCTGATTTCATCGATAGCGTAAATCGTAACAATTACTAGGTAAAGTTGATCAGGAAATATAGGTATGTTTTTAGAAATAGGAATGAAACTTTCTTCTTTTTATATAACTTGATCAACTCACGCATTTTATGTGTAACAGAGAGACATGCAAAAACGTTTCACTATATTTAATTATTATATTTTATTCTAACATTGTATTTGCATAAACATTTATATTTTAATAATTTTAGCGTGCTCATAAATAAACTACATCTTAGCAAATAGATAATACTGATAATGTAAATCTATACATAAGTTCATAAATATTATGATAATTTACAAGTCAGATTCCCAAGGAATCATTTGCATAAGCCAACAAATAAATCACATTTATAATTATTACACCCTACTCTTAATATAGTAAATCAATTTTTATATATGTTTTTTGCATATTTCATTTTAGAATAGGATAATAAACAGAGATACATTGTAGTATTTGGGCAAACTTTTTTTGTATTTTTCAGGCAACAATTTCAAAAATGTGGTATACTCCTTTCCTTCCCCCTTTTCTTTAAAAATAACCCACAGATTTGTATTGTTTTTAAGTTCAATGACTTTGTCAAATAACTTTGCATAATCATATCCAAATGTAGCTACTTGTATAATAGTTATGTTTCTAAGTACCAGAGATTTTCTATAAGCAACAAATTTTTTTTAAAACTTCTTTAATCCTGAAATTTGCACTTAAATCCGTTGTATATATCAACTAAATAATTTAAAATGACTGTATTGTTTTCTGGAGAAATCTTATTTAGCTTGTTATAATTGAAAAATTACAAAGATTTGGTTTTGTGCTTCTTCTCAATAGATGTTTAGTTTCTTTTCAAAAGCAAATACTTTATTTACTATCTACAAAATAATTTTATTTTCTTGGTAAATGATACAGGGAAATGATAAGATTTGTTAAATTATCCACCCCACCCCCCAATATGAAAACAAATCCTTTTTCAGATCTAGTCTCTAAAGGATATCCATCACAAACTTTTTTTTTTAAATCAGTAGTATTCTTTTCTAGTAAAACACTAATAATATTGAGCTAGTGCCTTTGATTTGATTCTTCATAGAAAGAAATTACAAAAAGTTTTATGAATTAAATTCTGCTCAGTACAGTATACAATGAAAACAGAACATTGTGATGTTGCTGAAATATTGATGTTAGAATCAAAAGCCAAGCTAAATTATTAAAAAGAAAATTCAAATCTTTTATAATGTGATCAGAAATGTGTTTTGCAATATATTCAATATGTGTAATGCAAGTAGAATCTGAGAGCAATTTATTAAATAATACATTGGAAGCATTGATGTAACATTCCTTCACAAATTCTGCATTAGTAATTAGTTCCATATGTTTACCAAGCATGTAACAAATTTATACAATGGTCTTATCACCGCTGCATCTTATGATAGTGCCACTGTCATAATATTTTGCTCATGTTGCAATGATTTCATGAAGAAAGTTAACCTTTCACATCTTATTAAAAACCTATAAAGAAAAATATTATTAAATGATTTATGTTTCATGGTATAATGACAATCAATGTTATATTCTTTTAATATAATGCTTTCATGACAAATTAAACAAGTTGTGAATCATGTTTATTTTGTGCAACAAAATATTCTTTTTCCTAAGTGTCTCAAAACATTCTACTTTTGTCAGATATTTCTTGTTTGTATTTTGAAGACAACTTGCAATAAAATTATGCTTTGGAATAAAACAATACATTTCAAACAGTCATAAGTTCACTATATCTGTTCCATCCAATTGACACTTAAAATTATAAGAAACAAGACTGTCATGCATTGATGTAATTACACTACTAAAAATAAACAAAAATGTTATGAATGCAGTTTCCAATTAAAATGAAGAGCATGACTGGAATGAGTAGGTGCTACCTATGCCTACTTGATATTTGATTGATTATACTAGAAGATCTCAAAATTTTAAAAACTTAAGATTAATGAGTATATGTTTCAGGCTGCACTTGAAATATTGGCATGCCATAGGTTGAGTACGACTGATTTAAATTATATTCATTACTAAACAGGCAAAAACTCTCCATATAGTAGTGCCACCTTGCGCTAACCAGAGCCAAAGTCACCAAAATGTATGGGTGCTGAATTGAGTTCAGACCCATATGACTATATAAGTTACTGAGCTTAGATTGAAAATATTATTGTGTGTTCAATTTCATTCTCTTAGTTTTGTAATGAAGTAGAGATAAAAGGTGGCTGCTGGAAGGTTGCATTAGATCCTAAGATTTAGGTGCAGTGCTCTCAGATCTAAGGCTCCTCACTGATGAAGGTCACAAGCCAAAACTAGTCTGGGGATATTGGATGAGTAGACACTAGATAGAGATTTTATGCACAAGCCTTCTGGCATCCATTGATTACTCTGGTTAGCACAAGGTGGCACTACTATATGGAGAGTTTTTGCCTGTTTACTAACAGTTATGTGCTAGCATGAGATGGTGATTATGTGATGTTTAGTGGTATATTCATTATTCTTCAAATACTTTTATTATTTACCTATTCTCTCCTATTGAATAGTAATCCATTTCTGTAATTATCAATTCTCTTTGTTTTTTCTTCTGTTGTCAAATCTCACTTCCATATGTAATGATATTTTTTGCTATTATTCCATACATCATTCCTTCACAGAAGCAAAACTCTCCATACAGTAGCGCCATCCAGTGCAAGCCAGAGTAATCAATGGATGCAAGAAGGTTTGCGCATAAAATCCTTATCTAGTGCCTACTCATTCAATATCCTCAGACTAGTTTCTAGCTTGTAGTTTTCATCAGTGAGGATCCTTGGATCTAAGAGCAGTGCACCTAGATCTTAGATTAGATCTTAAAATCAAATGCTAGAAACTAGTCTGGGGATATAAAAATCATTTAATTGATATTACAGGTCAATACTATATTAATATAAAATCTTAAATAATTCCTTTTATGATAAGTTTATTTGTATATTTTAAATTATTTATTATTCTAATTAATTTTTTAAATGTTACCAATTTGCATTAATTACTTTTCGTTACATGAAATAAGCATAAAATTTGGATTAAGATTTTTTTATTTTTTCCCATATTCGTAATATATATATCTGTATTTTAGTTTTAGATATAAATTGTGTATTAATAAAAAAAAAAGAATTGAATATTTACATTTTTCAGCAAGTTCAATTAACATTAAACATCCTTTTAAGAAGACTAAAAAAATATCAAACATCTATATTCTTAATTAATGACACTGTATTTGGAACTGAAATAACAGCAAAACTTTTTTAAATGCTTTTTCTTTGAATCATTAAAAAAAAAAATACTAATTAATCTGTGACTGAAAAATTCATGAAGTCTCAGTGTCAAACTTATAATAATAAAAAAAAGAACAATAAAAATACTATTATTTTTTAATTTTTATTTTGACATTTTTCAAGAGATCTTGGGAGAGGGGTGGCGATACACCACGGAATTATAGATAATACTGCCACCTAGTGCCAAAGAGAAAAATTATAATAAAACAACTAGTGGCAGTAAAATATAAAACAAACAGTTAGTTAAATAATAAGTTGTTGAGATTTTATAGTTCTTGCTTAAGAAACCAAGTGAAATGTCAGAACCAAAAAACATATAAATCTTGTTTTAAAAAGGGGAGGAGGGGAATCCAGCGCAAGGCTGCCAGATTTCAAAGTCTGGAGTTAATAAAAACCTAAGCTTTTGGCAACATTAAATCGGATTCTGTCATAGTTTAGAGCTTAAATTAACAAAGTGAGAAATATCTTTTACATTCTTGGGCCTAAATCTAGTAGATCTACTTCAATAAGTAGCTAAAATTAAACGAATAGTAAGCCTTAAGTTCATTTTTTCCCTTATAAATATAATATGCATATATATAAAAGATTTACAAAAGTTTATAATGTGATTAAAATCGAATTGCTACATAAATTATGTTGGAGTAGCAAGCAATAATAAATTAGAAATGATGATCATTAAGTATTACTACTTGACTGTAATGTCCAATAATTTAGTAACTTCAACCTTCAGGAAATATATATACATATTTAATTATATGGGAACATGAATTAATGTTTAAATATTCTGTGTGTATTCAGTGTCCTACTATAAGACATTTAAGATAACACCAAAGAACATTTTGGCAAAAGTTACTGTGATTAAACAATAGAAGAAAAAAAAGACAAATATCAATAATAGTTTTAACATTATTTTTCAACAATCTGTAATGAAAATTACACCACAGATGGTTAGTAATAAATTACTATAAACTAGTGATTCTAAGATATCTCCAAACTTGGAGACTATCAATAACTAGGCTATTGTTGGTTTCATAGTCTTTATAAATGATATAACCCCTCAGTTCCATTTCAAATCATTCTTTTTATCATTTTGTTAAGACAGGAATTAAATCAGAAACTTCTATTAATTAGTTAGTAACAACAACAATTTATAAATTTGTAATTATTTTCACAAATATTAGTAAGATGTTATATAAATAATGATATTAATGAAGATGAAAATTAAATTTAATCATGTGACTAACAATAACCAAACAATTAGTTGCTCTGAAGATGATAAAGTATTTAAATACCAAAAGTGATAGCTGAGTTTCAATTCAAGAATCTCAAGCTCTAAGTCTATTACATTATCATTAAGCTAATCCACAGAGGGTATTACACTTCAATATAATAATTATAGAGAATACAAAATTCTATAAACATTAATATAAGATATATAGAATAAATTGTCTATCCTTGGTTAAAAAAAAATGGAGAAACTGAACACATAGTTTAAATAAATTTTTCCAAGATCTACTAAGTGATTATTATCCAGTAATGACTACTAATAAATTTACTTAATATAAAAAATCCTACAAATGGGGAGTTAATTAGACTAATAGGTAGGTCTCCAAGGCTGGACATATCTCAGAATTATTGGCTTATAGTGAATCTTAAATATGAAATAAAGTATAATTTGTATTAAGGATTTCTGGATAAATAATGTTAAATTATTATTGATATTTATTACGTTTTTTTTCTTTCTATTGTTTGATCACAATATGTTTTACCAAGAAGTTCTTTGGTAAACAAAGGCAAAACTCTCCATACAGTAGTGCCAACCTGTGCTAACCAGAATAATGAATGGATGCCAGAAGGCTTGTGCATAAAATCCCTATCTAGTGCCTACTCATCCAATATCCCCAGACTAGTTTCTGGCTTGTACACAAGCCTTCTGGCATCCATTGATTACTCTGGTTAGCACAGGGTGGCACTACTGTATGGAGAGTTTTGCCTTTGTTTACAACAATTATGTGCTAGTATGAGATGGTGATCATGTGATGTTTAGTGATTTAAGTTCTTTGGTGTTCTATAAATACTTCCCAGAATGTATATTTACAATATGTGTGTGTATTAGGTGTATATATGTTCTATAAACATGCATACTTAAGTTCTTTTTAATCTAAAAGCAGATTTAAATGTGTATACCATAGGAAACAACAATCAAATAATAAAAATTTGATGTTTTTTTCATACAAATAAATACATGTCTAATTGTTTTATGTAGAAAACTTGCTAAAATATTGCCATACTTTATTTTTGCGTTTTTATTAGATTGTTTTAACAAATTGTTAACTTTTTTTTCTCCATGTGTCATAGCATGGGCCGGGAAGTGAACCTGCTAACCCGGGACAACTGTTGTAAGGCAGCTGTGCTGACCACTCAACCACCAACGCTTGACAACAAATTGTTAACTTGATATATGAATGGTAAAAATTTATAAACACAAATAAATAAATAGCAAAAGAAAAATCAACATTTTTTTTTTTTATTGATTATTTACACTGATAAAAATTTCTGGTGTCTGGAGTATTATATTGTTTAAATAATCAAATGTGCATTACAATACCCAGTTTATATTTAAAAACAAAAACAAAAAACAAACAGAATAATTATGTTTATTATAACTATACTATTTACTGTATTTCAAAATATAAAAAACGATGAATAATTTCATTAGAAAATGATTTGCAAAACAAAACAAAACAATGTAAACTCATATTTCAATGCAGGCATTAGATATCTTTCTAAATTGTACAAAAACAACTCTAAATTAAGTTAATTTAACAATTTAGGAATGTAGATAGGTTCAAATATATCCAAACAAAATTTTTTCAATGATAAATTTACTGAATTAAAAGATTTTATATATAAATTACAGCTATAAATTTCCTAATATTCAACTAAATATCATTTATTTTAAGTTCGAATGTAGTCGTTCTAAACTTTTTTTTTTCAAATAGTTTTAATCAATTTTGAATAAAATATATATTTTTTGTAATTAATTTTGTAATTTGAAAGCTATTGTAAATAACTCTTCATACAAATCTATTTTTGTTTGGAATTATTTTTGCTATATATTGTTTAATAAATAAATAAATAATAATTATTATTATTTTTGAAAATGATTATTGATATACATCATCATCATCCCTTTTTATGTAGTAAAGTTCTCATTGTTAATAATGGTTAAATTGGCATTACCAGACCTCGATTTCAAAAGTAGTTGTAGGCAATTCAGTTACATTGATGTCAGATTGTCCTTTTGTGGTTGTCTATTCACTAAATATTAATATTTCAATAAAATATTGCAACTTTGATTATTGTATTTAATTTAATTATTTTTGTTAGTATTGTATTAACCTTTGTAAATTTATGAATATTGCATGGATTAATGTATATTTATTCTTGGAATTTGATGGATATTTCCTATATTTAACAAAAAAAAAAAAAAGGTTTGCAATTTTGATTAATTGTATTGACATTTGATGTATTATTAGTACTAATTGTAGTGAATTTATTTAAATACTAGATTAAGTTTTATGTATATTTTTACTTTTATTCCCATATAAGTTCAGCAGGGTAAATTTTTATATAATTCATTTTAGAATTATGTAGATGATGCCAAGGAATCAAACACTTGATTTGTATTTTTCATGACAATAACTAATAGTTTATAAATGGTCAGTACATTCATAGTATCAAATGGCCCTATGAAGCCAGCATCTTTTGATATATGCTTAGTTATTTTAGCGTTTATATTTGTGCATGCAGCAAGATATATTGATTAATGCTCTTTGCTAATATTATGTCTCAAGACTGGAATTATCTAGATAATAACTAGCTTAAGATGTTATAGTTTACCTTTTCTAAATCTAGAATATTACCGATTATTTGCTATATGATGTTATGTTTACATTTATTACTTTTATTGCTTATATCTACTTCAAACAATAATCTACTGATTCTCTGCTCTGCTTTTATTGCTTTCGGTTAAAAACAGCTATTGAATATATGCCTTTACTATTTCTATATCCTATAGAAGCTACTTCTTTCCATGCCCTTATAGTATGTATGCATATCTGTGAGTTGCAGTATCCATGTTATGACATAGAAAAAAATCCATGGATATGGGACTCTACTGTATAAGTAAAATAAAGATTAACTTAACAATGAAGTAAAAAAAAAAAAAAATATTAGACCCTCCCCCCCCCCCCACCCACCTACTTGCTATACTAAAATAACATGGATTCTTAAATTTTATTTTTAAAAATTAACTTCCTCATTTCAAAAATAATTTCACTTACCAGATAAAACTTCTCTCCGGTGTCCATGCCTGATTTCTGCATTATTGTTATTATAAAGGTTATGTGATAGGTGATTATTGTTATTATTATTGTGTTTAGAGGTATGGTTGATTGATGATGCACAAGTGATAACTGATGGTCTCTGCTGAATTTGGGACATGTTTGTATGAACACTAACCATGGATGCTGAAGGATGATGACAATCATTGCCACACTCTAATTTAATCATTGCAAATCCATCGACATCATCACCTCTGTAAAGAAAAAGAAAAAATAATATTGTTAATAATCAAAAATTTTTAAATAAGTAAGCAATAATAATTAATGCCAATAGTATAAGTATTCTTTACAATGTCTTTCAAAATGGAATTAATCATATAAAGATATTTTGAATTTAAACACAAAAGATTACCTTCACATTATTGCTGATAATATAATTGACAAATATTTTTATAATGGCAGAATACAAAAGTTATTTAATTTTTTAAAAAATGAATATACTTATTAATATTTCAACATCTGATAACACAAAGATTACATAAATCATCGTTTCAATTTTTGATCTAAATAAATTTATATGAAGATTTATAGAATTATCAGATGCATAAATTCATAGTAAACAAACATCATTTATTTGTTTGGCAGAAAATTTAAATGAAATCTATTGTAAGCATTATTAATCATTTGCAAAATATTCATAACAATATTCTCATTTTTTGAATGCATGTGTAGCGTGACCACATCAAATTATGACAATTGAAGTGTTTAGTTGAATCTGTGTATCAGCTTTGTTTCAATAAAGCATTGGGCACATTTTGATTCCCCTATAGATTCATGAAAGGTGTACTGTGATACAAAAATCATCTACTAGTATATAAAGAAAACATTATGAGTTTGCCATCAAGATGAAGCTTGCTATATATTTCTAAAATTACATTAAGATAATAAAAATTATAATTTCTGAATTACCTTAAATTAATTATTATAATATACGACTAATCCCATACCATAATTTTTGTATGACTTACATAAAGAACAAGTTTTATCAATCAAATGGAAGTATTTTATGTAAATAGTACTGCACGAAAAAAGCTCTGTATTTCAAAAGATACTTGATCATATTGGAACCCTTATAAAAGACAGAAGACTATCCCCCCCCCCCCTTATAGAAGTTTTAAAAATAACATCTAAATAATTTTGATACATAATATTAATGGCTAACACTTTGGAAAAGTTTTGTAATCTATATTCAGATTTATACTGCCAAAGTTACAGTATCTGCCAGAGATATGTGTATCTTAATTATGGTAACTTGCATAAGCTATCATGGATGTATTATCTAGGTTTAGTGTTTCATGCATTTAATTATATCTTAGTGTGTATAATTCTTGGTCTGCACTATAGATCACTGAAAGTAATATCTTCTGTGCCATCATAGTGACAGATAAAACCCCAACAATCTTCTGATCATAAATATACCTGAATATTATCTTAGTAGAAATTTGATCAATTATCACTTTTGTCTGACATAAGATTAAACTTATGATAAAAGAAATTAACTAGCTTTTTAAAAAAGCTTATGGAAACCAAAATGTAAATTTATTCTAATCAAATTGGAATTAAAAACCATGCAAAAATTGTCTTTCTAACAACAGATATAGCTATAATATATCTGCCTATAATAACATGCAATGACTTTTCTAAGTAAAATAATTATACTCACCAAGTGTTTTAAATTTACAAAGAGTGATAGTAGAGTAGGGTACTGCCAATCTGAAAGTATTTGCACAATAGGCAAATGGTATGTTTAGAAATATATTGCAATATTCTGTTAGCATGATAATTTGCATATGCATATTACTGTCTCTTTAGATCTAAGGAAACAAAGGTATGTGCAAATACTTCCAGACTGGCAGTACCCTACTCTACTATCACTCTTTGTAAATAGATCAGGAGATTAGTTTCTGATTATTAATTATTACAAATTTATATTATTCAAGTTAATAGCTTGAAAACATCAATACTTTAAGAATCTAAATTGAAATCAGCTTGATGCATTCATCTGGGAATCAGATTAACAATAATACATCCAGAGAACATTAATTAGTCATACTGGCTTTGGGATAAAGTAACATGCAGTTGATTAGTGCAGGCAATGCAGATATATAAGGCTTTGATTTTGGTATACTCCTAATTAATTTGGTCTTAGGTCTTCTTATAATCTGCCTTCTTATCAATATACTTTTTTGTTTCAGAATAATTCCCATGTGATATCATGATGATAAAATATAATTTTGGCTCACATTTTGGAGACAAAAGCCCCCAATGATAGGCTTGATATGATCCATTTCAGGTGCATTTTTTCATTTTGAAGACTAGTATGATCATTTTGGAAATTTCTCCCTAATAGTAATGTTATGAAGTCAAAAGCTCTACAGATTTATAAGAGCAGTTTTTTTTTTATTAAGATAAAAATAATCTCTTTAATTTCACAAAATTCAAAACAAGATTTAAATATGTTATCAAAAAGACATTTTGCTGATAAAGATATTTTAAAACATCACATTTTATAACAGTTATCACCTCACTTTAACAAATTTCCCTATCTCAACCATTACACCTCTATATGAGTGCATGGATATTGCTTCAATGGATGCAAGCAATGAATGGTTCTATTGATAGATTATCTTAGTAAAAAAATAAGGATGTCTAACACTCCTAATTTAAAAGGAAATAAAAAATTTGATGCATTTCTTAGCAAATATGAAGTGTATTAATTTCTTTCCCAATCTCTACGTAAGATGTCAAATTTTAAATGCAAAATTGGCCACAGATGCTATAGAAAATCAATAAATAAAACTTCCCCTATGCAGTATTAATATTAATATTTAAATAAGGTGACAAAGAAGATATTAGAAATTACAAATCTATCAATCTTTTATCAGTTTTATACAAATTTTTTACCAAGATAATTACAACTTGTCTACAGAGAACATTGGATTTCCACCAGCCAAGAGAACAAGCTGGATTTAAAAGTGGTTTTAGTATAGTAGATCATATTCATGTATTGAGAGAAGTTATAGAAAGGACAAATGAATATGAGTTGCCATTATGCTTTGAATTTGTAGATTATGAAAAGGCATTTGATTCAATAAACATTTCTTCAGTGATTAAAGCATTAGATTATCAAAGTATAGATCCAGGATATTGTCATATTTTAAACAATTTTTATCATAGAAAAAAATGCAACAGCAACAATTAGATTATGTAATGATATAACTAGGAAAGTTCAACATTGAGAAGGGTGTAAGACAGGGTGACTCCCTATCTCCAAAATTTTTTACAGCAGTGCTGCAAGAAGTATTTTGTGGAGTAAAATGGGAAGCTAAAGGAGTGAAAGTAAATGGAGATTATTTAAGTCATTTAGATTTTGCAGATGATGCAGTTGTTTTTGAAAATAATGCTTTAGAGTTGCAGGAAATGTTGCAAGAGATATCAGATGAAAGTAAGACTAAAGATAAAAGTTAAAAAGACTAAAGTTATGTTTAATGGATTTTCTCAAAATATGAAAATAAAGATTATGATGAGTTAGAAGAAGTTAACAGCTACAAATACCTTGGTCAGATTATTAATACAGATGGAAACATAATGGATGAAATTAATCATAGAATTAAACTTGGTTGGAGTGCTTTTGGTAGAAATAACTTGATACTGAAAGGAAATATGCCTATATTGTTTGAAAAGAAAGGTTTTTAGTAAATATGTTTTACCAGTTCTTACTTATAGATCTGAGACTTGGACATGTAATAGAATAGCAATACCGAGACTTCAGGCTATTCAAAGAAGTATGGAGAGATGCATGTTCGGAGTAACAAGAAAGGATTGAAAATGCAATATATGGGTAAGAGAACAAACAGGTGTTACTGACCTCATTGAAAAAATTTAGAAGACTGAAATGGAGTTGGTCTGGACATATTGCTAGAAGAGATACTAACAGATGGACAATTGAAATCTTAAACTCGATTCCAAGGGATTGTAAAAGATCCAGAAAGAGACCACATGTGAGATGGATGAAATAAGAAAGTGTGCAGGGGTGGTGTGGAGAAGAGAAGCTAAAGAGAAGTTGCATTGAATTTGGAGAGACCTTCATCCTGTAGTGGATTGATAATGGTTAAATGATGCTGCTAAGAACAGAATAGAGTGATAGTCTCTAAAATTACAGATTCTGGGATCAAAATTCAATTAATCATTTATGGTCCTCAAATGTTATGATGTTTTTTTTTTTAAATAAATCAAACTGAATTAATAAGTTGTCAATATATATAGCATAGTAACCAAGTTTTATTACTTAATCATGAAACTCTACAGAGTACATCCATATAATACACACATACATCAGTTGAAATATATTACAGCCTGATCAATAACATCTTCATGCTTTTAATTCTATAAACATTTTTTTTCTTATAAGCATATTTTCCAAATAATAAAAAGCATTCAAATCCTTACTTATGCTTTTTATTATTATTAGGAAAAAAAAAGGAAATTAATTAGTTAATTAGAATATGTTGTCTAAAGAGTCATCATCAGCCTCCTAAAGCCTAGCTAATAAGATTTTATGCAAAAACTAAATAGAACTGAATAGAATTTGACGATTATTTTTTAAAATATAGTGAAGCCACAATGTATGCTGTATCAATAAACACTACTTCAATTATAAGCTGTCTAAAAAAAATTGTAAATAAACAAAAAGTAAAAACATTAAAATTCATCAATTTAATAAATTTTATGACATGGCAACAATCATTTCCCCCATTTTGAAGCATATATATGATTAAATTATTCATAATTTTTTGAGGTTATGCTGAAAGAACATACATTTTATTCTTTCTGAATTTGAGATGTACAATATTTTGCATAATAAAATATTTTCAAAGCATAAAACTAAAAGTTTTATAAAATTTAATCAGCAACTGCTACAATGCAGTTTAGCTAACATAAATGTTATAAGCAATATCTCATATTACTTTTATTTGTTGTAATAATTATATTTGTTTTATATATTGTTTCAAATTTGATTTTTTTTTACTATAAGCATTATTTACAATATTTATTAAAATATTTATATAAAAATAATATAGCCATAAAATTGCAAAACCAAACAAATAAAATTACTTTTAACTGGATTCAAAAGATTGCTTTTTTATAAGTTATTACAATGAAATAAATTTGCTTTTTATTATTGTTTAAACAGTAACAAAAAAAACCTGCCATTTGAAAAAAAAAATTACAACTGTTTAAACTATAAGTGATTTGAGATTATCATAAAATTAAAACTATGTAAGCTAAATTCAAACTAATTTGATTTTTGAAAAATAGATATTATATTTTAAAAGGTATCAAGAGGAATACCTGTTCAATTAAAAAAATAATATGAAATTAAATCATTTAAAAATTAATAGCAGTATATTGCAGCAAAATATACTGCATGTAGCTGTTGAGAATTAATAAAATGTGTATCTTTCTTAAGTGATAAAATGAAAGTTATCCATTTAGTAATGGCCAAAAACACACACACACACACAAACTGTAATCATTCTTATATTGCATTAGAAAGTTTAAAGTTTGAAGAATTTATGAGATGGGTAATGACAAATAGGAATGGTTGTATAGAGTTTAAAGTTGATAGACTTAAAAATACCCAAACTAGAGAGACTGTAGCCTGTTAATAATAAACCTGCTAATTCATTTCCATGGCAAAAAAAAGGGTTATAATTCAAAGTGTATTTAATTACAAGTGAAGTTGAACATTTCACCAATCATTTTATTTGAGAAAATATATGGTATAGAAACTTTGTAATTATTTTTTTAATTCCATTTATACTAAAATCTTAGTATATAAAGGGAGAGGGTGGCTTAAAACAAAATATAGTGAATATCAATGCTTCACTGTAATCCCATAATTATTAATTAACGTAAAACTAATAATATCTTTATTTATTCCATTCACCTTAAATAATTTGAATTTTGAATATTTTTCTTTTTTCCTCCAAATAAATCTTTTAATAAATAAATAATTATATAAAGGATTAATGAATAATACTTCTCTACTGTAATTTTTATTACACCATTCTCATGCAAATTATACATTTAATGCTGAACCAGCACTCATCATTAGTTGACCCAGACTACAATCTCTACCTGCATGAGAGTGGTATAGTGAAAATCACACTACAGCAATATTATTCATTATTGGATAATCTCTAGTCTAATGTATGACTAATAAAAAATAAAAATTATTAATATATTTTCATGAAGTGATTTGAGTCAAAGATATGAGAACAGCACATTTGGCATTTATCAATTAAACTGTAGTAATTTGCTATCTCTGTATATATACTGAACAATGATGAAGATATATGTAAGAGATTAGGTTCTGGGTCAACTGATGAGTGATGGTTGAGCATGAAATGTGCATCTTGGGTATCATAGCTGTTTTTTACAAGTCTTTGGACATATGTTTATGATTACATGCCTCCACAAGGTGTTAAAAGCAGATAAAAACCAGTCCCTACCTCGTGTGATAGTGATGTAGTGAAAATTACATTACAGAAATGTTATTCATTATTGGATATCTTCTGGTCTAATGAATGACTAATAAAAATTATTATATAAAGAAAGATTTTATAATTTTCTTATTCAGCTTTTATTAACATTTACTAATAGAATAAGGTTGTTCTGCACAATATTACATTTAGAAGCAACCCACACAAAAAAGATCAAATATGTTGTCTGAATTATTGTTTTACATATATCATTGAGAAAAAAAACCTTATAATAGACACATTAAAATTGGATTAGTGACAAAATAATCACATCAATTACTTACAAAACATATAAAATGAATCATGGCTGGCCTATAGGACTTACTTTCAGTGGAGTTGCCTATAATCAATTTATCCAAATTTAAGAATTTGATTCTTCCAAAATTTGAATATCTGTCTAATACTTTCTTATATTCATGATATATGGACAATACTTTAATATGTACAAACAAAGAAACTATTAGTAAAATTCATATTGAGTTAGCATTTACAATTGCTCTAACTTGGACCATCGAGAAGGAAAATGAGCTCCATAACATAAAATTTTTAGACTTAAATATCAGATAAGACAATGTTTTAGATTATAGGATTTTAAAACCATTAAATGTAAGAAATACCATACCCCATAGGTCTAATACTCCTTTCTCCCATAAATATGCTGATCTGAAAGAGTTTCTCCATAGAAACTTAAAGCTGTGCAAATTTGAGCCAGATCAGACAAGAAACATCAAACTATACACTAATGATTTAATCAACATTAAGTACAATTCTAAAAAAATAAATGCAATTATCATTAACTTTTATAACAAAATCTTGCACTCTATAAACATTCAACCTGATAATAAAAAATGGTCTAGTCTCTCTTATATTTCGAAAGTTGCACATAAATTAAAAAATATTTGTACCAATAAATACAAAATCAGTTTTTGCCCACCTCCATCTTTAAATAAATTATTAAATAATTCAAAAGACAAAATAACTAGAAAGGCTTCATATCAAATTGTGTACAAAATTAACTGCAAAGAACCTAATTGCTTAAAGATTTACCAGGGTGAAACCTGAGCTAACTTATCTACAAGACTTTCCCAGCATAATTATATATACAACTGGGCCAAGAAAAACAATGAATATTCTTATGCTTTCTTGGATCATGAGTCGCAATCAGGCCACAACATTGATTACTCTACGGCCGACATTGTTTGTTCCAAAAGAGATGATAGAAAAAGAAAGGAGGTGTGATCAATAACTAAATATGATCACACCATCAATAAAAAAACCTCTAGCATCCTGCTTTCTAAAAAATTGTAGCTACCATTTTTATCATTAGAGTGTAAATATACTCCTAAAAATTCAATTTTATGATAATCTACTCTTTAATATTCAAAAGTGACTTTAAATCTCAACTTCCTTTAATCATATAATAATATGATTATGATACTATTCAGTATTGAAAGTACTCAGCTTTAACCAATTTTCTTTATTAGAAATTAAAATTTGCTCTGTTGTTAAATATTTTAACATTTTCTAAATCATAAAAAAAAAATGTGGAGAAATAAATTTTGAGGATTGCAAAAAGTAAACTGAATATAAAATAAAACCAAATGCAATATATATATATATATTAATGAAAAATTTAAAAATAATAATTAGATAGAGAAATAATAAAATTTGTTAGAAGAAACTGTAACAACAACAACAACAACAACAAAAGAAATAAGAAAGACATAAATATGTGTTGTAAAACTAAGCATCCTAATACTACTCTGGATTATATCCAATTTGCACTTGACAATAATAACTAACATCACATTTAAGGACAGCAATAATAATGTCCTAGGGATATACAGACTAGTTTCTAGAGATTGCCATTCTCAGAAGAAGATTATGTCTGTTTTAATCAACCAGAAATCATTTTTTATGCTATTCAAGTTAATGGCTTGATAATTTCAAACACCCTAAGATTTTGAATGAAGCACAGATGTGTGATATAAATTCAAAGAGAAACTAAATTGAAGACTGAAGTAAGAAAAATGGTCTACAGTTTGCTTGGGATCTAACTTTGGACTGATGATCAATGATGATAAAAAATAAATTAGTTTGATAATCATGAATTTTTAATTAATAAAAATACAGAAGTTGCAAATTATAACAATGAGAACAATGTTATAACTCTGCACACACAAAATGACTTATTATTGGTCTACAGATCAAGTTTCTCTTCTTAAAATAAATCCTACATTAAAAAGCAAAGAAATGATCGTTTTCAAAGAATCAATTTATTTGCTTTGGTTAATTTATTAAGTTTGGTAATGAGATAATATATTTACCGATTCAAAATAAGACAGAAACTAAAAAAACCTAAAGAAACAAAATACATATTTTAAATAATCATAATTTACAAAAGTATAAAATCAAGTTGACAATCGTATTACCTTGTTTATTTTGAGATTTATTCATTGGATCTTAGATACCTAACATGTGAGATACAATCTCCAAGGGAATCACAAAGAGTTTTCAATTAGATCATTATGGTTTGCAGGAATTCTCAGCATAAAGGTTTTCAATGTATATTTATATCAATATAGCTGCACAGCAATATTCTGATAATTGACTAATGAAAAGAATTAATTTAAATTAGATTACAACATGTCTTTAAGAATATGAGAAGCCTATTGCATTCATACATGTCAAACATTTTATAGTAATTTGCACTGTGGGCATTAAACTTTTTTTCATATATTCACTATAGCATATGTCCCTAAAATATTAATGAACTCTGTATGTAGATGAAACAAAAAATATTTCATTTCAAAATCTAAAGTTTATGATAAATGTTAATATATAATTTGCAAAACAATGTGCAAATGCTGAGAAATATTTTATTCAGATTATTTTTTTAAGATACAAACTGATTTTTTTTTTAAAAAAAAAATAGCAATTATTAAGTTTAAATTATCAAATTATTTACAGTGAATAAAAAATAAGAATCATTGTGCTACAAAAAAACAACAACTTTCTAATATATATATATGTTTTTTTTTTTTTTTTGCCCTATTAAAAATTTCTCTGCAGTCAAATATTGATATGGTTGGATGTTACTTGACTAAATTCAGTAATTTTGAGATGATACAATTATTATAGATAAATTATATTGCAAATTATTTCAATAAACTTTCATTTGATACTTTCTTGGAAACTAAAAAATCTCAGAAAATTTTCATGGACAAAAACTGTGGATTAAATTCAGATAGAATTTCAGTTGAAGTTCATCCGAGTCAGTGAAGAAAGCTGACCAAAAAAATCAAATAATAAAATCTTGATTCACAATATAATGCACAAAAGTCTAGTTCTAGTCCTATAAAAATTAGTTTGTGAATGAATTAAGATTTATCCTAAACCAAAGTATGGTGTTTTTATCTAAGAAAACTATATACTAACTTTTTATTTTGAATGCAAATGCGATCAAAAAATCCTTTGGACTAAAGCATATATGCATATTACTTATATTTTATTATATAATACAATGGATAATTCTCCAAATTTATAGATAAGGATTTCTTAAAAATGGTTGAAAAACTGAGAAATTCACATAGCAATAAAAATTTATCTAATATTATTTGATTAAAAATGAATATCTGCTTGACAGATACTGAATTTTAATATCAATAAAATTTAAAAATGTAGAGAAAACACACTCAGTATTAAGGAAAAAAATGCATGATAGATATCCACATAACATGGAATGGTTGTCATTAAACAAAACCAATATCATGCATTGAATATCTCAGATAGGATACTTAATTCCAAGAGACATTATTATGCTAACAAAAAAAGTTAGATCATTAATTGACTTATCTATAATGAAAACAAAAACAACTCCAAAAATGATTACTTTATATTCATCAAATAAATTATAAGTCACTAATTGATTTGACATATATGAATGAATCTCCCCAAATAAACCACTCAGTCTGAATGAACTCCCTGTGAAGATCAATTAATCATTTTATGTTATTAATGATAATGGATATTCACATAAATGTTCTGGACATTGAAGGCAGTCTTTTCTGTATGAATGTCCAGAATATTTATGTGAATATTACAATTGCCCAAAAACAATCTTTGGTATTGATTTACGAAATGATTAATGAATTAAATAAAACCAATAGTAGTTCTATTGATCATTTATGGTCAAAAAACTATAACTTTGACAAATACTCTTAATATAAATTTTGAATTAAAGAAGAATATAACAGAAAAGCATTAAAAAGCAAATAACAATCGAACTTTTTTATTTTCAGTATTCGGTTCTTAAAGTTTACAAATAATTGTCCGAATTCGTTTTTTTTTCTCTCTCTGTTTTCTTAATAAATAGGAGTTAAAATATTTCTTTATAATTTTTTTATTTATGATTTTTTTTTTTTTAAAAAAAAAAAGAAGATAAAAATAGCTCTATAATTTAAATAAATAAAAACCATAAAACAAAATACCACATAAATAAACCTTTAATAAACAATGCCAAGAATATAATATTAGTACAAATACAATTGCCGCCGAGACTATTTTAATGAAATAATCAAATAAAAAATGAATTATAAAAGCCATTCATCAAAAAGATTAAGTCTGCCATGATAAATTATATATAACACTTTTTAAAGGTTTAGTTTTTCATTTCCACTGATGCCAAAACGAAATTCAATCAAATACAACAACAACAAAAAATACTGCTAATAATTATTTCAACAAACAAACAAATAATACAATTATACATCAAATAATTTCTTGTAAAAAAAAAAGAATAATTTATTACTTCTTTAAAATGATTGAAAATTTTTTTTATATTATTAATTCTAATAATATAGCATGACCCAAATTAAAATAATAATTTTCCAAACTTCTAAAGTTAGATGTAATTCTAAATGTTAATATAATGCACCTTCAATCAATAAAGAACTATTACAGATGATGATAAACGTGTTATTGACTGTGCTCAACTACCTAGATAGTTCCATCTGCTTTAGAAAAGATACATTTCAGCATAAATACAGAACTGAAATCAATGATAATGCTCAGTCAGAGATGCTGGAAAGTGATGGAAACAAATGACTAATATAGAAAAAATATAAAATGAGAAAACATAATTAGAGATACTAAAATACATACCATAAGAAAAAACTGGAGTGATATTCAACATTGTCTTTAATCAAATCATTGATGATAATAATAGAAGAAACAAACAAAAAAAGAATGGAAGAAGGCAATTTAAAAATAACATTGACTTTAATAATAAAAAATTATCAAATTCAAATACATTCCTATATTCAAAATTACCCCAAATTCACCACTCAACCAGACTAGCCATGAAAATAAACTCTAAAGCACTATCAATGGTTTCATTGCTACAAGCAGACTTATCAAGTTTAAAAAACTTCAAAATAACATATTTAAACTAAACATTACACACAATTCCACTTCCCATATACCCTTAATATTAAAATAATTTTTAAATAAGTTAATTGCTTCAGAATTATACATTTGAATAATACAACTTCTTTAATTTTTCTTTTTATTTCATTTCTCTCAAAAAAGACAATAATCAAATTTAATAATGTGGCCTGTATCTTTTTCATGGATATATAAAGCAGAACTAAAATATTTATTTCTAACCCTATGTAGTTTGAGCTTAAATGAAAGAATAAAGGTACATAAATGCAGAGTTAGTAATAAATATCTTAATTCTGTTTTATATAGCCATGAAAAAGATACAGGCCACATTATTAATTTTGATGAAGGTTGTCTTTTTTGAGAGAAATGAAATAAAAAGAATTAAAAAATCTTTATTATTAAACATTTATGATTCTGAAGCAATTAACTTATTTAAAATTTCTTTTAATATTAAGAGTGTATGGGAAGTAAATGGAATTGTGGGTAATGTTTAATTTAAATGTTATTTTGTAGTTCTTTACACTTGAGAAGTTTGTAGCAATGAAACCATTGGTAGTGTTTTAGAGTTTATTTTATTGACTAGTCTAGTTGAGTTGAATTTGGAATAATTTTGATTATTTATTGATTAGTTTAGCTTTATGCTTTTAATCTTTATATTCCTATGATCAAGATGCTATAACAAGCTAGGATTCTAAAGGTAATCACATTCTTTTAATCAAGTTATAGCTATGATTTTTCCATTTGCAACGATGACATTTAATAACAGGAGTATAATGTTGATTGGTACATGTTTGTGAATTTTCAGATTTTAATTGAACTACATGGCAGATTTTTTAAAGTTTTCATTCCAGCCAAACCTTGATCCTGCATATTTAAATGTAGTATACAACACAAAACTGATTAAATATATCTAACATTATATTTTAAAAATTCATAGCATGGTACAGACAAAATGAATAAAACTATTTTATTTTTTACTAATTTATTTCATAATTGTTTATATTATACACAAAACAGTACAAAAACTTTTTACGCACAAACAGTCTTACCATCAGAAGATAGGCAATTATCCACAGATTAACTATAAAAAGTTATTTATTCAACTATCTTGTGTTCATTAACTTCTCAATATTTAAACACAAATGAATTGAATGGAGAGACATGTGTCATAGCATTCTAATGTAGATTAAAAATAATCTTTAAAAAAATCAAGGAGCACTTTGATTTTATATAAGTGCAAAATCTAGACAATCTTAAAATAAGTGTTGAATAAAAAAAAGAATATTGTTTGCATTGACAGCAGCGCACCATCTATGCCATTCTATTCTAAAATCATCTAAGTAAGCATGAATAATAAATGGGCATTACATGGCATTACTAAATCAACAACCTTGGATTAGTTTTTAGCTATTAGGATTTGTCAATCAGAAGCACATTAATGCATACTTTTATCCAATAATCAGTTTTTTTTTCTATTTAAGCTAATGATCTGAAATTGTCAGTATCTGAAATTATGAATCCAAATTATTTAAATCTTTAGCTATATAGGTCTGATAATAGATAATCAATAGATTTTAATGATCTCAGTTGTACAAAATTTGACAAAAGGATAGTATATACCAAAGCAAAGCATTATGTGACTCCTAGTTTATAATAACATCTGCATTAACAGCAACAATCCCACCTTATATGTTTTACACAAACAACATGAGTCAAAAATACCTATAATTAGCATATATCTGAGATAATTAAAATATCTTCTTGCTAAATATCAAAATCTTCCAAGTTATTGGCTTTAAAAAGTATAAAAATAAAAATGGCTGCTATATGGACACATGCAATCTGGTATTTTTCACTAATGAATGTCAATGATCTGAAAATCTGAGTGGTATGATTGTTCATGCTTACATAAATGGTGCTAGAGTAATTATACAAAGTGAATGATTGTTCTTATTGCAGGCATTAACTAAAAACCAGGATTCTAATACTTTGTTTTGGTAGTATTAAGTGTATAATAATATTTCATTACCAAAAAATCTTTCAATCATTCAAATAGATAATCATAATTTCTTCAATTTTACTACTAATGAAATATAAATTACACTGTGCTAATTTGCAACTTACACTAGTGATATTCAAAAATGAATATGGACTACCTTAAATTGAAAAACATGTTTGTGCTTGAGCTTCAGCCTAATTTATCATTCCACCATCTGACGAGGCTTTATAATAAACTAGACCAAAACCTTGGAGTAAAAATGTACTTATTAGAGTTCAAATAATATGTTGTAACCAGACGTACTGACCAACCCCACCCATTGTTGGTTTTATTTCCTGATGAGCATATTGAAGGAAGGAAATATCAATTGGCATTCCCCAATGCAGATGTCACCCACCTACAATAATATTTCCTGCTCATCAGAGGATGTAGCGCCATAGAGACTGGAAGCATCTAGAAATTTGTTTGGTTTCCCAAATGGTGCCACTAGAGTTCCATCTCACTACAACCTTACTTACCATCATCTGGTTATGCCGAACATAGATTAGGAGGCATGAGATTCTTGTGAGCAAGATGCAATGAATGACTACTGATGCAAAATAGAATTGAACAATTAAATTAATTTTAAGTAACAACAATTTTATTTAACAACTCATTAGATAGTCCTTCTAATATAGTTCATATTATGGGAGAAGTCAAAAAGCCTTTTTATCAAGTATACATATACATAGGTTTTATCACTTGATTCAGATATGGTTTATTTAGGTATGCATATAAGCCTTTATACTAAAAAAAAAAACAGGTTATTTTTTTCAAAAAAAGATTATTTTTTTATATTTACCTTACAAAATTATAATAACCATCATTATCATTTAATTATTCTAATATAAAACAATTCCAGGTTGGTATATTTTTATTAGTCAGTCAAATACAGATGTATATTTTTACATAGCTTTTATCACTTTATCCAAATGTGGATTATTCAGATATGCATCTAAGCATTTATAACTCATTATCATTTAGTTATTCTAATATATAACAATTCCAGGTTGGTATATTTTTATTACTCAGTCAAACACAGACATATTTTTACATAGGTTTTATCGCTTTATCTAAATTTGGATTATTCAGGTATGCATCTAAGCATTTATAAATCATTATCATTTAATTATTCTAATATATAACAATTCCAGGTTGGTATATTTTTATTACTCAGTCAAAAACAGATGTATATTTTTACACTTAAGTTTGTTATCAGCAATTCCATATTTGTAGAACATTTATAATTTTGAACATATAATGCAATTAATATTTTCATATTATTCCATTAATTTTCTATCATAAACTTATTATAGAATTAATAATTGATAGATAAAACATTATTACTATTATAGAATTAATAATTGAATTATTTTCTAATGCGTACCTTTTAACTAAGGTCTTCATTTATTGCTGTTATCACTAAATAACAAGGGGGGAGTCTGTCTTGAAGCTGAACAGCATTGGAGGCTTGGATGGCATTGGAGGCTTATTTCATGATAATGGATAGAGAGAAAAAGCGGGCTAACCACCCCATGTTAAGCTCATTCTTCATGGGGATGCTTAATGGTTCAATTCGCTTTTCTTGTAATCTAAAAATCTAATCTTGTGGTTGATCTTTTCAAGTATCTAAAATCTAAAAAAAATGTGTTGTCTCTCATGATTTTCAAGTACCGAATAATAATCTATAATCATCTCCCCTAATCTGAATTCTCCAACCTATTTATATCTTTTCTCTCTATCAGAACAGATTCACCTTATGTGCCTGCTGGATCCAATTGGTGTTGGTGTGGTTTCATCCATGTTTGTGCCGTTAATCCCCCAGCTCATCGGCTATTCTTTTTGGCAGGATCAGACTGTTTTTAATTATCTGGCTGTGTTTTCAAATTTTTTAATTAATTTTCACTTGCCTGTGGCATGGTGAAGAAACACTTTTAATTATTGTTAAATTACCGCTATTCTGCCTTACAAATTATTCTTCTGAAATATAGAATGAGTTGAAAAGCAGTAAAGAGATTTTTATTTAAATGATTTTTTTTCTTCTCACTTATAAGTTTTAATTAAAATAAAAGATTTATGCTTCTTTTTTCTTTAACTGCAAATATACGTGAAATAGTGTATCTGTTTCAATGTATTCATTTTTATTTTAAAAATATATCATGATAATTTTGTTTTTCTTATTGCAAACTGTATATTTACTGTGATATATGTTAAGTTTGTGTTTAAATATATACTAGCATACAATATTATAGTAGTTTTATAATTATAATGCAGTTTTATTTTTATATGATATATAGAAATTTTTTTGCGTTATTTTTGTGTAAATATAGTCCCAAATATAACTGATGGCATTGTGATCTTAAAAATTTTAAATTTGCAATATCTTCAAATATATATACAGGGTAAAAAATGTATTCTAATTTAGAACATTTTCCCACTGATCTCATACTATAAATTATTATTGTAAATGTGATTAATACAATGAGCATGCTAATAGCTCTAAACAAGGTTTTTCAATAATGCAAGAGAAAGCATTTAAAATCTCTTTATCTAAAATTCTCCCTATCCCCAAACCAGTTTCAAGCCAATGGCTCTTGCTTTCTCTTGTGGAATCTATCAAAAAATCTTGTTTAGAGCAATTAAAACACTCATTACATTACATTTGTAAATACAAGCTTATTAAATTAAGTCACATGAGTATGATTTGGTTTCCTTACTGACATGTGTTTAATTATGTACACTAATATATATTTTTATTAAATATACATGATAGCCCCTGATCTGTGGGGTTACCTTAACTCAGTAAAACAATATAAATTTAAAAATTATAAAATTTATAAAATTCTAATTCATAAATTTCATACATAACACCGATTTGTAATTTAGCTGCCATGAGTCATCTCTCAATCAGCCATTCGATATGTACTGAGTCAGCCATATAGTTTCTCATTCATTCTCTTTTGATTTTTACTAATTTTTTAAAATTAGATTGTATTGTGGGTGTGTTAAATAAATATATTATAAAGGGTTTGTTTCTATCCACAGCTTTAAATATATTTTATTAGTCCTTAGTATTATGTCATACCTTTAAACAATTATAATTTAACAATGTCCAAACATTTCTTTAAAAAAAAAGTTAAGAATTTTCTGTTAACAAAATATGCTGAGCCTCTCTCCAATGCAATCAATAACAATAGAATGGTTTATTGCTTATGAGTTCATAAGAAGTTTGGGCATCGGAAGTGACAGGGCGAAGTTATGATCCATGGGCTTTGAGCTCCACAGTACCCCATTCTACCACTGCAACAAACAATGCAGGGCATACAATCAATGTTATAAGCTTTTTTAAAAAATTACTCTTTCAGTGTTTTTTTAATATTATCATTATTCTACAAGATTCAAATACAGAGTGGCCATTATATCTGCAACCTTAAATAGGAATTAATAAACTTCATGTGTCCTTATTTATTACAATCAAAATTACACCAAATTCACAATTCAACCAGACTAGCCAAGAAAATAAACACTAAAACATTACTAATGGTTTCACTGCTACAAGCAGACTTCTCAAATGTAAAGAACTACAAAATAACAACATATTTAAACTAAACATTACCCACAATTCCACTTCCCATTCACCTTTAATATTAAAAGAATTTTTAAATAACTTCACTACTTCAGAATCATAAATTTTTAATAATAAAGATTCTTTAATTTCTTCTTTTATTTCATTTCTCTCAAAGAAGATAACCTTAGCTTCATCAAAATTAATAATGTAGCCTGTATCTTTTATATGGTATATAAGGCAGAACTAAAATATTTTTTTCTAACCCTACATAAAAGTAGGGTTAGAAATATTTTAATTCTGCTTTATATATCCATGTTTTTAAAAGATACAGGCCACCTTATTAATTCTGTCGAAGCTAAGGTTGTCTTCTTTGAAAGAAATGAAATAAAAATAATTAAAAAAATCTTTATTATTAAAAATTTATGATTCTGAAGCAGTTAACTTATTTAAAAGTTCTTTTAATATTAAGGGTGGATATGAGGTTTAAGTGAAATTGTGGGTAATGTTTAGTTTAAATATATTGCCATTTTGTAGTTCTTTACACTTGAGAAGTCTGCTTGTAGCAGTGAAACCATTGCTAATGTTTTAGAGTTTATTTTCGTGGCTAGTCTGATTGAATTGTGAATTTGGTGTAATTTTGATTATTTATTTAACTAGTTTAACTCTGTTTTTAATGTTTATTTATTACAATATAACAGCAGTTATTTTTTTGGCTTATGCTCTTAGTGACATTATTAATTGTGAAATAGCTGTTGTAAAAAATGAAATTTTAATTTTCTAATTCACAATGCAACCATGGACACACTAATCGCAACACTATTACATGATAATAACTGTCACAATCTGTATAGCAAGAATTTTTGAAATTAAGGAATTAAATATCACTTAATCTATTTTTTGCATTTTGTCAATATCATCATCATCATCAATTTTTATTCCAAGAAAAATGAATAATGATACTAAGTTTTTGAATGAATACATTCACATAATTTCACATCCAGATTACCATCCAATGTGTATAAACATTAAGTGAATGTGCTTTCTTTCTTTTTCTTTTTTTTGTTAATTTTTGTTTTAAATTTTTACAGTAAACTTTTAAAAAAATTCTGTGTATATTTATATTTGTATGTGAGTACGTATTTGTCTGAAAGTTTGTGATAGTGGTTTCTAGTTGTAATTATATGTTGACTATTTTCATTATTTAATATTATTTATTAAATGTCTTCAGAAAAATTCAAACCTTTTTTAAAGACTTTTCAAATACATTTAACTGTTATTAATATCCCACAAGTTAGTATATAACACAATATTTCAAGTAGTGTTATTTCCTTATTTTTCTCAGGTGTAATGATCATTCTAATATGGGAAAAAAACCTGAAATCTTTAGATGATACTCTAATCAATTAGCTTGTTCAGTCAATAGCAACAAATAGTATAAATTTCATATACATATATCTATTATAGTACTTCTAATTTATCCATTTTTTTTCTTAAGATGAGATTAATGAGTCATTTCCTAACATTATGAATTATCACACAAAGTTGACTTATGGAGTTATTTGTCAGTATCATGTGAGCAGTTTCTTTAAATTTTTTTCTTAATACTTTTTCATATCTGTTCAATATGTTATTCGTTTTCCCCAATTGAACATATGTTCATTGGTACATACATAGTCTACTACTTTAGTAACATCTATTTTTTCTTTTCTGATCCTCAATTTGTCCTTTATTAATTGCTTTTCAATAGAGTGGCTGATTTCATCAATAGATACAGTTTTTGTTTTTCAACATTTCAAGTTTAAGTTTTGTAAAGGTTAGGATTCTTCATAATATGTTAAAGCTTTGGAAAATTATTCTGATGTTATGTTGATTGTAGATTTTCTTTAGTTTATTTGCTATTCCTGGTGACATATTAATAAATTTTGATGTGAAAAGTTTAACTACAAATATCCCTATGATGAAGCATTGTATAATGTAAGATTAAATGACAATAATAGTTCACAAATCAAAACACAACTCTTTCTGTTGATATAATAAAATTCTGTATAATAACAATATAATTTCAATGGAAGACAGAATTTTTCCAACAAAATCAAAGGATGACTAAAGTTCACCACTGTCACCTCTCATTAGCATCATTTACATGTAAGAAGTTGAAACCACAGCAATATGTACAACTCCATATTTACCTATAGTCTGGCATCATTATGTTGATGAAACATTTGTCATATAGCCATGCCATAAAGCACTACTACAAATTTTTTGGAAACATATCAGTAATATATTCTTTCTAATTAAATTCGCAACAGAATCAAAACAGGAACAAAAATTGGCATTTTTAGAACTACAGTTTACAGAAAATACATACATACACACAAAATACTAAGCTAATATATCCAAACATGAGTCATACATAAAACATGGAATATACTATGACTATGGAAAATAGCTAAAGAATTTTGTTGAGACACCAGTAATTCAGAAAAAAAAAAAATCTGCATAAAACAAACTCTGCATCTATAAAATACTAAAACATCATGGAAATGTTGGAAAGATGTACAAAGATAAAACAAGCTGCCCCATAGAAAAACAATTAAAAGAGCACAAACTGATGATTAGAAGAAAAAAAGTATGTAAAAAAAACAGATCATGTTTATGCCAAAAATAGATGTTCAGTTGGGAAAAAGACATAAAAATAAGCACAAAGAAGAAGACTTTTAATGAAGCTGCTCAAATAACAATGACAAATAAGTCCATAAATCAATCTAATATGATAATTCACAATGTTTGGAAACCATTCATTAACCTTACTCGTAAGCAAAAAAGAATGGAGAAATCAGGAGGACCCTCAAAGATAAGTAAATAAAATTTACAATGATTATTTCTTTTGACAGATTAGCATAATTGACTAAAATGATATTTTAAATTCAGTTTTCATAAATCTAAAGGTTCCAGATTCGATTTTCATGCTAGTACTGTCAGTACATCTGATGAAGAGAGAACAATACAACTCAAAACATTATATTATATACTAAGTTGAATGTATTTGAACAGTTTAAATAAAGTTTGAATTTTTCTAAAAATATTTAACAATTAACATTAGATGATTGGAAATAATCCAATATAATCATTACAATATATATTAAAAACAAATTATTTGTATTAATTGTTTTAATGTATTTAATTTTTACATAAAATTGTGTGATAGCCCTGCATGGTTCATGCAGTGATAGTAGTCAGATTCTGAAATGTAAGGTCGTCAGATCAATCCCAGTTTATGCACTTCTGGTGCTCAAATTTATTATGAACTCTCAAAACAATAAAGCTACTTATTAACACTCGTAAAAAGCGCATGCACAATAGCTTGAAAGGCTGATCTTTAATGTATTATAATATATACATTTTAAAAATCTCTAGACTATATGTATATAAACATGAGTGAAAAATGCATATATACAGTGTGCAACTATCCACAAATTTTGGTATCTACATAGAACCTTGAAACTAAATAATGAGGATATAAAGATCATACTGTAAATTATATAATGCATAAAATATGTTAATAATATTCTTATCATTTTTTTTTCTAAATTATATATATATTATTAGAAATTAAATCTATTGAAAACAAAAAGAAACTCCTTTCCAGCACATCACAAATCAAAACATTTATCAACTTTGGGAAATATATTGAAATTAAAACAAAATAACACAACCTTCCCATACTCTTAATGATTTGGTAAAGTTCCAGATATTCTCTGCTTCTAATCTATGATGAGCAAAACTAGATAACTATTGGTATCACAAAGTTTTATTGGAAAGTAGTTCTACACATTTAGTTTAATGCAGAGTAATTTTGGCACACATTCATAACTGCAATATCTGGACCTGCTGAAGTATAGACAATTGCACTCCTTGCTGTTTTTTAAATCACATTTTTCCACACCTTAATCTTCTTATATTCTATTATCTTATATGATTACTAAATTAACTGAAGTTGAATAATTTGATGCATCAATATTGTGCACAAGTTGTTTATACACAATAACTAAACTTAATTGTTTTAATTGTTTATTACTTTTGTTCTATGGTCATTGCTTGTGAAATTGGACACTATAATTAAAATTTATTTTATATCAGTCAGATCGTTTTCTTCAAAAATATTAAAAGTTTTCAAGATTTAATTTTAATTATGAGATTCGTTATTTTTTTTGGAAATTACTAATTTCAGATTTAAAGTTACTTGTCTGATTGAATTGGCTGTCTACCTGAACAAAAAATCCTAAACTCGTTTATAACTTAAAAACTTCGAATTCTCACACACTAAAAGCAAATTCAAAATACTCTCTTTTTTTGTTACAAAAAAAAAAAAAAAATCAGATTAAAAAAAAATTATTTCACAGAAATAATTTTAAATTTGCAGCCTAAATATATATATTGTTAGTTTTTTATATTTAAGCGCATATACATTAGTGTATATATAAACTAGTTTATCTTTAATAAAATCAAATCATATTAATGTGTACATGTACACACTTATTAGTGTGTACATGTACACATTATGCTGAACGTTAAACATTGTTTATTTACATAGGATTAATACCAACATCACGTGACTTCACTACTTCCTAGAGAAGATTTAATTTTATTGCTATTGAAATTCTATTTGTCAATTGAAAGTTCAAAAGAAAAAAAATATATTACTAATTAGCATTTTAATTAATATTTAACACTCACGTTATACATAACTTTCTTTAGTTTGATCCTAAGTTAAACTATATCTATTAGTTCAAAGGAAATTAAAAAAGAAAAAGGAAAGAATACTTGAATTAATTTCTTCGTTTTTCACTATTCTGATAGTCTGCCAAAATGCAACGAAATAACCCAGATCTGTTACAATCAACTTTACTTTGATAGATGTCAAATAAAAGTTAATGATAAAAATCACCACATGGCAGTGATAAAAGATTTCTTTGTGTCAGGCTGAAAACCAGCAATAATCGGAGATTTCAAATCATACTTAAGTTTTCAATTCTGACATTTTTTTCTATATTTAAATATAATAGGAAATGATTCAACATTTGTATAAAATTCTGGTGAAATCATATAATGAACTAATGGATTTAAGCAGAAATCCATATCTTGTTTTCTAAAGATATAATTATGAAGGGGCATCTCATTATTTTATGATACAGTTCCAATTTTGCGCTACTATATATATATTAAGAGGGTGTCAAAGAAATGGCAAACTATCCAACTATGATCAAATGCTATCACTCAGTTATAGTATCCTATGCCTAATTATTCAAACCCAACTTTAAAAAAAAATTTAACATACATACATACAAATGATTATCTCTATAATCAACTATCTTGGTAGAATGAGTCTGGAAAGTAAAAAAAAAAAAAGCTACTACTTCAAATATTAATATGCTAAATAGATGCAAAAATTCTATTGGAATTATTAAAAAAAAAAAAAACTGATTGAATATCTGAGATTTAACTTGAATTGTACGACTTACATAAAGATGATGAACAAAAAAAAATATTTAATCTTACAATAAATTTAAAGTTAAATAACAGAAATATATAAAATTGAATAACTTCATTAATAATTTTTATTAGTTGTTCATTAAACTAGAGATTATACAATAATGAATAAATATATTATGTGATAGTGGTGTAGAGAAAATTACATTGCAGAAATATTATTTAATAACTTCATGTTTAACCCTTTACTGGAATTACTGCAATAGGGTGTAGTGGTAGCATAAGATTCATATTATAATATGTTGCAGAAATGGGTTAAGTCCAAAGGCTTTATAGAAAATTTGCATCAAACAGTTCCAGTTTAATACTAATGATCCTATATTGTAAATTTAATTTTTGTTTCTACATGGCAGGAGTAATTAAAGATAAGACAGCTGAAATTGTAAGTGCTAACATGAGAATTTTGATAGGTATTGTTTATATTATGCTTAGAAAAAAAAAGGGCTTTTTTAAAAAAATTTAATTTCATTTTATGTTTTAAAAAATGTTTTTGAAGTTAAACTTACTTGATAGATATATATTTCTAAGGAAGTCAGAATTGTGAGCTTTTTAAGAAAGTAATTTTTAATAATAAATATGCAAAACATGTATGATCTGGCCAACTGATGAATGCTGGTTCAGCACGAAATGCATCTTGGGGGTAATTTGTCTTTTATTATAGCTTTATTTATATGAATTTGAAAAGAATTGGGGAAGTGTTTATTATATCTATATTTTTATTTTGTTGCAACCCTTCTCAAACTAAAGACTGTAAATAAATGTTAGAAATTTTTAATAAATAATTGTCAAAAAAATTAGCTTACTAATTATGTTAATACATAAATATTAAGATCTGTTGTTTGAAAAAAATTAAATATGTTAATTGCAAAAATATGAATGTGTTTAAATATGTAAAAGCAAATGCATGACACGTTTGGAGATGAAATAATTTGCCTGCATATATATAAATTAATGGCATTAGCAGGGCTCAGTAAATGAGTACAGTAGATTAAGGGTTAAATACATGTAGGGAACCGTACCTCTCATCAGTAACAAAAAATGCTCGATTGCAATTCTTTTTCTCTTCTTAATATAAGTACAACAAATCTCATCATGACCAAGCCAAGTTGTTTTCAGATTTCCTTTAATTTCTTCCAAGAATATTTATACTCAATGACTGAATGAATTACATAACTACATAAAACAAAAATGAAGAAAAAACCCAACTACAATTACTTGAAGAAGTTGCAGTCTAAAGCACTGCCTTCTACATAACAAGGCTTTTAAAAACTATTTTTCAATAATCATTCTACTGTGATTCAGAAAATCAAAAGAAAAACTATCATAATACAATATTTTCAAAAAAAGATCTCTAAATCACTGAAGACACAAAAGCAGATCATTATAACTTAACTCAAACTAGCATTAACAATATATATCCGTGCACTTCTTATATGAAGAATGAGAAGTTTCATAAAATGATTATATCATTATAAATATTTTAAAAGAATCTGGTAAAACACAGATATATTGCTGTCAAAGTTATATACTGTATGGGAAAAAAGTGATATTTAAGAAAGATGAAAAAAATATTAGAACTTACAGGTTTTAATAGATGTATTTTACCATTTAATAGAAGGCCAATACAGAAATTGCAGATCAAATAAAAAAGTATGAACAGATATATGTTGTAATGAACAAGATGGATTCAGATATAAAATTATATATGTGAACGAAATAACATTTATTATTAACAATATTGAAAGAATTTAAAAATTAAAATGGAGCTACGTTGGATATGCTGTTATAAAAATGTTACATAGGCAACTGAAGTCCCAAATAGCAACCCACAAAATTATAAAAGACTTAGAAAGAAATAACATATAAGATTCATGGATAAAATAAGAATGTTTAATGGAATGAAGTGGAGAAAAAATGTGAATATAACAAATTGGATTAAACTTAGAGGGAGAGTTTCATTATAAATAGAATCATAATAAGTAAAAAATAATAGATATCTAATTTCAACAGCTAGTTGAATCTTGAATATATTTAAAAAATTACATGATTGTAGTCAATATGATTATGATAGTTCAATCTCAAGATGACTTGACACGAAAAATCTCCTGATCTGACACATCTATAATAAATTAAATGGCCAGACTAATTAAGGCTACAAAAACAATTTAAGTTTTGAAAACTTTGTATAAAATGCTAATTACTATATGAAACAAAAATGTTTTTCTTTGGGAAAAAAAAACCAAACAGGAACCGCAGCTAATTTTAATCATCATTATCATTTTCAATCATTATCAATTCATAACAGGAAGGTCTCTTAAAGTTTAATATAGTTTGTGCGATCCCATGTGTGTCTCTTTCCATGTTTTTTACAATCTTTTTTTGGATCTAATTTATGATTTCAATTGTCCATCTATTATCATACAACAAAATATCCAGCACGATTCTATTTCAGTCTCTTAATTCTTTCAATGATGTCACTAATAGTTGTTTGTTCAATTATCCATGTATTTTGCTTTTGATATTTTTCAATAATTTTAATAATTAACCTTTCCACTCTATCGGATATATCATCAATTTCCACAATATTGTTATTCTACCTTTTATTTGTAACATTTGTGCTTCCAATATGCAGAAAAATATGTGTCCAATTTTCAAATCAATTGTCTCTTTGCTTTTCTTCTAATTTCATAAAGTATAACAATAATTCCATTTAATAGTAGACAGTTCTTCACTTGAAAGCCATCTGAAATTATAAGTAGCTAAATAAAAGATCAGCATCAAGTAGCAACTTCGTTCCACCATCAGAAAATTCTTAGCACCTTCTTACTTCAACCAACAACTGCTGCCTTAGCTGATGTCTTTACAGTTCTCCTGGGAGCCATGATATATTTTGTCTATTAAGATTGTAAATACCTAACAAAAAAAATATCATTTAATCACACATTCATTTTGCCTTCAAAAGAACTCAACTGTTGTTTTAATTAAGAACTATCAAAATGTAAAGAAGAGCCATGATATAATCTTTAACATACTGATAAAAAATCACTAACCTAATCATCTGGCTGATCCATGTTCATAAGTTACTTATCTATTTTCATTTACAGTATAAACAATCAGATAGTAATAACAGCTACAATGATAAGAACATATGGAATGAATATTAGGAATTTCCTTGTTATCCTTTTAAGCCTTCAAAAAGAATCAAAGCCTAATTTCACTACTTATATAAAAAATATTGATTATGCATTAAGATTTTTTTAAACATTATCTTGAAAATATTACTTCAATCATAGTGCCTTAGTACAGTGGTCTTCAACCTTTTCACACCTGCGGATCGGTAAAAATAAGGATAAGGTTTCACGTACTGGCAGAAGTCTATAGATAAATTTTCTTAAAGATGTAAACTGCTTAGCCTTAGATGAGCATAATTGTTATAACTGATCAAAACAGCAATGTTAAATATACAAGATGAAGTTATATATATATGAAGTTTGTATAATAAACATTTTTTTTTTTAATTTTGAATTTTTTTAAAAAAGTAATAAAAAATTTAATTCTATCCCCTCCCCCCATAAACATCTGTGATGACTAGAAAAACAAATTAATTTATGTATGATTGATTAGATTTTGTTTTCGTTCTGTTTCTTTTTTTTTAATTGGATAAAAATGAGATGAAAAAATAAATATTGTTTATATTAATTAAAAGTTTAAACTCTTATTATTTCCTGCCAGTCTACCACGGACCAAGTGTTGAAGACCACTGCCTTAGCATATCATTTATTTAGCTATAAAACTACTTAAGACTATAATCATTTATTAAACATCTAAGGAAGGGCTATTAGCCTTAAAAAAGATGTATATAAGTCTTTGATATGCATCTACCATACTGTCTCAAATATAATTATTGTATACACATATTAAACAGGCAAAATTCTCCATACAGTAGTGCCACACTGTGCCAACCAGAGTAATCAATGGATGCCAGAAGGCTTGTGCATAAAATCCCTATCTAGTGCCTACTCATCCAATATCCCCAGACTAGTTTCTAGTTTGTGACCTTCGTCAGTGATGAGCCTTGGATCTGAGAGCACTGCATCTAGATCTTAGGATCTAATGCAACCCTACAGCAGCCACCTTTTATCTCTACTTAACTACAAAACTATGAGAATGAAATTGAAAACACATTAATATTTTCAATCTAAGATCAATAGCTTATATAGTCATATGGGTCTGAACTCAGTTCAGCACCTATACATTTTGGTGTTAAACCACTAAACATTACATGATCACCATCTTTTATGCTAGCACATAACTTATTAAACAAGCAAAACACTCCATACTGTAGTGCCACCCTGTGCCAACCAGAGTAATCAATGGATGCCAGAAGGCTCTCAGATCCAAGGCTCCTCACTGACAAAGGCCAAAAGCCAGAAACTAGTCTGGGGATATTGGATGAGTAGGCACTAAATGGGGATTTTATGCACAAGCCTTCTGGCATTTCATTGATTACTCTGGTGGGCACAGGGTGGCACTACTGTATGGAGAGTTTTGCCTGTTTAATAAGTTATATGCTAGCATAAGAGATGGTGATCATGTGAGGTATATACATATTCATACAAAAAGTATTTGGTAAGTAGTAAGCTAATGCTATAATCTCATCTGTATAAGAATAGACAGTGCGTATAATCTCGTCTGTCACAGAACAGTTGTCATCTATATAGACATTTCAATAAACATTTCATGTTACTCATTTATATATTACTATATATAAATAATATACCAAAAATCACAGCATCATCACTTTTATAAACATTTAATAATTGTACAAAAATACTCCCAATATTTCAATTATATTCTGTAGACTTTTTCTAGGGAAAAATTTCCTAGGAAATATAGACATAAATATATTTAAATAATTACAAACCTATTAATGTGTAAATACTTAAATAAACCATAATATTAAAAATACCACTATTAAATATATTAAAATCTCATTATCTACTCTTTTTTACAAAACTGTATTTCAATAAACTTTAATATATATAAAATAGATCTACAACTTTCAATCATCACATATATTTTAATGAATAAAGAGCCATAAAAGAGCAAATGATTTCCAAGGTGCATTTTTGCTAAACTCGCTATCCTGATTTGGACCAGATTTCAGTATTTATCCATAGCAAATTACAATACAAATGGAACATTTCTTAAATTCATATATTTTCTTTAAATAAATATGTTAAATATTATTAATAATTATTTATTTTTTAACATTGATATAAACTAAACTTAATTGAAGATCACTACACCAATTATTAAATAAAAATATGAATATTAATCACAAGTTCTTTTTTTCTATTCATATTGATATCTTAGATATATTATGAATTTTCAGTTCCCATATAGACTTAATACTAAAAATGCATTTCTAGATGATCAGATGTCATTTTGATTTAGATCGTTATCTTCATAGATATTCATTCTGTTCTTAAACATTTTACTATATTGAAACAGGCAAAACTCTTTATATGTATTGCCACTCAGTTTTGCCTGTTTTAATAACAGTTAAGAACAAGCATAAGAAATAGTGATCATGTGATGTCTATTGATTTTACTATATTGTTTAAAATCTAACCTATTATTATATATTGCCAGTTTCTTTAATTAATATTTCAATATTTACTATTAAACAATTAATTCTAACCACATTCTTACTTAAATAAATAAACTTTTTATTATGTAATAACCTATTCAATATAGATTTTATATTATCTATATAAACAAATTCTCATAGCTGGTTTTTGTTACACCAATATAAATAATTAATCTAATTAAATTCTTTTTTGTAATGTATTTGTATTGTCAATATTAGGATTCTTTTTTAAACTGATTTTATCTTTAATGTAGGATAATTAATTGTTTTGTAAATTCTTCATTATTTTTTTTAATTTATAAAAAGTATATTTATTTATTTTAAAATTATTCCCCGCTGATGAAGAAGCTGCAAAAACCAAAACAATTAAATGGGCCGATAACAAATTCTATTACTATTATTAATCTATAATATCATTATTTAAAATACTTTTATTTGAACATATTTACAATGCTACATTTACTCCACTAACTTTATTATATTAACTGTATGCAATTTCTAAAGATCTATCTTTCAATTAGTTAGTAATTCATACAATCTTTCTTTTCTAAGTACTTAATTTAAAATCAATTTTCCAACTTTTAACTTTTTCTTAACATTATTCATCATTTTAAATTTTATATTAAACTTGATATACTAAATATATAAATTAATGTAGATGATATTGAAAATGGTACTTGTCAGTTTTCAAGTAAACTAAAATGGCAGCTCATATTTTTGATAAATCTACAGTTTCAGGGCCCCTAAAATTTTTTTGCAAAAAATGCCTGCTAGAAAACATAGTATTTAATATTTGCATTTTATTTTTGATTACTGTTATGTTAAAAAAAGAAATCATTGTAGGAAAATTAATTACAATATATATATATATTGAGGATTAACAGAAAAATGGGAAAAAAAAATATAAATACAATATTTATACTTTATTCATGTTGGTGGTGTGCAATCATATTGTGACTATTAACGCACATTTTCAGAAGGACAGGATCCCCTACTTTTAGAAATAGTCCACTACATCATGTTCTGTGTCAAGAAGATTCCAAATTTTTATCATTATGACAATTTACTAAAGAATTGTTGATACATTGTATTGGCTTAACACCTGCATTTATATATGCAATATATGCCGAATTCGAACTCAGACTTTCACACAACCCATAACTCTCAGTACCATCTTATATTGCTGACCCACCTGATCACACACATGTTGAAAAGATAAATAATCATCAATAAATGTATTTCATGCTAAACCAGCACTCATCAGTTGGTGATAAAAAGCTGAACATTATAAGTAAAAAAAAATTGAAATAAAACTTTTTAATGAAATTTAGCAGAATTTATTCATTTTTTTTAAAATTTAACAATCAATTTAATATATATTTTTTAATTTAACAACTAACACAAATTCACAAGTACCTTAAAAATATATTACCCATAGCAATAATAATTTAAAGAATAGAGCATTGTATTGTGAAAAATTACTGAATATGTGTTGTATTTTAATACATATATAAAAGTTATAAACAAATTTGCAATTGAATATGATTAATTGTTGGAGTAGAAATTAAGAGAATTATTATTGCCAAAAAGAGATTGCCTTGACAACAGGTTGAGATAATTGTTTGTTATTGGTATTGGGTTTGTCTAAGTGTTGACTGATTTTAATAATAAAGAAATTTAAAAGTAAATTTTTTGATGAAGTAAAATATGAAACAATTATGTGAGATAAATTAATGATTATTGTATATGTAAAAGAAATAAAAGAAATTATAATGAATTTTTTAATTTCACATAATACAAAATTTAAGATAAAGAGATAGATAATGGTATCAATTTTTATAGACATTATTAATGCAGCAAAAATGATTAAAGAAATGAAAAATTGGCTTAAAATACCAATGTACTTAAAATTATTTGAAGAACTTGGAAAAATAAAAGCAAATTTTTTTATATTATTAATAACATCAATATCTCCATAATCTCCAATCTTAATTAAAATACATTAAAATTACCAAGAAACATTTTTTTAAGTTTTCCTATTCAAATTACCCAGAACAGTATTCTTACAACTTTTCCCAAAACTAAAATTGTAATTTAATAGTCATGAATGTCATACAAATTGTCAATATCATTTCTAATGTTTTACAATAAAGTTGCTGCATTTACATAAAAAAAAATAATAATAATAAATTACGTAAATTTATGAAAATTTCATTCTCATTTTTTTGCTATTATGATAATAACCATATTCTTCTCTTTCAGCACTTAAGCTTGCACTGTGAAATCTATTTTCCCCTAACTGCATGAGTTCTCAAATTTCATTTTTTTTTTTTTTGCATTCTAATATAAAGCAAAACATATACATTTCTTTTTTTTTTTTCTTTTTAAAATTTAATAACATTTTAGGACTTGAAAGTGTAAATTTAGTGATTGTAGTAATTCTGCTGTGCCTCAGAGAATTCTATGCTTAATGTAAGTGAAAAAGTGATAATTATTAAAATATATATAAAAAAAACTGTATTAGGATACTGTATTTGTTTTTTAAAAAAATCATCCATTCAGAAAGTAATAAAAAGAGAAAATCAAACTTTTTTTAAATATATAATAAAAAGAGCATTAAGTTTTGTTATTGTTATAATTTTTGAGGTAATGTGATCAGAACATACATATAAACATTAGTGTTATATATGTAAATATATGAAATAGAAGCACTAGTATATAAGGTTGTAAATAAATAAATATACAATTCTCTGTCAGAATAAACCATTATGTGTGTGTATATATTTAATGAAAGTCTGTAGAGGATCATTGTCTAATTTTGCTTCTATTTCATATACTTAAAGCTGTGTTTATTACTATATACATATATTTACTCTTTGCATTATCTAATTTTTTTTATTAGTTTTGCACATAATCTTTGTCCATAGCTTTTAAATCAAGCTGTATTATCATAGGCATTTGCAAATGCATATATGTGTGTTGAGAGTATACTTATACAAGACAGTATACTAAACAGCATTATGAATAAAGTGCAAGATACTATCTGCTAATTTATGCAATATAATAAGACCTTGTAACAAAATACAGTGGTAAATGGCTACCCCATTACACACCTTTACCTTGGATAATGAAAACAGTTAATTTATTACTTTAAATTCAAAATATATATAAAAAATTGGTACTTACACAGTTTGCCTACTGGAAAGCTTGCCACCCATTTTATTTTAAATTGTCAATTTTCAGGGGCTTTCCAACACATGGTTGACTAAATTATTGTATTCAATATTTACGTTTTTTTTATTTATTAAAGTGATAAAGAAACACAAAAGTCCAAAGAGTTGTAATTAAAAACATTTTAAATGTAAATGCAGTAAAATAAAAATAAAACATGATTAAGCAAATTATTCTGTAATTTTGGAAAATATTCCACTGAAACAAACAAAAATCCAATGAGTTGTAATTAAAAATTTTTTAAATGTAAATTCACTACATCAGTTGTAAACTAATCTCAGTGCACTCACAAACGATGTTTTGGAGCCTTCTAACCACATTCCTTTCCAAACAGATAGGTGCTTAGACCATGTTCACATATGACACCGCCATTGTGCCGCTGTTTGCACATAAAGTTAATATCATAACCATTATCACATACTTTTCATGGGGGGGGGGGCACTATTCTGTAATTTTGAAAATATTCCACTCCATCTTCTTCTGTTGATGAAAAATTCCAAATTTTAGTTGTATTTTCAAAAATTATAAGATGAAAAGAAATGTTACAAAAATCCGCATGTTTTAACAAATGTCAACAAAAAATGTTAATTTTAATGTGTTATCTGTTCACTTCATGTTAACATTTGGATGTTATGTTGTGAATGGAATTTATTAAAAAATGTACCTGAATTTTTAAAATTAACATTCAATTTAGAATACATTTGTTAATATTTTTTAAAGGTAACAAGCTATACATGTTCAAGAATTTGTTTACATTTTGTTTTTCTTGAAATTATTTTCTCGAACATGTGGCTTGTTAACTTTAAAAAATATTAACAAATGTATTCTAAATTGAATGTTAATTTTAAAAAATTTGAATACAATTTTAATAAATTCCATTTACAACATAATGTCCAAATAAATGTTACACACAAGGTGAACAGATAACATGTAATTAAAATTAACATTATTTTTTTGTTGACATTCATTAACATGTGCTGATTTTTTAACATTTCTTTTTTCCTTATCATTTTTGGAAATATGATTAAAATTTTGAATCTTTCATCGGCAGAACAAGATGCAATGGAATATTTTCATAATTACAGGATAGTGCTTACCCAAAAAGTGATGTCTGTCTGCATCTTTGTTATAGTTTGCTTAATCACATTTTATTTTTATTTTCTTTACTGCATTTAGATTTAAAAAGTTTTTACTTACAACCTTTTGGACTTTTGTATTCATTTTAATAAATAAAACAAATGTGAATATTGAATATAACTTAGAGTCAGCCATATTGTTTATACAATGTATTGGAAGTCCCTAAAAATGAAGTTTAAAATAAAATGAGTGGCAAGCTTTCCTGCAGACAAACTACATAAATACCAAAAAATCAATTGAGGAAAAATAAAACTAAACATTTTATTTAGCATAGTATTAAAAAAATATATATAATTTTTCCATTAATGATCAGCTATTTTGCTTATTACATAGTTGCAGAATATTTCCTGAATCATGATTAGTTGAATTAAAATGAAGCATAAAGAAAAAAAACTAACCATAGTGCACATTTAAAATTTAAAAAAGAAAACTTAATCCAATGTACACTTTAGAATTTATTGTTCAAGTATATTCAATCATTAATTTTTTTTATTTCTGTAATTTCTAAACAATAAGATTTTGAACTTTTTTTTTTCAGCACCGTTAATTTTTTTAATTTTACATGAATGCAGTGAAATTAAATAAAATGTATGTAAAACAATATTATTTTCAATTGACTGCTGTAATTTTAATAATGTATGTAAATGATTAAATCTTTTTTTCTTCTTTTGCCAATCTATGTTTACAATAAAATCAGTTATTATCTTGAATAAATTACAAACAAATTTTGAGATTGATTTAAAATTGAAAAAATAAATGATTTTTTTAAACTTGTATTTAATAACTGAAACCCAGGCTTATTATATACATGTGTCTATATATGTGAAACTTGCATTTAGTAATCTTTGATCATATAAAGTTGATTATTAACTATATAGTGCATGATATCATTTTTTTCATAAAATAACTTACAATTACAATAACTATTACAATTATATTTTTGCTCAAACAAAATAATGTTCATATGAATTTTAATCCATAAAACTGATTGAATGAATATAGATTAGCTAATATACAAATTTTACAATTAAATATTAATACACTTTATTATTGTACATGATCAAAGTATATTATTACTTACTATGCTGAATAAAATTGGATTATTTTTTTGATTTTGTAGTCATTAAAGATAAAAACCTTATTTATTTTGGATTTGTCATAAATGAAAGCACTAAATATTCTATAGAAACAATGGATGATAATTAAAAAAAAATACATTAATTGTCTTTTAATTCTATAATCAGAATAATAAAATATTCTATAGAAACAATGGATGATAATTAAAAAAAAATACATTAATTGTCTTTTAATTCTATAATCAGAATAATATTGTAAACTGTATAATGACTAAAATTACTGTACATTTTTAACATGAATGTCACCATTTTATTTTTGAAAGACATAGCTTTAAAAAAGTCATTATCCTATAACATCATCAATCTTATAAAACGAGATCATTTTTTGACTAATATTAAAAAAAGGGCAGTTGTTTTTTTTAAAAAGTTTTAATTTTTTTTAAAGATTATAAAAGTGAATAAAGCTGTATACAAATTCACTATTAATTAAAGACCCCCTCCCACCCAGTGTCATCTTATTGTTAAAATATAATGAAAATAAAAATTGATTGGTAAAGATACTTTAAACAATTTGTTTAGGATATTTCATTAATGATATTTAATTTTGTGAAGAAAAATTATATTCCTTTAATTTTTAGCATTATTTTGTTTTGTTGTGTGTGTGTTAGTTAAATGATTTGCTGGAAATCAGGTTTGCTGACTCCTGGAGTCTTATGCCAAAGGATTATGTGATCAATCAATAGGAAAACAACTATAATATAACTTGATATTGTTTTGCACAGATTATGTAGACAAATACAGAATGTATAATCATCACTAATATCTGTAAATAATAATGACAAACTGGCCACTAATGATGATAAAAATGTTTCCTTGGTCATAATTCCCTACTACCAGCTGCAAAGAATTGGATATTTTGACTAATTCAAATAACCAACTTCAATTTTTATAAAGTAGTTTCATATTGAGCAATGAAATAAGCTGAAAATGACAAATAATTAAAAATGTATCTACAGAATGACCCATAAGCACAAAAACAAAAAGTTAATGTATATAATCTAGGAGAAATTGATCTAAATATTTTATGTATAGAAAATATTAACTACCATAAATCAATAACAGAAAGTTAACAGATTTATAAAAAAAAAAGGCCCATATATATATAGATAATAAATATAGCTGTTGCTTAAATAAAATTTGAGTAGTAATAATAATGGTAAACATACTGAATAAATAAATGAATAAATAAAAGCTTTTGTTTTACTCTTCCTCATTGAAATTTTTGACTTGCAGGAAGACCAGTATTCTATTATAGTAAAAATACAATAATTTGTAAATTGTTAATAGTTTGCAAACAACTTAATAAAATCTTATATAATTGAGAAGTTTTTAGCCTTTAATACAAAACAGAAATTTAAAACATATAGTTAATTTAAATGCACTTGTTACTATTTCGGAATATCAGAGTACCATATAAGCAAATAACTTTAACTATAATAAGCTCAGGTGGGTGTAGCATTCATGTTGAACCATACCTATAATCATGAATTGATACAGAGCATTACATGAACATGTATAAGATATCTCCACCTCTGAACATCACATGATCTCCACCTCCTTGGAGATGCCACATCACTCAATTTTCTGGCCAAAATTTGCATCAAGTGATTTCCAACTCCTATTACTTTGAGCAGAATATTTCAGTTTTAAATCATTAATAGCATTCATAATCAGAATGAACATTCTAATTCCAGAAGAAAACAATGGCAAAAAATAAGAAGTTAAAGGTGAGTTTTGTGATGTTTTATATAAACCAATCTTGACTGATGAACAAGTTATCACATGCTGATTCTTTAGTCTGACATCTTTTTCAACTGTTGAAGCAGATTATTATTTTTCTTTCTGAAAGACTTCAATACTTTGCTTAATACTAACTCTACATCATATTCTATTTTTGTCCATAACTTTCTAATAACAGCTCCATACAGCATCTCTTAAATTAATAGCAATAGATAGAATACAATGATGCTTCAAAACTTTTTTTTTTTCCTTTAAAAAACTAAATAACTTCAAACAAAACAAATACAGTAAATTATTAACTCAGGCTATATTATACAAATTCTATTTTAAAGTGCTTAATCATTTTTAAATGCTTTCTTGCAAGAATTGCTATGCTTCTTGGTTACAAAAATGTCATTATACAAAATAAGATTATGTAAATCCTTGCAATTTAGAAAGACAAGAATGGATTCAGATTATCAGAATGAAACAAAAAATATAACTAACCAGTAAAAACTTATCTAAGAATGTTTATTTAAATATATACTGATTAGATGAATCTGTGAGTTATTATTAAAACTATATATATAAATTTCACTAGAAAGTAAGTATACTAACTTTAGTTTTTTGGTAATAAATATTTTAACACAGTGATGCCTAACCTATGACATGTGTGTCAGCAGTGACACACTGAGACGTTTTTGCTGTCACACATGTCATGGCGCCAAGTTCTTTGTTTTGATATTCAAAACAAATATGAATGTTTTAGTGTTTTTTTTTCATATTTTTTTTACATATTATAAATTATTTTGATAAAATATGCTGAAAATAGAATTATTTTAGAAAAATAGTTAAGATTTTAGGAAAAATTCTTTATTTTTACGCAATCATAAACTGAGAAAAATAGCAGCAGTGTACTCAGTATTTTCTAATAGGTTATGAAGCAGGTTAGGTAAAGAATTATTTATTTTTGGTTTATTAAATATAGAACATATATTAAAATTATAACTTTTTGTTATTAGAGCTACAAATATAAAATTATGGATTTTTCTTGAAATGACCCACTACCCGAGTTATGCTGTTTTTTGGCGAATTTTGACTCACCAAGCTCAAAAGGGTGGCCATTACTGTTATAACCAAACAAAAATAAAATAAAAAATTGCATTACCTTAAATATTAGTTTTAGTTCAACTAATTCTTAACAAAAACAACATAGTAGTAGAACACATATAAAGAGTAAATTATAGCACAGTAAGATAGTATAATATCGAGAATAAAAAACAACAGAAATTAAATAAACAATTAAAAAAATGCAGTAAAAATGAATGACTTTTCATGTTCACTCATAGTTATTTGTAAATATATACTAACATATATAAATATATTTATATAGACAATTAGAACTGTAAAATCAGTTAAGACATTATTAAAAATAATACAAATATCAAAAAAAAAAAAGGATCAATGGATAACTTTTAATTGAGCAAAGCAAATTAATTTATTATATATATTGTAACGGGATGGGGAGGGGATATCAAAAATGGGTTTGAATTGAGGTGATGGGAAAAATCATCATCACTCCCAGTCAATTTAAAATGAAATATCAATAATTTACAAAAGTATATATAAGTAACATAGTATTTTATAAGAGCACGAGATTAGAGTCTCTCTGAGAGATCATTGAGTGATCAGAAGAGCAACTAAAAGCATAATTATAAATTAATCATATATCAACCAGCATTATCAAAAAGTAAAAGTAAATATCAGTAATACTCAAAATACCATTCATCATCATGAATGATCCACAATAAAATATAATAAAATCAACAGTCCATCTTGTGACTGGATTTGAGCAATAAAAAATATAAATCAACAGTCAACCTTGTGACTGGATTGGAAATGGGTCTTCTGTAAACTAGGCTAACTATTGAGCCTCTGCCAGTTTGGGCAATTATTTAAATATAACTTGGATGCACCATCTTAAGTGCTCATCCATCAGAATACATAATATTCAGAAAATCTAAACAATAATGCTGGGATACAAAAACATGCTGATCATCATCAATGCTCAGGCCACATGTAATGGCCAACTATAAACTTCTAATAAGACTAAATTAAAATCAAAAGGTAGTGCATGGGCTTTAAAGAGTATTCTCTTTTGCGCCAACCAGGATGATGATTGATCATTGCTGGATGCCCAAAAGCACTAATATATAAATCCTCATTTATATATTCATGCCGTGCATGAATCTAGCTCAGAGAACATAAGCTCTATTACTGTATGTGACCAAGAGATGATGGAAACAATTTTTAACAACTGAATACAAGCTTATTAACAACAATAACAAAAAATTGAAATTAAGGTCAATAAAAATAAAATTACACACACATTAGCTTTCTGATTTTGGTTACTATACAAAATTTCATATTGTCACATTGTAATTTACATAATTGCTATTCAAAATTCAAATTGTTACATTAATTTATATATATGTGTGCACAGACGTGCAATTTCTAACATACAATTAATATAAAAAATGGATTGACATTTAATAAAAATTAAAATTTTACATATGTTGTACTTGCCAAGCATTGATCTATATACGCACAAATACATGTGTGTGCGTGTGATTTCTGAACACATTTGACTTGTTACAAATAAATATTTTTAATTGTCACTTTTAAATGATAATAAAATACATCGGTTTACATATATGTTCTAATAGGTTTATTCAAAACGCATATATATATATCAGCACAGATGTGCGTTATATTAATTTATTAACACAAATTCAATTTTCTCAAAATAATAAATGACATCAATTTTTACCTAAATGGGTCTGCACACAGAGTGCAGTACATTTGAGAAGTGGACATATTTGAAAGGTTAGACAATAAATGATTTAAAATAATCGTTATAGATTATATATCTCACTTTAAGAATGTCATTTTAAAGGAGTATGAAAATTATTTCTTTACAAAATATATATATCAAATTGTCTTTCTTTTAGACATTTGACTCAAGCAAATTATTTACTTGTTTTGCTTTTAGTTGTTAATTTATAATTTTAAAAGTCGTTTTAAAGAATATTAAAATAAAATAACTCACTGTATATACACGCGACGTGTTTATCTGTGGTTCCCTGCATTTATAGATAAACAGCAGCATACATATACCAATTTCTTCAAGCTTTCTCTTGGTATGCATGGTTTTTAGTCCACAGAAAAATATAATTTCGGGCTTGTTGTCATCATCAGGGAAAAGTATTCAAGTAATTTGTAGGCATACCATAAGCTTCCTTTTATAGTCCAAGCAATTGTCAAGCTGTCTTCTAGAACATATTTAAGCAGCTAGTTGATCCATTTGAAGTGCCCCTGGACTCATGAATCAAAACTCTGCAGTAAACTATAGGACAGTTACTGGACTGTACTCCCTTAGATCTTCATAGGAGCTCTGTATAACTCTGCTAGCTATTTTGTCCTCATTTTTTTTTCAGACTATTCATTCAGAAGTGACCCAGCTTCAAGTAAATCAAAACTCATGTAAGGAAAATAGAAGCAGCTCCTGGATCTACTGTCCTGCCTTCAGCTACATCAGTTTATGATAGCTATTCTGCCAACTCTCTGCTACAGCCAACAACAAATTGCAGCTATCTATTTTGGTCAGTTAATTGCTGCCACTTACTCAAAAATTTTAGTAGCGAAGCTATTCTGTTCAGCTCTTACAAAAATTACTATCCAAACTGTTCTCTTCAAAAATCATTATCCAGACTTTGCAGTTGGCCTAGTTGGCCACTGCTTAAAATATTGAAACCAGACTTATGGCCTACTCTTACAAAACTGCCAAACAAAAACTAACTGATATTTTTTCAGTCTTTTTATTATCTTGGTTAGGTCAGGTGATAAAAACATAGTGACTGTTTTCAATTAACTAATCCTTTGGAATTTGACCAAAGGTGTGATCTATATACATGTTTTTACTTTGATACCAATTAATTAAGATTTCAAAAGTAGGCATTTTTATAATTATCAAAAACATGCTTATTTTTAAATTTCAAAATCAGAGTTACAAATAGTATATTTATTCAGATCTTTTTAAAATATTAATTTCATAATGAAATTTTATTTTAAACCCAGAGTTATTTAACCCTTTACTTATTATTATTTTATTTTAGGAAATATAGAAAAATATTTACAAAAATTTGTCTATGTTTATTTCTACTTTTTCTTTACTTTATATATATGCACACACCCTATATTATTGTGTTATGTAACTCAACTGGTTACAATATAAATTGTTCAAAGAAAATTTAAATTATAAAAATTTCAAGATATTGCACACAGAACGATGACATTCCTGTAAATATGGATATGAAAATTCAATACCAAAAAAGTTAAGAAAAAGTATCAATGCTTTTTAATTGTGATAGCTCTTTTGAGAATTATAAAGGAAGGTAGAAATGAATACTTGGTCAACTCAGAATTTAACTCTTCTTTGAAATAAAAATGACTTGACTGAAATGGTCTTATTTTGTTAATCTCATGAAATGATGTAATTCATCAGAAAAATGTTTAATATTTGAGTAATGAAAAAATGAATTCCATCACCACAAGAATGAAAATGTTTTTGAATATTTAAAAACCAAATATATGGTAGGTCATTCTAGAAAAATGCTAATCATAATAATCATCAGGAATTAGTATCAGCACTTGTTATACAATTAAAGCTAATTATTTAACAGCGATGCATGTTGATATTCCCCATGCTAATAGTGAATCATGCTTCTATTTTGTGGTCAATACATTAAAATTAGCCTAATGTAAAACTGCCATAAGACTAAATTTAATTTCAAATAAAATACAATACAGACTGTTTCATTAATCAACAATGGATGGTTAGCGGAGCTGCTAATCTAAAAAATTCTGAATTTGTTTAAGAATTGCTGCATTAACAAAACAATAAAAATCCCACTTTTACTCCAAACTTGAACTGTAATTATATTACGAGATTCTTCACATATGCATATGTGGATATATATAAAAATCATATTTTGTAATAATAATAAAAATATTAAATATTTAACACTATTAAAGAACACTGAAAAAAAATTGCGTATCTTCATTGATGATGATCAACTTGAAAAGCCCACCATATCCATGATCCTAGATGAAACTTGAAGATATTTTTCAAGTAGCTAATACACTGCCAACTCAGCATACTATCATTATGTATCTAGCTATTCTTAACTGAAGCATAAAAGATCCCAATAAATTACATTTGGACATGTAGTGTCAACTATAAAATTGTAGGCAGTTTTATATTATATATGTTTCAATGATGGTGAGAGAGATGTCATAACATGGGCATTAAGCTCATTTCTCTTCATTTGTTTCATTATATATAGTAGTCACCAAGTTAATAAATATCTAGACAATTTAATACCAATACTTGTGCATGCATAAATGTGTGTGAAGTAATTGCAAAAGGTGTCAATATAATAATTAAAAAAACAAAAACAGAAAATGAAAGATAAACATCGATTTATGAGGCTAGTAATAGTAAGTTTAATATGTCCTTATTACTGACAATTACGAAGTCTAATTGATTTCACGTGAAAACTATTCCCAAAACATTTTTCACATAGTTATGTTTATATCAACAACTCTTGTTCAATCCCTCCTCCTTAAAGATGTAGTATTTACTTATTTTTTTTATATAATATTTTAAATATTTATATCAAAAACATTTTTTAATTACAAGGACACTGACTTCTTTCTGCTGTACCAAACGATTATTTTAATTTGAATTATTTCAGCTAGACTATGTACGAACTTAAATGAAATAAATACATTAGCACAAGAAATTCTAAAATAAAACTACTGCTTTTAAATTAAGGGGAAATTTTTTTTTTTTTTAAATTTCTTCTTAATATTAGATCAGCAAAAATTGAAACATTTTTGAACATCGTACAAAGGGGGGAGGGGGAGAGCATAAGAAATGTTAAAGAAATCCTGTTGGTTACTAAATACGGTAATTCCAATGAAATATTTAAATATGATGCAGTCCCTAATATTCTTTTGATGGTATCCCAGCAATGTTGAACAAGACACTATTTTTGAGTTATAAAATTTGGCAAATTCTCAAAAATGAAGCTGTTTGTGAAAATGCCGGGAAACTAAGGAAGTTTACAAAGACAGAAAAGAAAGCTGATAATATATATAATAAGAGGGATAAAGTCTAAATATGAAAGTGTCAATCAATTTTAAAGCAGACAGGTCAAAGTAAGTACGAAGGTTTTGTCTCTGACTATTATCTATTATTTAACTACAGAGAATAACTGCAAATTAAAAATTGAAAGCAACACTATGTTTTTTGCTGTGCAAAGTTTTGTTTATTAAAGCCTTATGAATACATATTAGAATTGCTTACGACCTAGTATGGCAGAAACACAGACATATTTCAAATAGCTGAAGGATTCTCAAATAAGCGAGAGACTTTTTCTAGTAATCAACACATAATAATCCAGCTATATCCAATTTTGTCTTATTAACAAGCTTTTATTTCTAAATCTGCCAAACCAGAGAACTTTTATGAAAGAAATTTTAATAATGTATTACACTATTTTTTAAAAGCAAATCACTTCATCCATTCCTAAAATTATCCAAAGTAAGCTTGAGTAACCAATGAACTGGAACGATCATGCTATAATATTCATGAATATTTTCAGTCTGATTTCACCAGTGAAAATTTAACATGCAAAGCTGGAACTATTAGATTTATGCATTTAGTAGCCATCTTTTATTCATGTATACTATTAAAGCTAATAGCCTGAAATTTTAAAAAAAAAATCTTAAAAATTTTGATGCCAACTAACTTGCTTGGCTGTGTGAACATCATAACACTACGATCTGATATTCCATTCATAACATAATGATGTTAACTTTCATACCAAATCAATGATAAAACAAGCTGCTTATAGAAACAAGTATAAAAGAAAAATAAAGCTCAACTTAAAATTCCGATGAACAATGAAACATATTATTCATGCAAATGAATTATTTATTATTATATTACATCTTAAATTTAATAGTTTAATTAAAATTTTTCCAATAACAAAAATCTATGGACCAGAAATGTTAGAATTTTTATTTTGCATTTTTGATAAAAACACATCCATTATTTCTATTACTTGGTATTGTTTTTTATATATATAAAGGCAGTAATATATATATATTAAAAAAGCAAAAGTAGATACACTAATGCCAATCTCAATAATCAATTTGCCTTTTTTAGAACAATAAAGTGGAAATATTGCAGCTGACAAGGTCCTGTATAAAAGTATAGTAGGTTAAATCTCAATATAAAATCATCATAAATCACAAGAAGATATAATTTATGCAAACAAAACAATTATTTAGTATATCACATTTTTCATTTAATCTTAACAATTTTCACATTTATGAATTTTTAAAACAAACTTTTAGAAACGTTTTTGAGTTTCTTTAGCTTAAAAAAACACAGAAGGTGCATTACACAAACTGGGATTGAAACAAATGAGTAAAGATGAAAATTATGCAATCATTTATGAGTCTAAGGTTATTAACAAATGAAATGCAACAGAAGTAAGGCACTACTTCCATTTTCATGGCCCAGAAGAAAAGAAAGCAATAATAAATGGATCAAAAATAAAAGATTTGAGTGAGAGATTAAACAGTTTTGGGAAAAAAAAGACCATTCATTGGAAAGTTAGTAATCTGACACGTATATGGAAAAAAGAGGTAGAAGATAATGCCATTTCATCTTTTGGAAATATCCATACTAGATATAAAATTTTGAAATATGCAATATAAATTTACTTTGCTTTGAAAGCAAGTCAATATGCTCATTTAATGTTTATTTGATATACAGTATATATATTATTTCAATTGGAAGTTAAAATATCTTTCTAATATCTAAAATACATATTGTTGGTAAAAATGTAAACAGTTCACACTGCAGAGCAATAGTTTCATCATCATAGCTACAAAAAAAGTGAACTAAACTCATTATTTGCCATTATAATCAACAATTAGTGAAAGATTTTATTGTTTATATATATATATTGGTTTTCCAGTTACTAACCAAAAAATTAGATATACAATTATGTTGCTATGGTTTGGTTGCCTGATACATAAATCAACAAAATTGATTATTTAATAAATAAAATTGCAGATTTTTTTTGCATTTCAATGGTGGTCCAATATTCTTTAATTTTAGATGTATTTATCTTCTTTAAAACAGTTGATGGAAACAATGACATGAATAATCTTTCAAAAAAAAAAACAATTTCAAATTAGATCATTTTTTCCATGAATTAAAATTACCCACTTTTTTCTTCAAAAACCTACATTATCCCTTTTTAGACATTATCTAATAACCATTTCTCACTCTTTTCTTAAATACTCTATATGGCTTCCAACATATCCTTCACAATTATTAAGAATATATCTAGTAAAATTGTTTTCACATTTGTTAAAATTCCTTTACTAAATATATATAAATTTCATTTATATTTTCATCTTTTACAAACTCCTAAAGACATATCTCTATTCTTTTTAATTATTTAAATTTCTGGTTCATGTAAATAGTTATAGTTCAAACAAAATGTTTCACAAGTCATTTTCTTAGTTCCAATATCAATGGACCACAAAATACTCTTTTACTTTTAATAAACATTTAGCTCCTGAAATATCCCAATACTTAAAACCACCAACTTTCTCAAAAATTTCTATCCATAATCTTTTATCCTACAAATTTATTTTCATTAGTTTCATTTTAGTTTTATTTATTTCATTCTAAACCTTCTACAAATTTCATGAATTCTAACATTTTATCAGCAATAATCTAGAAAAAAAAAAGGTATCCAAATGATATTTTGGCTTATTTTATGTTCTCTCCCTCTCTATATATATACAGTATATCAAAATTACCTCAAATTCATAACTCAATCAAATTAGCCAAACAAAATAAACTTTAAACACACAACCAATGGTTTCACTGCTACAAGCAAACTTCCCAAATATAAAGTGTAGCAGTGAAACCATTGGTTTAGTTTATTTTCTTTGGCTAGTCTGGTTGAGTTGTGAATTTGGGGTAATTTTGATTATTTTAGTGACTAGTTTAACTTTAGGTTTTTAAACTTTATATATATTAAAACTAAAATAATGAGCGCGCTAAGAGGTCCAACAAGCTTTATCAATAAATGCCGCAAGAGAAAGCATTTAAAAAATCTCTATCTATAAACTATCCCCATCGCCACACCAGTTTCAAGCTATTAACTATTCTCAGTGAGGTTCTAGGATATTTTAGAAACTAGAACCAAAATACCAACTCAAAGCCAGCACTTATCTGATACTTAACTATTAAGTAAAAAATCTGAAATTTTCAGACACTTATATGTCTTCAAATTCAAATATCTAGCTTAAATAGCTATATGGACTCTGAAACATCTTCAATCATATAATATATTAATAGTCTAAGGTGTGATTGAAGATTTTTCAGACCCATATAACTATTTAAGTTAAATAGCTGGATTTGGAAGACATATAGAAGTCTGAAAATTTCAGATTTTCTACTTAATAGTTAAGTATCAGATAAGTGCTGGGTTTGAGTTCATATTTTGGATCTAATGTCTGAAATAACCCAGCACCTTACTGAGAATAGTCAATGGCTTGAAACTGGTTGGGAATGGGGATAGTTTCTAGATAGAGATTTTAAATGGTTTCTCTTGCAGCATTTATCGATAAAGCTTGTTAGAGCCCATTATTTTAGTTTATAATTACAAGTTTATCAAATTAAGTCACATGATGTATGATTTGTTTTTATTATTAATATATATATATATGTTATGTAGCATAAATAATGTGCAAGAATTGGAATGATAACCATCTTAAAGCATGAGTCATCTGATATCAAAGTAATATAGGTAACAGAGAAAAATTGAATACACTTGAAAGACAAGCAAAAGAGAATTCATTTTTTTATCTGTTACTACAGAGCAATATAGTAGCACTATATAATTTCACATTTACATATTTGATTTCTTATTTACAAGATTACTATGAACTCTTCACTGTGAATTTAAATTGCAAGCAGATCTGAATAAAACTGAGGGAATCTCTGATGACTTAATATTTTCCCAAATAAAAATCAGATATCTACTCTACTCCCCATATAAGATCTTGGAAAATAAAGGAAAGTGAATTCATTTTTAATCTGTAACATTGATATTACAGAGCTATACATTAATATAACCAACGAATCTAACAAAATATCACATCAACTATTCTGACATAAAGCTATTTATTAGCAAATCCTTTTTCCCCTTCCAATGATGAGTAATATGATTGTGTTTAAAAAATCTTTATACAATACAGACCTATTTATATGATTTGTGTCAATTGAAGAGTTTTAGATCTTGACTGCATTTAGATTTTTTTCCTCTAGAAATCAATGATCTTTTATTCTCCTTCTTTATAATCAAACTATCATCTCAAAATTCAAAAACATCAACCAACTTGCTTGTTGCTTACATATTCATATATCTGAAACCTTTTCACTATCTATATATTATGATTACTTTAGTTTTTTAATAACTATAGATAAATCTATAATTTGGCCAGAATTGCTACAAAACTAACAAATTATCACATAACCATAGTTTACATAATGCAACCCAGTAGCAAATCTTTCATGCCAGTTATAAAAATCAACAGATACAGATAATAGTGTTTAATAAATTCCTGCAGTGGATTACTTAAAGCTCACACTAAGTGGTATAACTAGAAAAAGAGAAAGATTGCTACTAAATAGCATTATAAAAGTTGTAAACAAGTTGTTTTAATGGTTTCATGCTAATTCTGGTCACAGTATAGAGGTGCCTATAAATACTAAAAAATTAAGGAAAACATACCTAGATAATGAAACGATTTTAGTTCTATATAACTATACAATAGATTTCAATAAACGTGATTTAGATTCAAAATATTGTGGGCTTGTAGCTTGATAATAAAAAAAAAAGAGTGAAAGATGGCTGTTAGAGGAAAGATGCATTAGATCAAAAAATTCAAGTACAATAGACCAAGATTTGATTAAAGTCATAAACTAGAAACAAGTCTGGGGACATGGATAGGCCAAAACAAGATAAATATATATTAAGTACTACCTAATGGCTATATTTTACTACCATAAAAAAAACAATTTGTAATTCAAAGTTTATACTAAATAATAATTTTCCTTAATTATATATTTAATTTTACCGAACAGTATGATATCATAGCTTTCATGACATAGCATGAAATGATATTTGTATTAGAAGATGCAAAAATGATTAATGGGTGAATCAGGGCAATCGATTAGATAGGATTTTCTATTCTTTTTATGGGCCTTTGTTAGTTTTATTTGTCAGCAGCCAACTGATTACAATGATTTGGAGAGTTCATATTTTTCTCTATAGATGGCATATTAAATATACATCATATTACACATTTTATTTAACAGGTAATGAATTTTATATTAATTCTATTTTGCAATATAAAATTCATTAAATTTTAATGAGTTCTTTACATCATTAAGATGCCACTGAATTTTGAAATTAAATTTAACTTATCTTAATCTTTAAGATTAGGATTTAACAAGCTAAGAATTTAGAAATTTTTTATTACTATTTTTTTTTCAATATTTTTGCTTTCATAATGTAATTAATTATTAATAAGCTTAAAAAATGTTATTTAAAAACTTTTATAAACTAATTAAAACTTAATATAAAATAACCACCAGACCAGTAAATTACATAAGGGAAAGTTATAAATATTTCATAGAACATTAAAGCCAATAAATGAGTAATACTCAATTAAATGATTAAAAACATTTGTCTCTTAAAAAATAAATAATCATATAAAAATAAATTTTCCAATTATTATTAAATTATATATATAAACATCGATAGTAACTATAACAACAATAAAAACAGAAAGCAACCATCAACAAAGAAAATGGGTTAAATCCTTTGCTGAATGGCAAAAATGATTTCTATGATCAGTAAGATGATTGAACCGCCACCAGAGGGCGTTTTGAATTTTTTTTGGAAGAAGTATTTTAGACCATTAAAAATTAAAGTTACTCAACTTTCATTCATGTAAAGAATTTAGCATATCTTCACACTATTTATGAAATGAAAATAATAATAAAAGGTAAATCAAAAATATTACCACAATTTAATAAAATTAAGCAGTTTTTTTCCCCTCTTAATTTAACACTACTGAAATTATTACAAAAAGATATTAAAAAAAGGAAAGTAATCTAATAATATCATTAATATAAAAAAAAAATACATGTAAAAAATGATTTCAATAACAATTATATAATTAGATATTCTTTGTAATTGTTAAAAGCATCAATAATAATAGGCAGTGAAACTACAAACTAAGCCATATAAATTAATATACATGACTTCAATTATATGCTACCTAAAAAAAATGTAAAACAAAATTTGTAAACTTAATACATTTTAGGATACTTGAGCAGCCATTTTTCCATCGCTGAGTGTCGCACATAATCATGTTTAAAAAAATTTTTTTAAATTTGTAAATAAATTTTACAATATGTTAGCAGTACGCATTTTTCAGCTCACTATACACAATTGTATTTATTAATAAAATTTCATCAATGTTGAAAGCATATATATATTTTGCATAATAAATTGTTTTATAAGCGTAATGCTATGTAAAACATCAAAACAGAGAACATAGTTTCTTAATAATGAAACTACTATTATGTTTCTATGAGAGGAAAAAATTAGTGAAAAAAGAAAAGAATATCACCCGAAGCATATTTAATTGTAATGAAAGTCAGATTTCACTATTCACTTATACATTCAGTAAAATCTATGTAAATGTGTTCTCTCAATTTATTAACTATTACCTTTTAAATTTTTTGTTTATTTCTAAAATTTTAATTTATAAATGTAGAATATACATATAAAAAGCATCTGTATTATATACATGAGTATGCTGAGAAGTACTGTATACTTCAGAAAATATATGTATTCTATACAAATGAATGTTTTCTAACAAAACATGAGCTATTATAAGTGATATATGATGTAACACGAGGGGATCTTGAAACAAAATATACTGGATACCACGGCTCCACTGCATGTTCAAATTCTATTAAGTCTGAAACTTAATCAGATTAAATTTTGGATTTTTTTTTTATATAAGCAGTAAAATTGTTTCATATTTACCTTTTTTTTTTTTTTTAAAAAAAAAGAAGAATTATTTTGAAAAGAATCCAGTATAAAATAAAAAATTTCAATATTAAAAAAAAAAGTGAAATCTTGATACAGGCAATAAATATAGTAATTAAAAGATTTGTAACTTGAGAGATCATAAAATGATTGAGCATTGGAAATGAAGATTGAAATAAGATCTGTTGATTTTCCTATTCCAAGCTTACCATCTACCACTGTACCAATGACGCAGGACATCTAGGCAATATGATGCTTTGATCAAACCTTCCATTTTCCATAAGTGCTTCTATTGATATTTCAAGAGAGTACTACATAGTAAATAAAAATTAAAGTCATATATCACATGACCTGTGCTAATTTCTCTAATTAAGCTTTATTGATAAATGCCAGCAAGAAAAAGCATTTTAAAATCTCTATCTAGACACCACATCCTAACCTCAGACCAATGGTTTCATGCTTTGGTACTCCTCAGTGAGGCGCTAGGATAGTTTCAGACATTAAAAATATCAACCCAAAGCCAGCATTTATCTAAAAATTATCTATTGAGTGGAAAATCTGAAAATTTCAGACACCTACATGTCTTCAAACCCAGCTATCCAACTCAAATAGTTATATGGGGTTGAGAGATCTTCAGCCAAACCATATATTTATAGCCTTAGCAATATAATATTGCTTAAAACTTTAAAACAAAAGACTATAAATAGTCAATAAAAATTAAAGTCATATATCACATGACCTAATCTTTTTAAGCTTGCAAGTAAAAAAGAATGACCTGTGCTAATTGCTCTAACAAGCTTTATTGATAAATGCCAGCAAGAGAAAGCATTTTAAAATCTCCATCTAGAAACCATACCCTAACCTCAGACCAAATGGTTTCATGCTTTGGCATGTTTATTGACTATTTATAATCTTTTGCTTTAAAGTCTTAAGCAATGTTATATTGCTAAGGCTATTAACATATGGTTTGGATGAAGATCTCTCAGACCCATATAGCTATTTGAGTTGAATAACTGGGTTTGAAGACATAGGCATCAGAAAATTTCAGATTTTCCACTAAATAGATAACTTTTAGATAAATGCTGGCTTTGGGGTGGTATTTTTAGATCTAGTATCTGAAACTACCCTATCACCTCACTGAGGAGTGTGAAAGCATGAAACCATTGGTCTGAGGTTAGAGCATGGCTTCTAGACAGAGATTTTAGAAATGATTTCTCTTGCTGGCATTAATTAATAAAGCTTGTTAGAGCAATTAGCACAACTCATTGTTTTTTACTACATAGTAATTTATTTATTTTTGCCTTAAATCCATTTCTAGTATTTTTCTTAAAATTCAATAATATTAAAATACCAGCAATAACAATACTATGTCAATTCAATCATTATGCATTATAATTACATTGCTGTGCCATGATCTTAAATAAAAATTTGTAAAAATATATGAATCCTTGATAAGTTATCAAATAATTTTTATGATGCCTAATAATACTGAAACTGCATTTAGTGTAACTGAAAGGTCCATGGTAATCGGTATAGGTTTTGAAAAAATATTTTTAAAAAATTTGTAATTTTTATCACATTTTATATTTTTCCCTACAAAGTATTAATTTGAAAACTATCTATACTATCATTTTTGCTTTTAGATATTAAAATGTTGCCATTGTTTAAAATCATTATCAAATTTATTATAATTATTTTTTTTTAATATCATTAATTAAAAAAAAAGAATCTTTACTTAAAGATTTAAATTCATTTTGATAATTATTATTATCTAACAAAAATTAAAAAAAAAACCCCTCCTCACTGGCAAGCAATTGCATAATCAGATAAACATTACTTTCTCAGTATATTCTCCAGGTTTACAGACAGTTATTTAAAGTTAACCTATTATTACTTTTAATAATTATAATATGAATTACAGTTAACAAATGAAAGTGTTCAGAAGTCCCAAAGGTATGAAGCCTTGGCACTTATAATATTTAACTAGCTAATATTTTATTTAGCTATTTTACTTTCAAATATATATATATTAAACTCGAATAGAATGCTTTTGGTAGAAATAACTTAATATTGAAAGGAAATATTCCAATGTTTTGAAGAAGAGAATCTTTAATAGATGTGTTTACTAGTTTTTATTTATGAATCTGAAAGTTAAACACTTACCAAAAAAAACAACACAAAGACATCAAACTACTCAACAAGTATGGAGAGATATATGTGGGAATAACAAGAAGGGAAAGAAAATGAAATATCTGGGTGAGAAAATTAAGACTGAAATGGAAAAAGAATGGACATACTGCTAAAAAAGCTGATAATAGGTGGACAGTTGAAATCTTAAACTCGATCCCAATCGACGGTAGAAGACTTAAAAAGAGGCTACATGTGAGATAGATTGAAGAAGCTATATTAAATTTGAAGAGACCATTTTGTAGTGGATTGATAACATTGAAAATGATGATAATTGATTGTTTTAACAATACCTTGTACAATTTAACAAGATGGTAAAGTGAAGGACTCATAAATAAAGATTCTTAGTTTCATTTCCAATTGAGTAAAATCTAAAAAAATCCAACTTTGGTTACATAATTAGTGATCAATCTATCATTTTGTTGTTCAGATATCACATACTGACTAGATTATTATTATTACTACTCCATTGATAGTTTATAAAATTAAATATGGCTATCAATTTCTCAAATATAAAAATAAAATCTTTATGATTTTAAATCAATAATCATTTAAACAATTAAATTTGATATATGGATATAGTTGTATAACTGGATAAATTAACTTTTATAAACCTAAGTATTTATTCAAAACATCTATTTATATCCTATCTTTAATCCAGCTTCTTAAACTAAATTAATAATAATAGTGACATCTACTAAGTAATTTGTCAACTACAATGGAATCTATATCTGCTTAATTCTCTTAATTCTTCTCTTCCTTAATAAAATTTTTTCTTTATTATAAATCTATCTCTTTCTATATCTTTCATGCAAAAGTATATCAAAACTATCATTATGTTGCTTGCCTCTTATCTATAATCTAACAATAAATAAATTACTATTTAACCTCAAAATTCTACTGATAAAGATTCAACATTTTCTATACAAAAAAGCTCACAAATTAGCGATTGGTTATTAGCCTGTTATATCCATGATGAGGTTGAAGCCTGGAGTAGAACCAAAAGTTTTTGAGATAGCCAAAAAATTCACAATTAAGCTCAAAATTATTTTCAGCTGGCTAGCCCAAAATCTACACTGCTACCATCCAATACTAGAGGTAAAACAAATATCACGCTAGTTTTAGAAGGATGCTATGCAACTTGTATTAATTTATTGTCTTTGCATTAGAGAAAATTAACAAGGTACTATTTTCATATTCCTTACCAGTGACTTTTAAGACCATCATCAATAGACATGTCCACATTCAGTATTTATTTTTACAAATATATAGTACTTAATTTTTTTTTTTTTTATAAACTGAAATGTATATATGTATATTTAGCTTTTCTGACAGTTTAACTATTAATTATTAATAAAATATAATAAAGGAACTTATAGAGATTCTAACCAAGAGTACATTCATTAGTAGCTTTATTAAATCCTTCAGTTTTTCAACTGTAGCCACAAATTTGACTATAATTAACTATCTGATTCATGGTTAGTGTTTATTCATTTATGAAGCGTATGAGTGCAATGACTATAGGTTGCCCTGATTCTGTTAAAGGAATTCCTGTTGCATCTAAGAAAATCAAATCAAATGTCTTTATTATTGGATCTGAAGAAAAAAATTTGTTTGGAATCTCATATTTGATTGTAGATGCTATGTTGAATGTCCAAAGGGTGTTCTTGATTTGAATTGAATCCTAAACAAAGAAACTATGGTTTGATTTATTAATAAAATTGACCTGCTTAACAGCAGTTTATAGATTTTCAGTGAATCAACTTCACTTCTGATATTTAGTACAAAAATGTGTTTTTAGAAGTCATGACAAGAGTAGATTTGAGAGTATCATTAATATTTCTCATGATAATATTTAATAATTTCCATAAATTTATTATAGGAATTTTTTCTCCAAATAGTGTCACAATATTAATCAATAAATTTAAAAAAGCTATTTATAAAGTATTATCTCAATTCCAAAAAGTACCTACTAGTCAGCTTTCCACTAAGACTATTCATACATAGCAAGGGTAGGATTGTGTTTCAGTCTATTATTACAAAAGGTTATATTCAGATTATAATACAAACCTTATTGTCTAGATAAAAAACTGAACATACTATCTTTATGGAATTAGGAATAAGTGTTTTCGAAAATGACTATATTCTTACTGAGGAACTTTTCTATTTCAGGAAAAGGTCTCTTTTCAGAGTCAAAGTAATATTGTCAGTGCAGATGCATTTTCTATATTTTATATCTGGAAAATCACTAATGAATATATTAATTAAACTAGATGAAAGAACTATATTCTGTGGTAGACTATTACTATGATAATCATTTAGTACCATTTGAATTTTTCTATTACAAAGCTTTTTGTCAAGTAAATTAATGGTTTTCCTGCATTTAAAAATTTTTAGATCATTTTTCCAAACAGAATCATAAGCTGCTATATGATCAATAAAAATAGCAGGTAGTTTTTAATTCATTTTAAAAACCTTTTCCAAGATGAGTTGTTAAAGATAAAACTTGTTCACAGCAGTTTCTTTCTAGTTATAGGTAGATGATTGTCAATATTCTTTTTAATGTGATTCTTTCAAAAAACTTGGACAGAAAACATAATAATAATATTGGTTGATGATTTTTTTGAACTTTGTTAAATTTATTTGATTTTAGGATTTCTATAGGTTTTGCTTTAATATCAAATTTTTGAAATATAGTTTCTATATAAATAATGTTTCTGAATAATTTTACCAACCATGTCAGACTTTAGATCCTAAATTTTTTTAGACACTCTGGAAATATGCTATCTGTCCATATTTAACATAATCAAAGGCAAGTTCAAATTGACAAAAATTTACAGATTAGAGGAAAACAAAAGTTTGCAATTCTGCTTCAATGATGCTTTTTCTCATTCTGTTAATCTTAGATTTAGAAATCTGATACATAAGATTAGCAATGTGATTTGCAGTGATAGTAATAGTTCTTTTAAAGATATGTTTACATCCATCAAATTTTCATAAGAGTGATGAAGCCTTACAGCCAGATTTTGTAAACTTTTGTTTCTCTAAAGTTCCCCCCTACTTTTTTTCTAGGCATCATTCAGTGATATTACAAGTTTGTTGGCAATTTTTAGATCTTTGATATATAAAATGATTGCAAAGAGCACAGGTGATTTGTTCTAAATATGAATTGTTTTCAATTTCCATAAAGGATGGACTTTCTGATAACTGTTATGTTATTGTGAGATTGTTAAAGCTATCATAACAAGAAGGAATTGGAAAGATTCTACAATTAATATATATTTAAGATATCCAATATATCCAACATGAGTTAGTTTTCCCTTAAATTTTATTTCAGAGCAGGATAACTTTTACTTGTAGGAATATGAACTGTAAGAATTATTAGATTTGGTTTATGTTGATCAGTAATTCTGCAGATAAGGGTGAACCAAAACATAAATCAAAAGTTGTTTCAGTTCCTCATTTGTATGAATGGAATAGTTAAGTGTATGTTATTTAAATCCATCTATTCTAAAAGGTGACAACCTGCTTGAACTTCAGTTACATTTCCCCAAAGACTACTATGAAAATTAAAATCTCATATAAAGACATAAGATGTAGAAAGATCTAGAAGAGAATAGGATCAATTTGCATTGAGGCATTTATAAACACTGCATAAATAAAAATTATCTATCTTAATAGTGACTGCAACATCATTTGAACTAAAAATAACCATATCATGTTTAGAATGTTTATGCTGAGCAATTAATTTACAAAGGATCTCCATTTTTGATTTCGATATACCCTAATGTTAAGTTGAAGTAAGTGAAGTAATTTTATTGGGTTTTCTGGGAGTAGAAATGCTATATTCTATAGAGGTATAATTGTTGATTGAGGTGCTCCATGACTGCTAATACTGTGTAGTCATTTTTAATGTTGAGAGCTAAGGATTCTCATCTTTGAAATCCTGGTATGGCTATTCCCATAGTATTGTTAGTCATTATAATAATTTTGTATATTTCCATAATTTTCTAGCTTTACCTAGGTATTCATTAAGATGAAGTCTGGTTTTCATATGGAAAATTTGTTTCACATGAAACACAATATTATAATAAACAGATAATTACTTTTTTAAATATAAGATTTGGGATTAATAGTAAACACAATTTCTTAACAATCCTAATTTGATATTGTTGATAATACTAGTTATAGCGAACATGCGATTGTTAGTTTCCATAGTAATAATAATAAACAGCTATTAGTAAATGAGTATGGCCATTCTAATTCCAAAAAGAAAAAAGGAAGAAAGCAAAAAAGTGTTCTAGAAATAAGTTTTGCAATGAGTATATAAACCAATCTTCTAACCTCAAATATGCACACATAAAGAACAGGTTGGTTTATTTTTCTGTTTACTTGATATTTTATGATGTGGTCTTTTAATTTCTTTGGCAGAAAACTTACTAAAATTATCAACACGATGTGTGATTGAAGATCTCCAACTACTCTATTCTCTTCCATAATTTCCCAGTGACAACAATTAACATTGCACTTCCTTAGAATATCTTTGATCATCCTTATAATGCGGATGGAGTGCATCTCTCCCATGAAAACTATGCTCACATTCACAATAAAACACTCTTTTAGAAAATCTTATATTGTACATTCATTTTGTATTCAAATAAATAATTGAATGGTTTTCTGTTTGGAGCCAATAAGAAATTTGAATATAGGGAGTAACAGTCTTCCATTTTATCAAGATACCAAATTCTGCAGGCAGTACACAAATGATAGAATATATAAACAGTTACTGATCAATTAAGTATATTTCCAAAACCATACTTATAAATAGATAAAAAAATTCACATACATATATTGTTTAAAGCAATTATGGGATTTAATAAATTTGGATATTTTTCTTTAATTGCTATTCAAGTTAGAATAAAATGTTTTGCCACTTAGTTTATTCTTGAAAAATATATCTAAAGTAGTAGTAGTAGTTTTCAGTTTATACTTTTTTTTTCGTTAAACTTGTGTTTAAGCTTCAAAGTTCTCATGAGGTGAAGAAGCCAAAAGTCATAACTTACCGAGTATTATCATGAAAGTCAGTCTAATAGTTCGTCGAAAACGAATAAATTATTTACAGCAACATCTTTATACATATATAGTATTTCATAGTATCTAAATTTCTAACTTAAGCAATAGCTCATTTTTTGTTTTTGTTATATACATCATAAAAAAAGCTCCCATCTTAATATATGATTTCCTTTAATACCAAATTAAATAATATTTATTCTTGATTTTCAAAAAATCTCTTTTACTCCCTATAGGATTTTACTATTTATATATTTCCTTTATAAAACAGACCTAATACGCCATCTAGTGGCAAAAAATTATTTAATTTTTTAGTAGTCTTTTATACGCAATTATTTTAACTTATAATTTCTTTTTTAAATAAAAAAAAAAATATTTATATATAATATGGAAATTTGTATTTGTTTAAAAAAATACCCTACAAATTAAATATACATAGTGATCTATATGCATAATATTCTTTAAGAAGAGAATGATATAACTAATAATAAAAAATATATGATTTCAATTCTTAAAAGAAACAATGAATTATAAATACCATGATTAATAAGTTAAAATAAAATTATTTTGGCAATTAAACAATGGTAACAACACCATTGTACTCACATTTTAACCAAAAATAGTTTGATGTAAGACTACCTATTTATTATCATGTTTACACCACAAAAATTTCAACATATTTTCAGATAGCTAAGATTTCTAATTAATCTCTAATTAGCTGTTCCATAGTTGACATAGCACACCATTCAAATATTGGTTAGATATTGTTATGCTCATATTTCACCAGTACAATATCAGACAGCTTCAACACTAATAAAGAGCACCATATACTAAGCCTATGGTTTACTATTATCTTTTTAAATGACAAACCAATGAATTTTTAGCAAATTATAAGAGGTTTGAAATCTAACCAACTACTCGGTCAAAACCTAATCATTTATAAATTAATAAGATTACTATAAAACTTAAAAATGCTATTCTTTATTATTATTGAAAATACCTTTTTTCATGGGATATAAAGAGAACCAATAAACAATAAGAGGAATTACTTTTTATTAAAAATAAAAAAATAGATATGAAAATTTTCATGTTCCAAGTTTGAAGCTAATGAAATCTTATTTTAAAATTAAAAACGACACATCATTTTGAATGCAAAATAAAAATAAATTGCAGTATTTTCAGACTTCAATTCTGATGGAAAAAATACATTTTAACATGCTGTTAGAAAAATAATTATATAAACTAGAAAAATGATAGTCAAACAAAATATATATACAAAAACCAGAATCATAAAGAAAATGACCCACATTCTTTATATTAATAAAAAACAGGGTTTTTAGTGAAAAATAATTTAATAAGAATAAAAATGTCAAAAATTAAGAAAGACAATTCTAAATAAATCTTATATATATGCAAAAAAGAGAACAAAAAGAATGAGTCTCTGAAGTGATCTCTAAGATTTATCCATTGGTAAACAACTTATATCCATCCGTATATTATAAGTTGAATTTATTGTTAAAAAAAAAAAATCGTATATAAGCTTTAAAATAAAAGGAAAAAATAGTCAATAAATGGATGCGGTATAAAACAGTGCATTTCTTTGTGAAAATCATGCAAATGTGTTTCAATGCCACCTAGTATTCATTTATTAAATCAAGGCTTGAAGAGATTTGACAATGAAGACAGATAGATAATTGTCATTCTCACAAATATATAATAAAATTTTAGTTTAATTAAAAAAAAAAGAATTAACACAAACTTTTTTATTTCACAACAGTAGGATTATAATGAATCTTGAAATATTAATATTAAAATTTTTTTTGTTAAGACCCAATTAAAAAAATAATGACTAACATTCAAGGACTTGTCTGGTTTAATGCAGAAATAAAATGTCAGACTCTGGGCGCAAAATCCTCGGTTTGATTCCGAAGCTTGTACTTCCAACACTTGAACTTCTTATGAACTCCTTAGCAATAAAACCATGAGATTATTTATTATTTATAACATTCAAGAGTTTAACCAGAACATTTCATAAATCTATGAAAATTCATATTTTGTTAGACTTTATCTTGCTTGGAATGCACTGAAATAACAAGTCGAGCTCTGATCTGGTACTTAGCAACTAACAATAAAGCTTTACCAAACAATTTATTACTAAATTATATGATTTTTTAAATAAATATAATGAACATCTGCAACATCAAATTTCAACTAATTGTAAGGATGTAAATTTTGGGTGAATGTCACTTTCTTTTCTTGCAAAAACCTTTCTAAGTCACAATAACCTTTTCAATCAGGTTTTTAGTAATCCAATTCAAAGCAAGGCAAGTGCTTTTTTTTCATCTTTTTTTCTAAAAAAAATTTAAATTTCATTTGAAATTGTTTCAAGGCATAAAGCCAGTCATCAGAACAATTCTAGTAAGCATAAAACAATTTGTGAAGAATGCTAATCTTGTAAATGAATGCTAATCTTGTAAATAATAAAATCAGATTATTTAATTTAATTACAAGCAAATATATATATATATTGTATTCTGAAGACAGTCTTGACTCATCTTTTCATGAAACCATAAAAGAGAAAAACAAATTTGCTTCTCTTTGAAGAAATATAATTGAGTGCATGTGCTCTATTTATTATTCTATTATTTTTGTTTATAATTTTAACTTATTTTTGTACTGTAATTTTTAAATTAAGTTGTATATTGCAGGTATAGATCTAATTAAAAACGAGACTGTACATTAAAAGTGTATGCACACAGAACAGTAAAGTAATTAGGAATATAAATAAAATGTGAGCTACTATCTGCTAATGTATGTTAACCATAAAGAGTCTTGGAACAAATTATACTGGATATGATGGCTCCGCTATATATATATATAATTCTTAAAATTTACGGATAATCATTTTATAAAATTATTAGAAAGTCAGTGAACTTTAATTTCGACAAAAATTTTACAGATCTGTTTTATAAATAAGTTTCATTCAAACAAAATATTATTCATTATATAATTTCAAACTTTAAACTACTTACGTTTGGGTACCTGCACATTTTTTGTTCCGATATTTAGAATTGTAATCTGTGTCTCTCCTGTCTTTATTGCGTTTCTGTTTTAACATTTTTGTTGGCAGTTCTTTAGAAGGAGAATTTCTGTTATCCATACTGTGATGAAATGGTTCTCCTAAAATAAAATAAAAAATAGAAATTAGTAATATCTAAATAAAAAGAATATGAAAATTTAAAGGTCTATACACATAAATTTGGAAGGGAAAAAAAGGATTAATTACAATTACACATAATAATATACTTAATTATAATAGAATAACCTGCTTGTAAATGTTTTTTTTTTACTGTCTGCATGGGGGAATTAATATAAGTATTTGAAATTTTATAATAACAACAATAGCTTATTTATAACTAGGGTCTCTTAAACTCAAAAGTACAACTTATAAATCGAAATAATGTAGAGTGGTATCACTATTAATAAAGAGTGTCAATGAATGATAATATCAATACTGTAAAAAAAATGAATATGAAACAAAAGACTCATTCAACTCAGAGAAAACTCTAAAATTATAATGTTAAAAAATTGTATTCAGGGAATGTCAAGCAATAAAACATTGCTACTGCTAATGATTCATTATTATTGTTTGCTAGTACTGTATTATTTTATTATCTGCTTACTATAGAGTTATTCAATGCCTAAGTGATTTGAGCTCAATGGTAAGAAGTTATTCAATGGGAGGGGGGGGGGTTCGAATAAATTTCAGCTGATGAAAAAAAAAGTTTGGCCAGATAGAGAGAATTGAATGCAGTCTATCATATCATTTGATAATCCATTAAACTGCAAAAATAGTATAAAAGTCATATTTAGCATAATTTGAATGATAATAAAAATACATAATTTTTTATTTAAAAAGTGTATATGAATCAACACAAATATAAATTCAATCATATTAAAGATAAGGCTACTATTTATTTGTATATATTTCAGCCTTTTTACAGTTTAATATTATAATACTTTGATAAATTTTTTGACCATTTTAAATTATGTAAAACAAAGATTTCTCTCAAAATAAATATAGTAAATAAAAATGTTTAAAAGAGTGATTGGTTATCATTTTTTACTTGTCAATCTCAAGTAATAAAAGTAAGACCTAAATCATTGTAGTTATTATATTTCTTTCCCTGTTCCATTTCTTCTAAAAAAAATAAAACAAAAGCTAAAAACTGTTGCTAAGATAAAGATTTATCTTTTTTTTTTTCCAAGTGTCATAGCATCGGCCGGGACACAAACCCGCAACCCGGGCAACTGCTTGTAAGGCAGTCACGCTGACCTCTCACCACCAATGCAAGCCTTAGAACTTACTTTTATAACAAAGTTTTAATCATGATCAAATACATGTTAAAAGATAAATCAGGCATTCCTTGAAATTTAAGCTGACTATTGTGTATTGTCACTGATATGAACTTACACTAAAATTTTTATTTAGTGAAAGAATTCTTGACATAGTGGTATTCTACCTGCTTTGCTCTTAATCTGAGATTTCCTGACAATGCAGTTCTGAACATGTTTACAAATTTCCTTGCAGATGATGGATCCATAATCAATCCAGAAAACCACCTAAACCTGGTTGGTAAATGGGTATCTAACTATTCATGGCTGGGTACAAAATGAACAAATATAAATTCTGTAACTATCAACTAGTTGGTGTGTAATGCCTTTTTCTTCACTGCTTCTCTTTGGAGGATTGGTGAAAATGCCTTTATTCTTAATCTTTTTTTAATAGTCATAAATGACTCACATAAATATGTTATTATAAAAACAACAATAGTGAATAAGACATATTACAGTTATAAAAGTGTTATCAGTAGTAATAGACCAAAATAAATAAAAACAACAATATAATATTGGCACAAGAATAGATAAAAAAATAAAAGATGAAAATATTACAACAGTTTAAAAGCAAACTATCATTATATCAAATCATCTTTCTTCTAATTTATTTTCTCTGCGTTAATCAATAGCAATAACCTTCTTCATTTTGATTAAGCACTGAATAGTCAAATGACGGAGCATTTAATGCCTACATAATAATAAGACTAATTGATCATTTATAGAAGTTGACAAAGATTTGTATTGCTATTCAAACAACTCAGGCTACCATTCTTAAAATATATTGAAAAACTAGATACATAGGTAAATTTAGTTTAAAATACATTGATCATACATAAATGTTACATATTAAAACTATGCATCAAATGAATCTATTTAGATTACTTTATTTGTCTATACAGTAGGATAACATCTAATTTTATCCTATTATCACTTGCTTGCTATCATTAGAATGATCAAATGTTTATTATTTAACTGCAATAATTATTCTTAAGAGAATAAACTTGTTTTTTAGATCACTTAATAAACTCAATATGTAACCAATGAAAATTATAATACTATTATTAGATGACTTAATAGTAATAACTAGTAATTTTATTAAGAACTTGTAATATTCATAAATAAATAAGCAAAGTATTTGCTAAAAATATTAGTTAAAAGTGATGATAAATATTAGTAATTACAGCAGGCAGTTGTAAGGCTACAGATTCTATGAAAGAATCTAACCTGATAATCACATGTAGATAAACTTTTCCATCTGAAGTTAAAAAAATATAGGCAATGAGGTACTATTCATCATTGGTGAGGAAGCCACCAATCACATAGCTCTATGTGTTATTGTTAAAGGCAAGCAGAGAGACAAATATCTGAACTGATTACTAAATGAATCAATAACAGACACAAAACACCACAACGATAACTAGTATATTTGCAAAATTAGACAAGAAAAATTGCAAACACTAACCATTTTGTATCATGTGTAAAACTTTTTAAAAATTTCTAATTACAAAAATTCAATATCCACTAGCACTTAACAGAGTACTTTGCGCATCCTATCCCTCTTATCATTCTCAAGACATAAACTTAGTGACTCAATGGCTTTTGAAATAACTAAATGAAAATAATTCTATTATAATCCAAGTGTAAAATTTTCTCTTTGATAGTAAAAAGAAAATTAATTATTAACAGTAAATCCTCTTAATGTTTCTAATTTTAAATAAAAACTAGAAGCATTACTGTTAAGATTATCTGCAAAGGGAAAGAGTAAAAATATAGTGTATATAAATTTTATCACTTAATTAATATCCACTTAGTTGTTTTTACTCTTTAAAAAAACAACAACAAACAAACAAGATAATAAGCACAGAGCATTTACAGAAAGCTTTTATTTAAAGATTCCATAAGATAATTACTCTGACTTTTAACCTACAGAGATATAAATTCCAACTGGACTAATCTGTCAGTTACCTATTAAGGCTATCACCTGCTAAACAGTCTATTTAACAATAAGGCTATCACCTGCTAAACAGTCTATTTAACAATAAATCTTGGACAATTCCATATTTCCAAAATGACCAAAGATATAGAAGAAGTACACACACACACATTATTCTTTTATAAGGTTATGTCAGTAATATGCAATAATGCAAAGAATGAACGCAGTGGAAGAGTAAGTAAGTTTTAAGTTTCTTGAATGACACATGACTTCATTCAATTATTATTATTTTTATAGTAGTAAAAACAAGATGAATTATCATTTTAATCAAACACATGTAACCAAGATGAAAGAAATCCAAGTATTATAACTTTACATGAACATACAGTTACAAATTGATAAAATTTATTTTTAAATTACATATTTCTATTAGATTGAATAACTATTCAAAAAAAAAAAAAGTTTTTTGATGCGGAATGTAATACTTATAAGAAATAATACTTCTCACTTTTACCTAATTTTATAAATGTATATGTAATTTAATTAGATTCCTGAACTAATTAATAATCTCCAACAAGGTCAATTAATGACAATAATTGTACATTGTAATATTTATGCATACTTGCTTTCATTATTACAATCTTTCTTTTTTTTTTTCAAGTGTCATAGCATCGGCCGAGACGCGAACCCGCAACCCGGCCATGCTGACCTCTCGACCACCAATGCAAGACTACAATCTTTCTTTGTTCCAATACTTACATCTAATATTTATTTAAAAATTATAAGGCCAAAATATCACACCATGAAAGTGAAGAATAAAAGTAGATACCTATAGATAATTTCCTTAACCAGCAATGAAAATCACACCTTATTACATACTGATTACAATACAATCAATTAATAACTGGAACTTTATCTTTAGAAAAAAAAAATTGATACTCATTTATCGATCACTATCAGATAATAAAATGTGATCAGCCATGGTCATCTATATGGGGAAAAAAATCCTAAGCATGTTTGTGATCCGAAAGAAATTTTGAAGTTCATTCAGACTGAACACAAACTCCAGGCTGTGACTAAAATAAATGTTATAGTAGAACTTGATCATACAATAATCCACACTACAAATTAGTCCACAGAATTTTATTTATACAACATATTCAAAAATAACCTGCCATTCAATAAAATGTGGTCAATGTAAAAAAAAAAAAGATGCTAAGAGACAAATGTTTTATTGTGGCATCTGGTATTAAGTAAGATTATTGATCACTAAATTGCTCCATATAATTTATACCTATTTTTGTTTTAGGCAGCTTGTACAAATGTCATATTCTATCTTTTTTTCCCCCATGGATAGGTATAAAGTTACAGACCATTCAATTACAGATATTTTGTCATTTTTTAATACTTCAATTTTTTAAAATTTCTAATAAATTTATATTTAATAAAAAATACCTTTTCAAAAATATATAATGCAAAGATTTTCTCCATTACTTTTTGCATTGAAATAGAATAATAAAGACATGACGACCATGCTCTTATGTAATCAAATCTGATCATTCTTTGATAGTTGCTTCGGTCAATAAATAGTTGCACTGTTATCATCAATAATACTTTTTTTTTAAAAAAAATATCAAATAGTTATTATAAATGTAGGTATATTAAGTTTGTTCAAAAGATAATGAAGCAATAGGGGTACTATAAATAAATAACATTTGATCATCATGGTAATTGACCAATGCTTGCAACATCTTTATTTTAATCATTCCACTGTAGGAGCAGACCCTCTCATATCACTACTGATTTAAAATCAATTATCATAGATTGAAAGACAATATAATAAAATAGAAATAACTGAAAGCTATAGGAATGAATCATTTATCAAAAGTTAATATCTAGAACTCTTAATTAATGTGTGCATGTATATATGTAATTGTTCTGTCAAAAAGTGAATTTATTTACTATAAACAGCCTATTGACAAAGTAAATTGATCAAGCAAAAAAAGGACAAAAAAAACAACAACAACAAAACATTAGACCATTACCAATTAACAAATATAAGCTTAAAGTGTACCTATATATATATAAGAATAAATAAATATGTATTTGAGTGTATGCAAATAGAAATGAATTAGGACCAAAATACCTACTATATAGATATAATCATTAAGGTTTTTTTTAAGTTCATTTCAATACATCAATAAAACGATGTTTATAAATTATATTTAAACACACACATTTCCATAATTGTTACAGCTTTCATTAATAATTTATGATGTAGTTTACTATCGCTTATAAAAAACTTTGGAGTTAAGATTTACATCATAAATTATTAATGAAAGCTATACTAATTAAGTATGGAAATGTGTGTGTTTAAATACAATTTATAAACAACAGCAAACTTTCTCGATTATCAGAAAATATATACTAGATAAGAATACAAAGCCACAGTGAATTTTTTTTGGTATTCTAGACAAGCCAAAAATTTATCTATACCTTCCTCTAAAACAAAGCAAACAAACAGTAAAATCGATTAATTCCTAAACTCAATGAATAGGTGATCATTGTATGTCCACTGATACAATTTAATTTCACATGAAATTCAAAATAGTTAAAATAAATTCAAATTAATCCATCCTAGCCCTATAAATCTGCATAGGGATTCTAAAGACTAGGAGTTAATAAAAAAATTCTCTATGATGCTCTATATTTGTTCTATACATATATATAGCACACATGTATACTTTCTACTGTTACTCACTGCTTAAAACCATTTCATCCTATAAAGTTAAACATATTACTTTCTATATTATTCACTGCATCAATTGAATGAAAGTAATTAATCTATTTATTGAATAATTCTGACATTTTGCAAGAAATACTTGAGTTGGAAGAAATGTTAAAAAGTCTTCTTGGCTGTGTTGTTGTACAGCCTTCCCAGTTGGACTTCATGCCAATAAATTTTATATTTTGTAAATATGTATTCCACCAACTAAACCAAAGACATGGGTTGTATTTTTTCCTGATAATTATGTAAATAAATGCATAATCCAACTTAGATAGTCTTCCAACTATTTTAAACAAATGCAAAATTTATATAAGATATAAATATCAAAAAATCCATAATCTTGTATTAGACAACTATCTCGAAATGGTTTGCCATAATTAACAACACAATTCCATAAAAATAAAACCAATAGCAAAGAGAAAACAATGTATGTGTTTTGCATCTATAGAAAACAAATCAATTAATTACTGGTTTGCTATAGTAGTTATTGAACCCAGATAGTTTATTTAAAACTACTTGAGTTGTGGCTGTTGATTATATTATTGAGGTTGTTTACGTGATAAATAATTTATAGATTATCCATGCACACAACACACACACACATATATAGTCGATTATTAAATCAAAATGCAAAGCATAAAAATGTTTATCGCACTTTAAATTCAAATAAAGTAAACACACACGTGCAAATAGTCAACGTGATGTAATTTATAAAAAGGATCTTTTAAATACAATAGAATATTTTTATTTATAAAACCCTATCCAATTGTCTCACAATTCATAAATGTTATTTTTTTAAAAAATATATTATTTATATAGACATGAGCGTAATTGATATATAAGATTTAAAACGCATACATTTATAAAAATGTCTTGTTTATATATATATAAATCACACGAACATTTCACCTTTAGTGATCCATTCATTTGCTGAAAGCAAACTTATAATTTACTTTCTTTAGAAAGCAAAATAAACTCTCATAACTCCAGTCAACAAAATTAAGCAACTTTTCTCCCACTACTTCATTCAGGCATCAACTCAAATAAATTCCCCGTAAAGAAGTTTACCTTGGATTCCCCATAATGACCAGCTTAATTCCTGTGGGATTAAATAATCCATTATCCAGAGAGAATAATTAAATGACTGGGAAAACAAATTCCCAAAAATAATCTCATGCTGCAGTATCCGGGTACTATTATAATAAAAAAAGTCAAAGGTAAATTTGGCCAATCAGAACAAGTGTTATAGGGTCATGGGAACAGCTTTTTAAGGATGCTAAGAGAAAAAGAGCGTGCTCAAAATATTTGGACAATTCGAACTATTCCAAAGATGTCAAACTTCGACTGTTACAAATCTTGTGAAAAATAGACAACTTGGTTTCTCTGCGAAGATCTTAATCTAAGAAGATATTATTAAGATGGTTTCCTAAAGTAATTAATCCATATTTAGCTCATATTTGTTAGAAATGTGAGTGAAGGGGAGAGAAGAGTGAAAATAAAAAACATTGTTTTTAAATAAAGAAACCATTTAATTGAGAATACCAAGAGGAGGGGAAAAGTTTATTATTTTTAAAATTGGAATTAAATAAATATAAACATTCAAACAAAAGTTATAAATAAATAATTATAACATTGAAAAAGATATAGGAGAGCTGGAAATGATATCTTTAATTTAACTTGACATGAGAAATTTAAATTGATTGGAGGATTAACTTTTTCTTTTAAAATTCCTAATCGTGATGCTATTTAGTTAAATATATAAGTCAAACATACGCAAGCAAACTAATATATATGTGAAATCTGTAAAACCACAAAATTAGTATTTAAGAGCATTAACTAGCCGACTTTCATTCGTTTTCCTACAACATGCGGTTTTGATATCACATTTCAGTGACGGGGAATGAATGAGCGGAGACCTCAACTTTCAACAGGTTCCACATTAAGACCAGATCTTTTAATTTTACAATTTTTTTTTAAAGGATGGGTAATTTGAAGTGGGATTTAAATTCACAATAACCTGAAAGAAGGAAAAAGTTTTATTAATAATGTACACTTAGTAATCATTTTAAATGCAGTACTTTATGACCTATTGTCAGAAATCCTATCTCCCCTTACTGCAGTGAACTTACAAATACATTATACTAATTTATTATAACACTTTCCATTGTTCAAATTTGTTATTGCTTTAAACACTTTTAAAAATATCGATTTAGCACGATAAAAAAGTTAAATTATTCCAAATCAGTGAGCAATTTGTAATGATAACAAAAAAAATATTTTTTTTTTTAGAAGAATCTGAATAGATTAGAATTTATTCATTTGAGTGTTGTAGGGGGCTGCATTCACTGCTCTCATGACGATTGTAGTAATGTGTTTCAAAAAAGATAGTTAAACGGCACTATGTGTAATCATAAGATTTTAATCAAATTTTTAGGTTTCTAATATATTAGTTCAGACTTTCTTCCATATTCATGTTTTAACAACGACCATATCAACTACATTTTACATAGGTATATGTTTTATTTACAAACCAGCAGCCTTTTTTTTTTTGTGACATGCTCATTCTTTCATAGCCATTTCCTCATACATGTTGGAGTATGTCATTTTGATATACTTTAAAAATTCAAAAGTTATTTAGAATGATTTCAAAGTATGCAAAGTTAATAATGGTTATAGTATTTCCTTGATCAAGAAATATTGTGAAGATGCTTCCTAAAAAAAGTTAAACTGATTATTTAATAAGAATTAATTGGCATTTGCAGTGCTAAAGTTACTTGTACTATTTAAAGTACAAAAATTATATTCACATAGCATGATAAGTATTTAGTGAGAATGAAAAAAAACATCGAATTTGTATATGTCATTACGTGTTAGAAGACTGTAGTAAAAGACTTAGTAAGTGGTTTTTATATAGATTTAGAAATTGATATGAACTTAAAAATGAAGTACTTCATAATTTTTTTTTTTTTCAGCAGAGATTGTTGCCATTGTCTATCATTAACAAAATTCTAATTTCTAACAAACAGGCGCAAATGCTGTAGCTATTATTGTGAAACATCAGAAGAAAATGATTGCTATAATACATCAAATATAGTAATTTTAAATTTAAGAATTTAATACAAGTTAGGCAATGTATCTTTTGCAATTCATTATCATCAATTTTAATCACAAAAAGAATGAACAAAAAGAGAATAGTAAACTTAATTGGGTGTGTGTGTGTGTGTGTGAAAGCAACTGAATGAACACATCACATATATGTATTTCATGTCAGTCCAATGTGTATATATATATATGTGATAGTGCTCTCTATAATAATTTACTTTTTTTAAAAAAAAATTTTTTGTTGATGTCTTAAAATTAAATTGCATTACAGTAATGTGATTACTACTAACTCATATTAAAAACATCGTATGTAAATTAATGTACACTTCATTACTATTTATAAATTTCAATTTTCATGCTTCATCCTGGAACCAATGACATGAAGATGAGAACAACTGTATTCAGACCCACCACATGACTAAGAAGCTCCTTTGTGCAAAGTAAATTTTAACCCCCACCCCCATTCTATGAAATAAAATTTGTAAATTAAAAGGAATTTTTTCCCATCACTTTCACAAGAAAAAGTTGAAAATATAGCTTTAGTCATTTAATGCGTTTAGTAAATTTACCTTATGTGTTTTATTCATTTATTTCTATAAAATAAACATGAATAAAACACATGCTAAAATAAAACACATTAATTAGACTTGCCAAGTCATCTTGATTAAAAATCTTTCCACTGAATTTTTTTTAACTAAATCAGTTTACATGTAAAATTAAAATAATAATAATGAAAACATTGCACTGCTCCCCTCCTCTTTCAGGCCGGCTCTGATATTATATAAGTAATTACATAGTATATGTTACCTGGTTATTAAAATATGTACAGTCAGAATATGATTCTTTGGAAACTCCAGAAACAAAGAGAGCTTAGCACCTGACTTATCTTCATTATTCTTTGTAAATCAATTTTCAGATTAACCAGCAAGTAAAAAATTAAAAGTAGTTGTAAAAACCCATTTAAAATTTCTCATGCATAAACTTATTCATATTTTCTACTAATAAAATTTTATTCCTTCGATAGTAATATATTTATACTAACACTACTATTTAATTTTTTTATCTGGTGTTATTCCACAATCAAAAACTATAATTCATTATATAATCTAATACTTTAAATTTTCTTACTTATATTGTTTAAATTTTGTTAGGACCACCAACTAGGTTAATTTTTTTCTTGTTAAAAAGAAAGTTCTTCATTTTCAAAATCCATTCATTAGTTTTAAATAAGAATCTTCCTAAATAAAACTTGTTTGTATTTTCTATTAACAAAAATACTTTCAATATAGAAAAGGGAATAAACTTCTGGTTTATACATATATAAATACATTATTTATTACAGTAAAAGTACTTTCATTTGTTTTCATTCAATAATAAAAATTTCTGATGAAATCTGTTAAGAATAAAATAATTTAGGATGCAATAATATGTTTTAAAAAATTATGTTTTTTACTTATTCTTTTTTCTTTAGATTTGAACTGTAGTGTGGATTATGGATCAATTGCAAGTTTTTAGCTAAAGAATGCATCCAAAAAAAAAGTTTAGTAAAATGTATAAAAAAATAATACACCATCTAAAAAACAGATATCATTATTAAAAATAGGAAAAGCTATTTAGTAAAATATGCAAAAAGATAATGTAGTATAATAAAAAAAAGACAAAGATAATATTAGTAAAAAACTTTGGCACTATACAGTGTTGATCCTAGACCTCACATTTCAGATGTGGCTACTCTACCACTACTCCTAACTGCCCGACACACTAAAATTCTATATTATTGATAAAGAGAATTTGATCATATGCAGAATTACTACAATTATGAGACAATATTTTTAAAATTAGTTAAAATAAGTTTTATTTTTAAATAAATTATTAATAATAATATTATTTTTTATATAAATTAGGTCACTAAAATAAAAATGATTGGGAAATCTAAAAAATTTCATTTACCTATAAATTTCATTAATTATAGTAATGGAAGGACATTGACCTGTTCAGATATGAATATATGAAATATATTTCAAGGCAAAAAATTATCACAATAACTTTAAGTAAAGAAATATTTCTCTTATATTTAAATAATAAATATTTAAAGTCAGAATGTGTATCTAAGAATAAAGTGATTTGGAAATCTAAACATTTATATATGTTTTATTAATTATCATGACAAAATAGCTTTGGCCTGTTTGGTTTAGCATAATGATAAGAGTATGTATGGAGTATATATTGAACTTGTGTCTAGAAATTCAAGGCTTGAGTAAGTTTATGCAAACAAAGTATTCCTCTTGTATTTAAATAAAAAATATTTACACTCAACATATTTCTAACCATGAAATGATTCAAAAATGTAAACACTTCCATTTACATATAAATTTTATTTATTATCTTGATGTCTCAGCACCCCATGATGAAGTGCTGTTGTGCCCTACACAACCTGCACAACCACACGATGGCCCTATGCCCTAACTGTATTGCATACAATACATGACTATGTAAATTCAGTAATAATTTACTCTTGTCAATTTTTTAATCATTATATGATGATAAATTACTTTAAAGAAGAAAAAAAAGATTGGAAACAGGTATGTGAAAATCACCTTCTGCTCTTTGAATAATAATAAAAAAATGAGATTTTGATATTTAAAAACCTGAGCTTTCTAATAGTAACCTTATAAATCTTGTGCATGTATATTAAAATTAATGTTAGACAATATTCATTTAGCACAATATTCAGAAAGACCATGGTATGTTTTTTTTTTTTTTTTGCCGAGAAAGTGAAAATACATCAAACACACACACACACACACAAATACACATATCAGGGCAATTAAAAATAACAAGCACTTTCACGTTTTTAATAAAAAATCAGTGTGACTAAAAAATGGGAAGAATAAAATAAAGACAAACTGAAATAGTGAGCTTTCAAAAGATAGAACAAACTAGAAATCTGTGTCTTCCAATCTTAGATTGAAAAAAGAAGACCTACAACCATGTGGTGTGTTTGGAATTATAGAAAAATATTTAATTCTGTTAGATCAGAAAAAAAAATCATATTGCAAAATAAACTTCATAATAAAAATCTTTTGGTATTTTGAGATAGTAAGTGTATAGTATAACAAGTATAAAGTAGAAATTTTGAAAATGATTTTTAATAAAATCCATCGCTTTCTACTATCATAATCAGGTTAAAAATGATAACTGTAAATAATAATGATTACTATCTGGACTTTTTTTAAGAAGCACATTAAATTCAAAAAGTCTATAAACCAAAAAAAAAAACAAAAAAAAAAAAAAAAAAAAAAAATTATAAAAAAAAAAAAAAAAAAAAATAACTTTTTTAAAAAAATTTAAAACCAAAAAATATTGAATAAAAAAATAAAATTAAAAAAATAAATTGTTTAATGTATAGATGCTTAACATATTAAGTTTACAGCTTATGATAATAGTGAAAAGCTATTGACCAATTTTTTTTGTGTGTGAAAATACTTGGGCAGACAAACTTTTTTGACTTCAGGATACATAAACTTTGTAAAATCTCTAATGGGCCGCATGAAAAAAAAAAACGTTTTAACTTGAGTCACTCACAGGAAAGAATTGCAATTATGCTAGAAGCCAATTTTCTATTTTAAATGCATTTTCATGAAATAACACTTTTAAAATCTGATACCTAGCATCATGTGTACATCTTTGTGCATTTGCATGTGACCAGCTACCAATCAGTCGTATATTATCTAAGTAGCTATAAAGATTTGTCACATGTTATTAAACATGTATTGCTTGTTTATATAATTTAACATTCTTGTGGTTAAATTTAAAAAAACTATATACTTGAACAAGGGTTGTGGGCAGCATATGGTTCATAGTTTGGCCACATTTTGCTAACTACTTAGAGACATATACAAGAAATTACCATAATCATTAGCTATTCACAAACAAATATAGACAATCTAATGGCAGAAGAAAAAAAAAGATGAAAAACAAAAAGTTAAAAACGAGTTCTGAACTGATCTGCAAATATACTCTCATATTATATGCTGGTCTGTAGTTTGTTTATTTGACATGTTATGGTGTTATTTTTTTTTGCAGAGAACTTTTCTTTCAGAGAGATTTGAATACCATACCTGATCATAAGCTATTCTTGGTCAAAGGGTACATTAAAACTTTACCATTTGTGTACTAATTAGGTGAGCAACGTCTTTATCCTTTACTATCTCTTTAGAGAGAAGCTGAATTTTTTGACAGTGGCTCATGTAACTCATATATATATATATATGCCTAGAAAAACAATTATGCATATAAATAGCTATGAATATGATTCTTAATCAAAAAATAAATAAATTAGAAAATAATTGTATTTTAGTATTCCAAATAAAAATAAATTTTATCCTATTAGATTGCTTTAATAATTAAACCTATATACACCTTTATTCCAGCTAACAAAAATAATGAATTATTTTAAATTTCTTGTAAATCAAATATCTCATATAAAAAATAAGCTATGATAAAAGTTGCTTATGGCATTCTGTGAATATCTGATAAAAAAGTTCAAAATTCAGAATCAATAATTAATAAATAAATGTTTTATAGCAAGCATATTATTACAAAATAATTGAAGCGACATTAAATATTCACAGTTCCATCCACATTATCTTACTTTATTCACTTTGTATGATTTTAAAAAAAAATCAAACCAATTTATGCACAACTTATATTTTGGATCACCTATCATTTTCAGTTGTCTTTGAGAATGACCAATCTTCATATCAAATATTTTAATTATTTTTTAAATATTTAAGTCATTATTAAGAAAATACCTAAACATACCTAAAAATGCCTTATCATAAGGAATAAGTTAAATGCTTTCCATTTTAAAATAATATTCCATTAATATGCAAATTCTACAACATGAAACTATTAAAATCAAGTACAGGTGTGGAATGGAATGTTGAATGCTAATGGGTTGCTTTAATTTCCTTACATTCATATCTAAAATAAAAACTGTGAACAATGTGTTTCTTAGAGTCTCTTAAGCTAAAGAGTTTTCAAAATCATAATTGACAGCTGAAAAAATAAAAAAAATCTTTTAAAATTATAGTACAGCCTTAGCCCTCACATGAGAACTCTTTATGCAAAAATCCATTAATGACCAGATTATTAGGCAAAAAACACTAACTGTGAACAAATATAAAGCACAGAACAGTTGGTGCATTTTTTCTTTACAATTAATTTTAAACATTTTACCAAATATGGTACTGAAATGACATTTCACTGAATGGTTTAAGTTAAATAAATAAAATAATTTAATATAATGTATTTTTTCTGAATTATTTTTTATGCATTTTCTGTATTATGTAATGTATGTCTTTTTTGTGTATTTATGTAATGAGTAGGTTTTAATTATTTTTTTTCTGTGAACTGAAATGCCATATTTTATCAAACACAGTAACCATATTGTGTATATAATTACAAAAATACAATCCAATTAAATAAAATTAGATTAATAAGTTTACACATTTTCCAATTTATTTCTGAGGAAGTTTGTAATGAATGATTTTTTTTTTTTTTGAATAACTTAGCAATTCTAATATCTATCATACTTTTTCACATTCTTTATTGTAAGTTTTTTTTTTTTTAAGTGTCATAGCATCGGCCGGGACGCGAACCCGCAACCCAGGCAACTGCATGCAAGTGCAAGGCAGTCGCGCTGACCTCTCGACCACTAATGCAAGACTATTATTTAAGTTAAAATTTTAAAAGCAATGAAATGTCAATAGGTCATGTGATATATTGGTTTATTATTGGTCAATTCTAATATGAGCAAATTATTATCCTTTATATGATTGAAATATAACATTGATGAATAGAACTCTTTTCTTGGCAAAAATTACCATTTAAAAGTATTCACAACATTAGACTGATGAAATGCCAAAGAATTTTTGTGCAATTTTGTTTTTTAGAATTCCATTTTATATTTTAGTTATTAATTTTGTACACAGATAGCTGAAATAATTCATAAATAAGAAAGAATGAAAGTTTAATTTTTACCACTATAAATTTGGTGAGCATTGATTGCATTCCAGTATAAAGAGAAAAGGAAAAGGAAATACTTTTATGCATTTTTATTTCTTTTATCTCAATTGAAAATTTGTTAGTTAGACATATAATTATAAATATAAAATACATTATATGTATAATATTAAAAATGTTTTTATATATCTAAATTTATACATTAAAAAATACTTTTTCATATACATATTTTTCAAGTAAAATCTGATTATAAACTTTTTTATTTATTTCACATGATATATATATTTTAAAAAATACTTTTGTTAATGTTAATAAGAAATATGCAAAAAACGTAATTTTATTTTGCTACAACTTTTATTAATCTTAATAGTTCAAGACATAACTTTGTTATGTTTAAGTACATCTCAAAGATCATATAAAAATGAGATAAATTGTCTTTTTGCTAATGTAATGTACATACATATTCTTCTATTTATTTGTCAAGCAGTTTATGATCAGGTTGTTGGTTTTTAATTGTATAATAAGTAAATATGTTATTTTTTCTTTCTTGACCACTTTTGAAGGTTTGTTAATGCAAGTACTTAGGATTTCAACATAAGTTGATGATGATCACTTTCACTAATTCTCATATAAAGTCCCTGTATGATGGATAAAGCTGTACTACAATGTTAAAATTTTTTTTATTTCTTTTCAGCTGACAATTATGAGATCTATTTAGTTTAAGGAGACTCAACAAACAACACATTATTTAGAGATTTCATATTTAGGTAGTTCTATTTCAAATATCCAATACAATATTGTTTCCTGTCAAGAGAGTAAACTTTAGGTATAAAATACAATGGTAAGAACCTGGTGATGTTGTGGGTGACATATCTGCCTTTTATGCTCACAACTTAAGATTTGAATTTCAGTAGAACTTACAATGTTTTTTCAGATAGTGGCCCATATCCATCTAGCTAATCACTAGGAAGTACATTGGTATCTAGCTATTCTTAGTTAGATGATAAAATAAAGAAAGCCTCAACAACTGGCAGATGATTAGCTTAATGAATGATGCTTTCTTCATTGGAAATATCAAAAAGGCTTTATCAATTCCACGTCTAAATTATTTAATCTTGTTAGACATATTTGCTACTGAAATATATTTATCCTGTTCTTTATAATATTAATATTCCAATTTTAATGCTGTATACATTTTCAAACTAGAAATTAAAATTAATTCAAGAGAAAATCAATTTTAAACAACATTTCATTCCTATAAAATAAATATAACTTGTTATATGCTTTGTTGAAAGTTTTACTTTACTCAACCTAACAAATTTAATAGTTATATATAATCCTTCTAAACACTTTCCTTCTTCCTTTTTTTTTATTTCTGCTATCTTCATATACAATATTGCAATTCAAATAATTCTTCTTAAACTTTTTCCAGCAAAAACTTATTACAGTTTCGACTGTACCTTGCAGTTGTCATCAGATATACAAAATTCAAATACATTGTGTATTTGAATTTTGTAGATCTGACGAAGACTGCAATGTACAGTCGAAACTGTAATAATAATAAAAAGTTTAGTTTTGACTGTATCTTGCAATCTTCATCAGATCTGTAAAATTCAAATACATATAACAATATATGTATTTGAATTTTGTAGATCTGATGAAGACTGCAAGGTGCAGTTGAAACTGTAATAATAATAAAATGTTTTTGCTGAAAAAAATGTAAGAAGAATTATTTGAATAAAAAAATTTAATAGTTCAGCAATGTATTTACTTATTTAGGATTTATTTATTCAAAATAAATCAGTCTAAAAAAAACACTGTTCTCTATTTTATTGTCTTAAAATGCTCTTTATGAATGCATATATTTTGATTTAATTTTTTTTTAATTAATACAAATAATTTATCAAAAATATATTTTTTTTTAAATTTTAAACAACTTAAATGTTATTTTTGTCTTATAAGTAAATTCAGTAATTTTTGACAAATCTAACAAGCACAGATAATTTAAGTCAAGAAAAACCCAGTGACCTTTATCCTCATCAATTATTATTTTAGCTCTTTATTCTAATAATATTTTTAATAATTATTCATTAAGCCAATATATATATATGAGTGAAATACTATCAACTTGGTTACTATAATTCAGCATTTGCTGTTGCCCAGTCAAAATTATGAGGGGGGGGGGGGCTTTAAATTTTCACCAACACCACTTTTTTATTTGAAATAAAAAAACCTTGTGGCACAATATTAGTATACACATCTGTAATTCCTATGGCCTGGATTTGAATTTGTATCAAATAAACATTTTCAGCAGACTTAGAATTTTTTTTCAGATAATTTCCTATAACTAATCCATTGATTGGATCATTTAATATTAGTCAACAGATATCTAATTATTGTTAGCAGGAGGATAAACCAAGATAAAAAAAAAACTGCTCAAATACTAAGGACCTTGCAAATGGCAAACCCAGTGATACTGCCTTCTTTTGCAGTAGGGTATTTAAAGGCTGTTTTAGCTTTTATTCATGTTCACATTAAAAAAAAATAATATGCAGAACAGTAAGTAAATTAATTTTACATATAAGAAAAAAGATAATAAGCTTACTACCTGTTGTTTGTATTATCATCAGATTCAGTTTATTTTTCATAAAAAAAAACAACTTTGATTTTCTACATTATGCAGAAAAATGTTTTTTTTTTTTAAATAGTAGAACAGAGGAGAGGGCCAACAATTTATCTCTAACGAGATGCAGTTTTGTTCTGGGCAACGCGAACAACAGCACCCTTCAAATATTTAAAACACTCATCAAGGGTAATATCATCAGAGATAAAAATGCTTGCTCCAGATTGGCTGCATCAACAAACCTGAGCTGGCACCTCCATGTTGGTTCACTGATTATTGCAAAGATATCAATGATCAAGTTTGAGTCTCGCCTCATCAATGTAATACCAAAATGAGCTCAGTCATACAGGAGAACTCTATCAGACTATTTAATTACTACCAATTAGTGGATTGATCACACCATCCACCTCAACAATAAAAGTTAACATATTTAATTATGAACTAAATTGCTTGACTTATAAGAAAGTGATGGATAGATCTCGGGATGCTTGGGCTAAGATTGATGGATTGGGAGTGAATCACTGTCCTTGACAGCGTTTTCCCAGCCCGCTTGGTCTCTGCCTCGCATCTTGATTTTAATCTTATACTTATTATAGATTTTGATGTGCCTTTTCAATGCTCAAAGAGGCATGCATAATTGTTCAACTGGGGCAAAGTATGGTCCAATCTAGAATTCTACTGAAGCGTTGATCCAACAATTATGTATGTATTCATGTTTCATTTAGCTATGGACATTGCTTGGTATTCATGTAATCATCATTGTATAAAGTTGTATCAATTGTTTAAATAAATCGTTATTTTAAAAAAAAAAAAAAATCTCTAAATCAGCTTACTATAAAGCTTCAGCCTTTCACGTTATTATAAAGGTTGCAATAACTTTTAAAAATAGATTTGAAGAAAGATTTGATTGGATTTGCTGATATGGCAATATTTGTAAATAATGACAAACTTGTGGACATTTTAAGAAAAGAAAAGATTAAAATTAACAATTTAGACAAGAAATTATAGAACAGGTTAGAGTTTTTAAATATTTGGTAAGTTGTATCATTAAATATTATTAATTGAGACTTGCAATGGCTAAACAAACATTTAATAAAGTTATTTTGTGAAGCATTGAAATTTAATCTAGCAAAGAGGCTTGTTGAATGGAAAGACTTGTCTGGTGCAAAGAAAAAAAACCTTATCTTCTTCAACAGTGAAGTAAGAATCGTTAAAAAATAAGAGGAAAAAAATTGAAGACATTAAAAATGTGATTTTGGAGAAGGCAAAAAAGGTAAATAAATATAAAAAGATAAGAGAAGAAATATAGAATTATTAAAAAGAATAAGTATTATTTTTCCAAAATATTTTGAAGGTGAACTTTATTATAATGTGCTTAAAGGTAGGAGAATTATTAAAAAGTATAATTCAAAAAAATTATAAAAAAAAAAACATAACAAAAAGAAAAAAAAGTTTATCGATGATCTTACAGAGAAAAATGCATTCTGATTTGCTATAGAGAATTGCCTTTTAGTAAATAATGGATGATAATAAAAAAACATTTTAATTCACAAGCAAAAGATCATGGTTTGCATCTGATGAATGGATTAAAAAGCTACATCATTTAAGAAAAACCTGTTAGAATCTATAATTATTGAATAGCTATTTATTCATCTTGAAGCCAAAATGTTAATGAAAGAGTTGTTTTAAAATTATATCAAAAATAAATACAGAAAAAAAATATAAGCAGCCTCACCAGAAGAAACATAAAATTATTATGTACATATATTTAATAGAATTAAATTAAATTCTTAAATGTTAAAATTAAAAAATAATATCGTTTGAGTTTAAAAAAGTCAAATTCGATGAGTAATTAGCATGGTATCTAGATACAAAATTATTAGTTTATGTTTTGAGTCAGAGTCTAAAGAGTGAAACACTATATTCCCTAAAAAAAAAACATCCTAAAATAGAAAATAGGAGAATCCAAAGCTTTATGATATAAACAATACAAAAATTTTTACATTTCCCCCTCCCCATATTTGAACAAATCATCAAAGGGGTCATTACATATCTAAACATACCAGTAATCACAAGCAGATTATTTACAGTAAAGTTTTCATTTCAAAACCAATTTTCTGACATAAACATTATCAGTATGTCATAAGTGTAAAAATTTGACATTGTTTGCCAAAAAAACAAAAAAAAAAAAAACATGCTTATCCCTTTTTCTAATCAATGAAATGATTTGTCCGATGATCACTGAATCCCATAGATTGCCTTCCATAATAAAACATGGTGCTAAATCTAACATGATTTGAACATGATACTATAATATTCTCTACAGTCAATCATTACTTTACATTAAACATCATGCTATTTAAACATTTTAAATGACTAAAATCATCACACACTGCAAACAGTGTTTCAAAATAAGTATTCTCTTCCAAAATAATAATACTTTAATTCATATAGCACATTTAATTGAATACTAATTGTGAACACAAGTTCCCCAATCATCTGATTTAAATATTATTGTGGCTTTGCAGATCATTTTTAAACAATGAGCAAGAGATTGTAGTTTATCTCCATGAGGAATGGAATATGAATGGATGGAAAAAAGTTTGCTGAAGTGATATAACAAAAAGATTTATGAATCAGAGAATTTGGATTAAACTTGGTTAAAAACAATGACGATAAAATATAACTTGTGGTAACATTATAATAATCAATGTGTTAATTAGAAAAATATATATTTGTATTTGTCAAACTTTTTAAATATTGCCTGCAACAATCTAGCTGACACACTCTTCTAAATGATTCAACTCATAAGATAACAAGTTGTTTGGTGTAACTAAAATAAAAAGTGGACAAATTACTTAGAATACAAACTTCTTAAAACAGGCAAAACTCACTATACATATTGCCACACACAGCAAGCTAGAATAATCAATGGATGCCAGAAGGCCTGTGCATAAAATCGCTATCTAGTGCCTACTCATCCAATATTTCCAGACTAGTTTCTGGCTTGTGGCCTTCGTCAGTGAGGAGCCTTGGATCTGAGAGCACTGCACCTAGATCTGTGCTCTCAGATACAAGGCTACTCACTGATGAAGGCCACAAGCCAGAAACTAGTCTGGAAATATTGGATGAGTAAGCACTAGATAGGGATTTTATGCACAAGCCTTCTGGCATGCATTGATTACTCTAGCTTGCTGGATGTGGCAATACGTATAGTGAGTTTTGCCTGTTTTAATAACAGTTATAAGCTAAGCATAAGAAATGGTGATCATGTGATGTTTATTGGCTTAAATATAAACTTAAGTAATAAATACAGAGTTATCTGTTCAAAGTTGGGTCACCTATATTATAGTTCTTCAGATCAATTTTTCATTCCATTTTAACTTTATTTCAATTTCAATAAAAATCATATATAATATTTTTTTCTAATCTTTTCTGTGACTGTTTATTTCTCAGAATATATATAATTGTGTAAAAAATTATCTGACTGAAGGATGATTTAATTCAAAGTAATTACTATCCATTGACACTGGATAAATACAATCAAAAACATAAAGGCAGTCAATATTAGTTCGTTGTAGCATAATTTAAATGCATAGTTATTCACATGATCAATATTATGATTCAAATAGTATAAGCAAAAAATAAAATAAAATAGTTTTATGGAGTCACTTAGCAATCATAGATAGACATAATATTCTAAGTAAACTTGCATAATATTTATATTCTCTCTTTATAAGTTCAGTGCAGCAAATTATATGACCAAAATAAAATTATCTGCTATTTGTTTTATCTTCCATTTAAAAATTAATAAATATACAATACAATAGAGTATAATAGACTGAAAATTTTCTTTACTTTTTTCCTCTTCTATCCTGAGTAAAAATTCTACCTACAACCTTAAAATTTTACAGCAAATAATTTTTCTTTAATGAATCAACTATTGAAAATATAAATAAACAACACAAATATGAGTGATAATTTTTTTTTTATGGCCAACATTTATTAATTATTTTACAATTAAAAAAATAAGAGTTTTATTGTAAAAATATGTCTAAGAATATTTATAAAACTTTATTAACAAAATGATGATAATAATGCAATTATTATTTAATTTATTTTAAACTTTTTATGACTTGTAGCATTTCATATAATTAATATAAACATCTAAGAATGCCAATTTTTGTTCTTGTTCTGATTCTATTATGACAAGACTCCCTCAAGGCAAAATCAAAACTAGAGTTTACCAAAAACCTATACTACAGGAAAATACCTAGCCTATACCTCCAATCACACCAGAAACACAAAACATGGAGTTATACTATCACTATGGAACAGAGCAAAAGAAGTTTGTTCAAAAACCAGTGATTTGGAATAGGAAAAGATCTATATAGATGAAACTTTTATGAAAAATGTTTATTCATCAGCTGTTACTAAGAAAACATTAAATAGACAACAAAAAAATCATCAAGAGAAAAGACAATTATTGGTACTGCAGTGTACCCATACATTTCCAAAATAGCAGAGAAATTAAGGAAAATCTGCAATCAGTATAACATCAGAACAGTTTTTCAGAGCCATATCACACTATGAGGAATTCTAACCTCTACAAAGCCTAAACTTGAAATGCTGAAAAGAAAAAAACTGCATCTATGAAATACCATGTGAATGTGGAAGAACATATATTGGTGAGACCAGTCATCCCATTGAAAAGCACTTGCAAGAACACAAACTGATGATTAGAAGAGAGAAAACAGATGTGTCTATGATAGCAGACCAAGTATGTGTCAATGAACACATGTTCAATTGGGAAAATAAAAAAATATTGGATTGAGAAAAAAAGGTACAAAGCAGAAAATTGATACAACTGTTTATATTATTTTTTAAACAAACTTTCAAATGAAAAAAATATTTTGAGCCATATCAAAATTGCTCAACCCTGCTAAAGGTGAATTTACCATGTAAATATTTTCTCTGTTGCTATAGAGTTAAAATAAAACAAATAAAATCACTTAATATAAATAAGATTCAAATCTATTTGAATTTGTGATTAGTGATGTAAAGAATTATTGATGAATTGTTATAACTTTATCTTTCTTACTGTATTGCCAAATCCAAATAATATTAATATCATTCTCTTTCTTTTTTACTAATTACAATTCACTACTGATGGTTTCAATTGTCCAGCAATCTTATTCAGAATTTCAAATATAAGTAGACGTTCTGAAGAAGATTGCGGGGGGGGGGGGAATTGAAACTATCAATAGTGGGTTGTAATTATATGAAGCATTGTAAAAGTAATAAAGAAAGTAAATGATATTAATTATTGATGAAATAATTCCTGGAAGGTTGTGCCAGTTCTATATAATCAGGGTTTACAATTCAAAATTTGACTATTATATATATATACAGTATATATTTAATCTTAGTTAGGAACTTAAATGTATTCATTTACAATAATTTTAATAATGTACACATCTTCAAACAGAAAAATATAACCATTATATTATAAAGAAAGAACAGAATTAGGTACAATTTTTTGTTACCAAAATGCATAAAAATAAGTGAGAAATATGTAAAATATATAACAGTCCCATTAAGGAAGAAAGAAAACTAGTAATTTAAACATAGATTCAATGTCTCCCCGTTTATATTGTTATCATTTTTCCAATATGTTTAAAGATCTCAAAAAAAAAAAAAATAAGTCTTCAGGCTTTATTTTTTATTTTTTAAGTTGCAAGACTAATTAAAAAGTTTTGAAAACTTCATAATTACTATCAAATTAAAAAAAAATATATTCACTTTAAATATATATAAACATATTCATTTTTTACAATGATGTTTATATATAGCCATTGTTAAGAGAATTATTATTTTTTTCATATGTCAAAGCTTGACCAGGAAACCAACCCGGGCCAGCTACTTGGAAGGCAGCTATGCTAACCACTAGGCCACAACGCTTGACTTGTTAAGAGAATTATTGGAGTCAAGATTATACATTTACACAGACATTCCAATATTATATGAAAATTATAAATATAAAACAAAATGGGTGAATAAATATATAGGATGAATAGAAAAAGATGAAATTTGAATATCCTTAACACTAAAATTAAACCTGCTATTTGCAATTCTATAAATATACATAATTAATTATATATTCTTTTATTTGTAGTGATGCAATAAAAGTGATGATAAAAAAATAATTTATTTAACCTATTTTTCAAATATATTAAATACTAATTACTAACTAATTTAATCAAAATTTTCATCATTATTGTAAAGGACATTAATTTAATTAAATCATACTAATGCAATATTTAGAATTATCCTTCATAATTTTATTGGAAAATAAATCATGCTATAAAATGTTATGTTTATTTTGTTGTCTTAATATACTCTGTATTAGTTTATATGTTGTGATTTTTGTTAATAATATATTTCAAAATTTTGGATGATCTCTTTTATTAATTCTACATAACTTAAATCTAACATGTTTCATATATATTTTTGATGAAACTAATCTGAATAGGTAAATTCAAATAAGAAAAAATCCAGTGTCATTTATCTTCTCATTTATTGTCATCTTTCCCTTCATGTTACAATAAATTGTAATTCAACAAGAGAGTTGACAAGAGTCAATTTAGAATCTATAATAGAGTGGAAAATGTAATAGATTTAAAGAGTGGGGATTTTCAAATGGGAATTTGACAAATTACTACTATATAAAAATATAAAAGATTCAACATAAAAATTTCTGTTAAATGCTAATTAAAATTATTGTAATGTGATGGCATTGGATAATTTGGAAGTTGGGTTCCTAGGGTATGTTAATGTTTTTTTCTAGAAAAATGTAATTTATTGGCATAAAAGAATTGTACATTAATGAATTTGATGAATACATTATTTGCAGTTATAAGTGGTAATTTATATAAAGAAAAGTCTTGATAAAAAAATAAATGTGAGAGATAGATATGTGTTTACTGAAAAAAAGATATTAAAAAAATTAGGGAATATGCAAAGGGAAAGTAATGTACAAAAACTTTACTTGAAGGTGGGGAAAACATTTTTAACTTTTCTCTCTCTCTTTTTTGATATAATGATTTTTCTTTATTTACGACTAATTAATACATATTTTAAAATTCATAATATTTTAAACACTATTTAAAAATATTATATTGTGATTAATAATGAGGAATCCAAGATTTTCAAAATATAATGTAAAAAGAAACTCAAAAAATTTCAAAAAAAATTCAAAGAATCTAAGAGACAACTTAAAGAATCTCAAGACAAATTAAATACTTAGGAAAATAAAGGAAAAATAAAAAGTTATACAAAAAAAAAAAGAATGAGAGAAGAAATGAAAATATTAGAAATAAAGGAAATCAGAAAAGAAATATACATTTTTATTTCTCTATACTTCAGCATCCTTTTGATACATATATATCTCTTTTTCTCTATATCATGAGCACATAGGTAAAAGATCTTAAATTTAATTGGAAACAACAATCAAAACAGTAACATTTAGAATGGAGAAGAATTTTGATAATAGGTGGCAAATAAGAAATGTAATTAATATAAAAAATCATTGTATAAAAACAATTTCAAGTTAAAATGAAACAAAAAAATAAAGGAGTGCAAATAAAACATCATTTGTTGATAAAAGAATTGCATCTTTAGTAGTTCAAATATTTGAAGAAATACACACAATGAGAACAATTAAGCAATGTTCTACAAAGAATAATTAACTTAAGATACTCTGTGGAGAGAATAAAAATATTTCAAATAATATAAATGGAGTCTAAGAATAAAAATAATTCAGATAATAGAAATGGAGAAGTACAAACAAAATATGCACACAAAAAAATTAAAGAAGATATATATGGAATGTATAAAAATATGAAGAATCAATATGTGCACAGCAAATGAAAGAAAAAAAAAAGGCTTGGAAAAAGATTTGCCAGATAAAATTAAAGAATTTATTTTAAAACAAGCTAAAGTAGATAGAAACTCAAATGGTATAGAGATTAGGTTGAAAAACTTATACACTAACTAGTGAAACAAAACAAAAAAAGCCTAAGATACAAAAATATCCTTAGCAAAAAAAAATGATACAAATACAATTGTATAAAGAATATCATATTTGAATATTTCAGATAGATTTATAAAGACAAAAATTTGCTACAGATAAGATTTCAATAGAATATTTAGAATCCTTGGAAAATTTTTTTCAAGTACAGCAAAGAAAAAAGATTAGTTGTAGCTAAAAATCATCTTGTTCCTATTACTAAAATCTGGTAAAAATCTTTGTTCAATAAGTCAAGAAGTGGGATATGTTTTTTGGGAAGGGAGAGAGAATTTCTCAATTTGGAAAAAAAAAAACCCCAAATGATTTTAAAGATTATTTCATAAATCATACTTCAATAAACCTTGGATGCACAAACTGACAGTTTATCAATGGGATTAAATCCATTGTTCAGTATAAGGATCAGAATCAATCCCAGATATTACATATTCCCAGTATATTAAAAGAAGCAGAATATATTATTCTATGACGAAAATAAAATCTTAGCAATAATACAAAAAGTTAAATACATCTATATAATAAAAAAAATTTACACAAATTTCATTGAAAAAAAATCAGACAATTAGAATCTCTAAACTTAGTAATGCTAAAATGCTCACACATTAAAAATTTCATTAGGATTAAGTCTACAATCTATTTTCTTGCATTGATTTTTCTTAATCAATGCAATTTTTAAAAATATTAAAATTTTGGGCAGTCTTCTTTATTAAATTTCAATATTTTAAATTTCATGAAAGTCTTACATATATATAAAGATAAAACTAAATAGCACAGAAAGTTCACGAGGAAAGTTTTAGAGTTCTTCATCCTCATCAGTTATTAACTTCTCTCTTCCGTTAAAAACATAAGTGGTTAGATATCTAAATAATTTATTGATCTATATAAATAATTTAAAATTGTGACGATATTAAAATATAATAATATTAGTAAAATATATTATTTACTAGACATTATCTAAAAAATATTAAGTTAATGATATTAAGATGTTATAATATCGTACAGCAAAGTTATTCATTAAAAGAGAAAAATACCTGAGACAATCTCTTCCACAGCAGTAATTCACGTTAGTTCTTAACACAATAGAAAAATGTTTAAAATTTAAGATTTCTGTCTCTTTTTTAGCAAACTTTTTAAATTAGAAAACAAATGTTTTTCAAAAAAATTCCTTTACTAAAATTTTTTGTATCTATGAAAATATTCTACATATGCGAATGACAAAATTTTTTAAAATGAGGTATCCTTTTAAGATCTTTTTTTTCCCCTTTTTTTAAAAGAAACAATTTTTGCGAACAAGCCATGGACTTACTCTCAACATGTTTCTTTCCCCAACAGCTTATTCACATAGCTTCCAAGTAAATGATTAGTTTTACATAGCTCTCAACACATTTTCCCTTTGCCTTCTGTAGAACGTTCTTTTAAATTATTTGGAATCTTACCAATAGCATTTTACATTCCAATTATCATCAATAAATAAGGTCATAATACTTTCCTTTTTCTTAAAAAAAAAAAAGGCCATCATTTTTTAATTTTATCTTTTTAAAAATAAACGATAAATGGGAAATAGATCGTTCAATAACCACATACATATGTATACACATACCTGTATAAAGATTGGCACATGAAAATTTCATACATATAGTACAGGATAAAATATTTTTAAAATCTAAAATATTTAGTAATAATTTAGTTTAACATTATATATATGCACATATATGGAAAGATTTATATATAATAGAGCAAAATGCTTCATAATAATAAATATTAA